>CALSEM010000011.1:0-27537 GCA_943735885.1 Stelis phaeoptera
CGCACGTTTTGCGTCAAAACTGTGCAAAAGCAGCGTTTTGGTGCACGAAACGCACGTTTTGCGTCAAAACTGTGCAAAACAGCGTTTTGGGGCACGAAACGCACGTTTTGCGTCAAAACTGTGCAAAAGCAGCGTTTTGGTGCACGAAACGCACGTTTTGCGTCAAAACTGTGCAAAACAGCGTTTTGGGGCACGAAACGCACGTTTTGCGTCAAAACTGTGCAAAAGCAGCGTTTTGGTGCACGAAACGCACGTTTTGCGTCAAAACTGTGCAAAAGCAGCGTTTTCTTGCACGAAACGCACGTTTTGCGTCAAAACTGTGCAAAAGCAGCGTTTTGGTGCACGAAACGCACGTTTTGCGTCAAAACTGTGCAAAACAGCGTTTTGGGGCACGAAACGCACGTTTTGCGTCAAAACTGTGCAGAAGCAGCGTTTTGGTGCACGAAACGCACGTTTAGCGTCAAAACTGTGCAAAAGCAGCGTTTTGGTGCACGAAACGCACGTTTTGCGTCAAAACTGTGCAGAAGCAGCGTTTTGGTGCACGAAACGCACGTTTTGCGTAAAAACTGTGCAAAACAGCGTTTTGGGGCACGAAACGCACGTTTTGCGTCAAAACTGTGCAGAAGCAGCGTTTTGGGGCACGAAACGCACGTTTTGCGTCAAAACTGTGCAAAAGCAGCGTTTTGGTGCACGAAACGCACGTTTTGCGTCAAAACTGTGCAAAACAGCGTTTTGGGGCACGAAACGCACGTTTTCCGTCAAAACTGTGCAAAAGCAGCGTTTTGGTGCACGAAACGCACGTTTTGCGTCAAAACTGTGCAAAAGCAGCGTTCTCTCGCACGAAACGCACGTTTTGCGTCAAAACTGTGCAAAAGCAGCGTTTTCTTGCACGAAACGCACGTTTTGCGTCAAAACTGTGCAAAAGCAGCGTTTTGGTGCACGAAACGCACGTTTTGCGTCAAAACTGTGCAAAACAGCGTTTTGGGGCACGAAACGCACGTTTTGCGTCAAAACTGTGCAAAAGCAGCGTTTTGGTGCACGAAACGCACGTTTTGCGTCAAAACTGTGCAAAACAGCGTTTTGGGGCACGAAACGCACGTTTTGCGTCAAAACTGTGCAAAAGCAGCGTTTTGGTGCACGAAACGCACGTTTTGCGTCAAAACTGTGCAAAACAGCGTTTTGGGGCACGAAACGCACGTTTTGCGTCAAAACTGTGCAAAAGCAGCGTTTTGGTGCACGAAACGCACGTTTTGCGTCAAAACTGTGCAAAAGCAGCGTTTTCTTGCACGAAACGCACGTTTTGCGTCAAAACTGTGCAAAAGCAGCGTTTTGGTGCACGAAACGCACGTTTTGCGTCAAAACTGTGCAAAACAGCGTTTTGGGGCACGAAACGCACGTTTTGCGTCAAAACTGTGCAAAAGCAGCGTTTTGGGGCACGAAACGCACGTTTTGCGTCAAAACTGTGCAGAAGCAGCGTTTTGGGGCACGAAACGCACGTTTTGCGTCAAAACTGTGCAAAAGCAGCGTTTTGGTGCACGAAACGCACGTTTTGCGTCAAAACTGTGCAGAAGCAGCGTTTTGGTGCACGAAACGCACGTTTTGCGTAAAAACTGTGCAAAACAGCGTTTTGGGGCACGAAACGCACGTTTTGCGTCAAAACTGTGCAAAAGCAGCGTTTTCTTGCACGAAACGCACGTTTTGCGTCAAAACTGTGCAAAACAGCGTTTTGGGGCACGAAACGCACGTTTTGCGTCAAAACTGTGCAAAAGCAGCGTTTTGGTGCACGAAACGCACGTTTTGCGTCAAAACTGTGCAGAAGCAGCGTTTTGGTGCACGAAACGCACGTTTTGCGTCAAAACTGTGCAAAACAGCGTTTTGGGGCACGAAACGCACGTTTTGCGTCAAAACTGTGCAGAAGCAGCGTTTTGGTGCACGAAACGCACGTTTTGCGTCAAAACTGTGCAAAACAGCGTTTTGGGGCACGAAACGCACGTTTTCCGTCAAAACTGTGCAAAAGCAGCGTTTTGGTGCACGAAACGCACGTTTTGCGTCAAAACTGTGCAAAAGCAGCGTTCTCTCGCACGAAACGCACGTTTTGCGTCAAAACTGTGCAAAAGCAGCGTTTTGGTGCACGAAACGCACGTTTTGCGTCAAAACTGTGCAAAAGCAGCGTTCTCTCGCACGAAACGCACGTTTTGCGTCAAAACTGTGCAAAAGCAGCGTTTTCTTTCACGAAACGCACGTTTTGCGTCAAAACTGTGCAAAAGCAGCGTTTTGGGGCACGAAACGCACGTTTTGCGTCAAAACTGTGCAAAAGCAGCGTTTTCTTGCACGAAACGCTCGTTTTGCGTCAAAACTGTGCAAAACAGCGTTTTGGGGCACGAAACGCACGTTTTGCGTCAAAACTGTGCAGAAGCAGCGTTTTGGTGCACGAAACGCACGTTTAGCGTCAAAACTGTGCAAAAGCAGCGTTTTGGTGCACGAAACGCACGTTTTGCGTCAAAACTGTGCAGAAGCAGCGTTTTGGTGCACGAAACGCACGTTTTGCGTCAAAACTGTGCAAAAGCAGCGTTTTCTTGCACGAAACGCACGTTTTGCGTCAAAACTGTGCAAAAGCAGCGTTTTGGTGCACGAAACGCACGTTTTGCGTCAAAACTGTGCAAAACAGCGTTTTGGGGCACGAAACGCACGTTTTGCGTCAAAACTGTGCAAAAGCAGCGTTTTGGTGCACGAAACGCACGTTTTGCGTCAAAACTGTGCAAAACAGCGTTTTGGGGCACGAAACGCACGTTTTGCGTCAAAACTGTGCAAAAGCAGCGTTTTGGTGCACGAAACGCACGTTTTGCGTCAAAACTGTGCAAAAGCAGCGTTTTCTTGCACGAAACGCACGTTTTGCGTCAAAACTGTGCAAAAGCAGCGTTTTGGTGCACGAAACGCACGTTTTGCGTCAAAACTGTGCAAAACAGCGTTTTGGGGCACGAAACGCACGTTTTGCGTCAAAACTGTGCAGAAGCAGCGTTTTGGTGCACGAAACGCACGTTTAGCGTCAAAACTGTGCAAAAGCAGCGTTTTGGTGCACGAAACGCACGTTTTGCGTCAAAACTGTGCAGAAGCAGCGTTTTGGTGCACGAAACGCACGTTTTGCGTAAAAACTGTGCAAAACAGCGTTTTGGGGCACGAAACGCACGTTTTGCGTCAAAACTGT
Organism: Stelis phaeoptera; assembly: GCA_943735885.1. Classification (NCBI taxonomy): domain Eukaryota; kingdom Metazoa; phylum Arthropoda; class Insecta; order Hymenoptera; family Megachilidae; genus Stelis; species Stelis phaeoptera. The sequence continues at coordinate 3,206 of CALSEM010000011.1, forward strand.
GCAGAAGCAGCGTTTTGGGGCACGAAACGCACGTTTTGCGTCAAAACTGTGCAAATGCAGCGTTTTGGTGCACGAAACGCACGTTTTGCGTCAAAACTGTGCAAAACAGCGTTTTGGGGCACGAAACGCACGTTTTCCGTCAAAACTGTGCAAAAGCAGCGTTTTGGTGCACGAAACGCACGTTTTGCGTCAAAACTGTGCAAAAGCAGCGTTCTCTCGCACGAAACGCACGTTTTGCGTCAAAACTGTGCAAAAGCAGCGTTTTCTTGCACGAAACGCACGTTTTGCGTCAAAACTGTGCAAAAGCAGCGTTTTGGGGCACGAAACGCACGTTTTGCGTCAAAACTGTGCAGAAGCAGCGTTTTGGGGCACGAAACGCACGTTTTGCGTCAAAACTGTGCAAAAGCAGCGTTTTGGTGCACGAAACGCACGTTTTGCGTCAAAACTGTGCAAAACAGCGTTTTGGGGCACGAAACGCACGTTTTCCGTCAAAACTGTGCAAAAGCAGCGTTTTGGTGCACGAAACGCACGTTTTGCGTCAAAACTGTGCAAAAGCAGCGTTCTCTCGCACGAAACGCACGTTTTGCGTCAAAACTGTGCAAAAGCAGCGTTTTCTTGCACGAAACGCACGTTTTGCGTCATAACTGTGCAAAAGCAGCGTTTTGGGGCACGAAACGCACGTTTTGCGTCAAAACTGTGCAAAAGCAGCGTTTTCTTGCACGAAACGCACGTTTTGCGTCAAAACTGTGCAAAACAGCGTTTTGGGGCACGAAACGCACGTTTTGCGTCAAAACTGTGCAGAAGCAGCGTTTTGGTGCACGAAACGCACGTTTTGCGTCAAAACTGTGCAGAAGCAGCGTTTTGGTGCACGAAACGCACGTTTTGCGTCAAAACTGTGCAAAACAGCGTTTTGGGGCACGAAACGCACGTTTTGCGTCAAAACTGTGCAGAAGCAGCGTTTTGGTGCACGAAACGCACGTTTTGCGTCAAAACTGTGCAAAACAGCGTTTTGGGGCACGAAACGCACGTTTTCCGTCAAAACTGTGCAAAAGCAGCGTTTTGGTGCACGAAACGCACGTTTTGCGTCAAAACTGTGCAAAAGCAGCGTTCTCTCGCACGAAACGCACGTTTTGCGTCAAAACTGTGCAAAAGCAGCGTTTTGGTGCACGAAACGCACGTTTTGCGTCAAAACTGTGCAAAAGCAGCGTTCTCTCGCACGAAACGCACGTTTTGCGTCAAAACTGTGCAAAAGCAGCGTTTTCTTGCACGAAACGCACGTTTTGCGTCAAAACTGTGCAAAAGCAGCGTTTTGGTGCACGAAACGCACGTTTTGCGTCAAAACTGTGCAAAAGCAGCGTTTTGGTGCACGAAACGCACGTTTAGCGTCAAAACTGTGCAAAAGCAGCGTTTTGGTGCACGAAACGCACGTTTTGCGTCAAAACTGTGCAGAAGCAGCGTTTTGGTGCACGAAACGCACGTTTTGCGTAAAAACTGTGCAAAACAGCGTTTTGGGGCACGAAACGCACGTTTTGCGTCAAAACTGTGCAGAAGCAGCGTTTTGGTGCACGAAACGCACGTTTAGCGTCAAAACTGTGCAAAAGCAGCGTTTTCTTGCACGAAACGCACGTTTTGCGTCAAAACTGTGCAAAACAGCGTTTTGGGGCACGAAACGCACGTTTTGCGTCAAAACTGTACAAAAGTGTAACATTTCGGCCTCTTACCCTGCGCACACATATTTTTTCGCGCTAACTTCCCTATAGTTTTGCACTTACCAACGATAAGTTACCGATAGTCGGTAACCTGATACCTCTTATCACCAGTCGATAAATTACCGACCCAGTAAATTACCTCCTATCGATAAACTCAATTTCTACCTTTACCGACCGATGATAAGTTATCAACTTACCACCAGTCGATAAGTTACCCACTTAAAATTTACCTACAATAGAATCCTAACCTTACCAACCGATGGTAAAATACCATCGGCCGGTAAGTTGCCATCAATCGATAAGTTACCATCAGTCGATGAGTTACCATCAGTCGGTATATTACCGACCAAATTACCGACCTCTCATGTGCGACCGATTACCTATAGTCGATAAGTTACCGACACCGCATAAAAACAATACTTAATATTATTATTACTATACTTACCTTTAACCTACGTCGATTGTCATTAGTTATAACCTGAAATTCATCGATATATTGCCAACCGTCGATAACTGACCACCGAGGGTCACTTACCGACCGTTGATTATCATATACGTATACGTACATATATACTTCATATACCTATGTTCTATTATCCAAGTTAATATCTACCAATCATTTATTACTACTTCATATATACATATATATACGTATATCAGCTTCCGACATAAATCGGATTACCTTAAGCAATTAATTTGAGCACCACTGCGAATGGAGAACCTCTAAAAGAAACCGTTAATTGTTCTCACGCATGGTCAGCGGTATTAACAACATTAATACCGACCGGATGCTGACCTAGCGTCTGGAGATAAGCGATAAGCGGAACGCTGACCGAAACCCAGCACCGCGTACGTGACGATAACGATATTCTGTTAATACAAATAGAGGGCCCGCGGACCCTCTCGACACAGTCTGACCACAGCATTCAACGAGTCTACATCGCGCTACGCAAGTCACAGTACGACTTCGGCATTCATCGAGTGTACATCGCGCTTCAAAGTTATAGTTATACAAGTTCTTCATTCGAGTGTTCTTCGACATATTTACTTTGTGCTATTCACGTAAGCTAATCAATCTTTATTCAAATATATTTATTGTTTCTTTTATTATATTGTGTCTTTCCTTGTGCTCCTCCTTATTCTCCGTTTACTTCAACGTTATACTAAATTCTGTGACAACTGGAATATCCACGGTGCTTCTTGACGACGACCAAGTGTTTACTTTATTATTATTATTCAACATTCATATCCGCCAGTATTGCAAGACTTCGTTCTCGTTCGTTTAGTTGCGTAAACCTGGGAAGCGACCACAATAGGGACGCTCTCGAGATAGTTCTCCGCTGTAACTCTACGAGTTTGACAGCACCATCAGGGAAGCGATCACAATAGAGACGCTCTCGTAATAGGATGAACGAGAAACAAGTATGTAAACTGGTTTTTCTTTAAGATTATCTTTATTTCTATCAAGAGTGTACAATCACTTCTCACTTGGTCCAACAGTCAACATCGCACGTTGATTCTCGTTCACGTCGCTCTTCAATTTCTATAAACCGCTCATATCCTAGCCCTAACTGGGTCTCGAAGTCTGTAGGTGCGTGTAAGCGTGCGCCAGACCCCTCGCTGACCCGGCGGACCCACCTAAAATAAAGAATCATACATTAGTAATATTACCATCTCAACTTACCACCCGTCGGTCACTTACCCACCGTCGGTAAAACAGTAATCTCGGTTTACCATTCATCGGTCACTTACCTACCGTCGGTAAAACACAAGTTACCGGCCGTCGGTAATACCAACTGTCGATAACCTCTTCGCCGATAAAGCAGAATTCGGCCAAATTCTCGAGATTCTCCCTTCTTTTCCCGGACCGTTCCACCGAGCCGCTCCGGTGACCGGTTCGTAACAGGATTAAATTTGGTGACAGCGGTGGGATCCGCAAAATTTCCAAAGGGTTAAACCCCATACTTTACCATTTCTTACTAATATATTTATTCTTTTATGAGCAATGTCTAAGCATCAAGGAGTTAGCACCAGGTCTGGAAGCACACCAGACCCCACGATGGAAGAATTACATGCAATGGCCGAACAGTTGGCCCAAAAGGAACGCAGGCTGCGAGAACAAGAGCAGCGAACAGAGCAAGAACGCCAAGCATTAGAGAAACGCCTGAACGACAGGCAAGCGCTAATCGACCAAGAACACGAAGACTTTGAAAGAGAACGAGCCCAATTAATAAAAGAACACGACCGCCTTGAAGCCATGGTTGCAAATTTAGTATCAGAAGTCCGAGAACTCCGCACCCGACCGTCAGACTGTCATCACATAACCTCTCAACACGTAGACTCAGAAACAAATACACGTCGGGAAGAGATGGCGGACCCTTTACCTGCCAATTCGCATACGTCAAACGACAGCCACACCGCAGGAATCCACAAAAGAGTGAAAGAAGCCGCTGACGGCATTCAGAATTTTGACGGCAACAGAAACAGTGTTGTGCCGTTTTGTGAATCGTGTTTCCGTGCGCGTGATTACCTACCTGCCAGTGATGAACCGTTATTAGTGCGCACGATTCTAAATAAGCTTAGGGGACCTGCATACAGAATAATAGGGCGATCAACGTTCACCACGGTGAACCAATTGTGTGACAAAATCCGGAAATTATTCTCACCATTCCGTAGTGCTAATTATTATCGTGGCGAACTCAGCCGCACATTTCAAACTCACAACCAATCGGTTCTGGAATTCGCCATCAGAATCCAGGAGCTTCGCGATCTGATCGCCGACGGCGACAAACAACGCTACGGAACATTAGACGCGCGCGCAGAATACGAGATCCAGAAGGAAGCTTCAGAGGCCTTCGTGCAAGGACTCTTGCCCGAAATCGCAACTCGCTTGCGGATAGAAGGCTACGACACGCTGGACGACGCCATAGAAAGGGCAATCCGTCTACACACAGACATCCAGGACGAACAAGCGCGTTACCACCGATCACACAATTCCAACAACGATAGGAATTCGAAATTCCGGAGTTACGAACAAGACTCCAGACAACGCCCGTACCCTCCAAGGACAGGAGGATTTCGCCAAGACAGGCCCCGATATAGCGAACAGCCTCGCAACGATTACAGAAGATTCAACGAACAACCTCGCAACAACAACTCTTACAGGAGATCGAACGAAAATAATTCAGGCCGTAACGACAGATACTACGGCGAACCTAATACTAATTTCAAGCAACCTAGCTACGCAGATACCACGCGAGGTCCACCTCCTAAGCAGTGCAGATACTGCAAGACCCCTGGCCACACGATCGAAGAATGTCGCAAACTACAAGCCAGGAAGGAATACGAAAGAAACGCGCAACAGTTGGGAAACCAGGCCGGCCCGTCGCCGAACCGCGCGGGACAGGGCCAATCAAACCCAAATCGCGGAACATACACAGTATCGAAGGGACCAGACAAGAAGTCCCCGAAACCAGAGAAACCGTCGACCAAGGAAACGGAAGCCGAAGAAGAGGAAGACGACGCTCTCCTCCAGGAAGAGGGAATGCTAAACCCCTTATTCGAACTGTAAACATTAACAAAACCAACATCGACACGGTACCTTCCATCAAGATAAGCACGCCTGATACTACACGGACCGCACATTTTATGATAGACTCTGGCGCAGAGATCAATTTAATTAAACGTTCAGCTCTTCAACCTACACTCAACCTCGACACCAGCGAGTGCCCATCCCTTAGGGGAATAGGCCATGGGTTAGCCCCGACGCAAGGACGAGTGTTGATCCGCATCCTCGGGTATCCAGTCCCATTCTACATAGTCGATAACGACTTCAATATTCCACACGATGGAATCCTAGGAGCTGAATTTCTTCACAATCATTCTGCCAAGGTAGATTACGCCAGAAAACTTGTCAAATGGAACGAATGGAACATACCATTCTACACTCGTAAAACAATTACTCTAAAGAACAGGTCCGTTACTCCAGTGAATCTCTTCGTAGTACACCCGAATCAGGAAACGGGGTACATAGAATTACACACCGTTAAGAAAGGTGTCTTTTTTGGAAAATGCGCCGTTACCAATAACAATGGACGAGCGTACATTAAGTGCTACAATCTAACCGCGAAGGACGAAACCATAGAGGTACCAGTCGTCGAATCAATTCCGTATCAAACCTTGGACGACGTCCAATCAGCAAAAATCAACGCAAGCCGTATAAACTCGGATACAGAGCCTAGCAGGCCAGACAAAGTAATAGAACTTCTACGTCTTGATCATTTAAATTCAGAAGAAAGGAAACATGTAGTAAACCTAGTAAGAGAATATCAAGACTGTTTTCATCTCCCCGGAGAACAACTTACTTGCGCAAAGGGCGTAACACACAGAATCGAAACCACAGATAATATGCCAATCAATTCCAAACAATATAGGTTCCCCCAAGTACACAAGGAAGAAATTAACAGACAAATTGAAGAATTATTAAAGGATGGAATAGTAAGACCATCGATGTCTCCGTACAATTCCCCGATCTGGATTGTACCCAAGAAGCCAGACTCATCGGGCAAAAAGCGATGGAGAGTCGTAATCGATTTCCGGAACCTGAACGAGAAAACTATAGGCGACGCCTATCCGCTCCCAAATATCACGGAGATTCTAGACCAAGTTGGCGGAGCAAAATATTTCAGCGTATTGGACTTAGCATCAGGCTTCCACCAGATCCCTATGGAAGAAAGGGACGCACCTAAGACAGCATTCTCAACCCCCTACGGTCATTTTGAATTCACAAGGATGCCCTTTGGTCTTAAGAACGCCCCGGCGACATTCCAAAGGCACATGAATAATCTTTTATCAGGATTACAAGGTTGGGAACTATTTATCTATATGGATGACTTTGTGATTTACGCGTCATCTCTACAGGAACACCAAATTAAATTCAGAAAGTTAATGAACAGACTAAAAGACGGAAACGTCAAACTCCAACCCGACAAATGCGAATTTCTACGAAAAGAGGTCGCATATCTTGGCCACATTCTAAGCGAAGAAGGTGTGAGACCAGATCCTAAGAAGCTGGACGTAGTTAAGAAATTTCCAATACCCAAAAGTCCTAAACAAATTAAACAATTCCTTGGACTCTCCGGATATTATCGACGCTTCATCCATAATTATTCGAAAACGGCAAAACCAATGACCGATCTGCTGAAGAAAAACAAACCTTTTGTATGGACAGAAAGTCAACAAAAAGCCTTCGAAACATTACGAGATGCCCTGTGCAAGGAACCAATCCTCCAGTTTCCAGATTTCACTAAAGAGTTCATATTAACCACGGACGCATCCGGTTATGCCATAGGAGGCATATTAAGCCAAGGCGAGTTGGGAAAAGATCTACCCATCGCATACACCTCAAGGATTCTCAACCCACACGAACAGAAATATTCAACCATAGAAAAGGAGTGTTTAGCCGTCATTTACAGCATTAACCATTTCAGACCATATTTATACGGACGGAAGTTCAAGATAATCACTGATCATAAACCTCTGGTGTGGCTGAATAACATCAAAGACCCAACGTCTCGCCTTTGGAAATGGAAACTGAAACTCGCAGAATACGAATATGAGATCGTCTATCGACAGGGAACGACGAATCTTAACGCGGATGCCTTATCGCGCAACCCTCCGAATCCTCAAATACTACCTATCAACACGTCCTCATCCGACGAAGATGTCCTCTACACACCCAGTGTCCTACCGACACCTCCAAATCCGCGTCCGGAGCTCACGCTCGACCCAAAGAAGAGGAAGCGTACAGAATCGATAACAGCTTTGGAACCACCGGAAAAAGAACCGCGACAAGACGAAGCTCCGAGACCTTCCACGTCAGGGGAGGCAGAACCACCCTCAACCTACAACCAAACGTTCGATGCCGACTTAGAGCACGACGACGAAGACGATGACCAGTCGGAAGATACCGACACCTCGTCCGACACAGAGGATGAGCCAATGTTTGATGCATCGCCGCGATTCGAATTTCTGAAAATCAATCGCACTAAGGAGCCTCTAGCGATCCAGAAGGATAATCTGGTCGTATTTCTAACCTACCAAGGCACGCCAGTGTGCGAAGGCGCAAAAGAGCTACAGGCGTCAGGATTACTTCCTAACCCTGCCGAACTCCATCCAGAAACTCCTTACGTCAAGACCCTTGACAAACATTTCCTTATATCAATTCCGATACAGGAAAGGCCCACAGCACCTGTAAACACGGAACAAATGCTTACTGCATTAAGAATCATCAAGTCCGTATTGGACGAACTTGGACTCAAGAGCTTCTCCGTCAGAGAAACACACCCTCTCGGTGATGTTTCATGGCACTTCTTCGACAAAAAGCTAAGAGAGCTATTTAAAGATTATCGTATCACAGTTACTTATTGCACGAGCGTAGTCCAAATTCCCCCAATAGAGGAAAGATCAAGAATAATTGCCGACGTTCACAATTCAGTGATAAACGGACACAAAGGTGTTACCAAAACACTGAATAGAATTCGAGAAAGATACATATGGCCCAATATGAGGACTCAGGTCCAAGATTTCATACGATCATGTAAAACATGTCAGCTTAAAAAACTAACGCGAGTAAAAACAAGGCAACCCATGGTAGTGACCGACACACCTGGCCGAGCCTTTGACAAAGTTGCTATCGATATAATGGGCCCACTTCCGAGAACGTCTGAGGGTAACATGTACATACTCACTATGCAAGATCTATTAACTAAGTATTCTATTGCAACGCCTCTTAAAAATACTAATTCAATTACTATTGCAGAAGAAGTTCTGAAGCGACTAATATGCACCTTTGGAGCGCCAAGAGCCATACTTACGGACCAAGGGTCCAATTTGATATCTTCCATTATGAAACATTTGGCAAAGAGATTCAATATCAAACATTACAAAACTACGGCCTATCGGCCCCAATCGAACGGCTCTCTCGAAAGGTCGCATCACGTCCTATCAGAATACCTAAAGATTCAAACCGACAAAGGCAAAGAATGGGATACCTGGTTAGATCTCGCGATGTTGTCTTATAATACTAGTATCCACGAAGGTACTCATTACACGCCGCACGAATTAGTATTCGGTAAAACAGCGCGCATTCCTAGCTCAGAACCGGAGCTAGATAACCAGATAGAGATAACGTACTTCGAATATTTAAATAACCTATTTGATACTTTAAACGAGATCCAAGACAGAGCACGCCAGAACTTGATACTAGCCAAACAGAGATCAAAGAGATATTACGATGCCAGATTGAATGTTCAAGAATTTCAAGTAGGTGATTGGGTCTATATATTAAAGGAACCCACAACCAAATTAGATAACCAGTATCATGGCCCGTATCAGGTCCTGGAAGTCCTGCCGTTATCTAACCTTAGAATAAGAATTAAAGATAAGGATAAAATAATTCATGCGAACAAATGTAAACTAGCCAAATAAGTTCCTTTCCAACAGGATGCACCCTCGCTTCGCAGTCATCCTGCCTCTTCTACTACGCATCGCAGAGGGCCTCATCGGTTACGACTGTGGAGGACCCACGATGAACCATACAACCGTTTCACTCCTCGACCTGGAGGAATGCCGTCCCCCAGGACCAAAGATCAGCACCACCACTACCTACATACAGCTCCTACAGATAGCCGAGTACGATTATACGCCCACCATCCAATGCCAAATCAACATCCGAAGGATAGTAAACTATTGCGGAATGCATTCGCATCTGTCAGCCGTCCAAAACGGACTCGCTGAATACTTACACGAAACAAGTCACGAAGCCTGCCGCCGCCTACACGAGGAAGGAATATTGTCACTAGGCACAGCCGTCATCACTGGAGTTTCGCCTAATACCACTACATATCGCTCGATAACATTAGCCGGTTCCGTAGGACCAGACGGAACCTGCTCCGGAACAACATACTCCGACCCGTACGGTACGTGGTCAAACGTATTCGTACAAGCAACGCTCGACATCAAGCTCAAAAGCCAGATGGCTCGAGTAAAAATCAACTCTGGAAAAATCATTCTACCCTCCGGAACGACTTGCGAAGTCTCTCGGATGTCCTGCATTGACTCCGACGCAGGATACACCTTTTGGAATCTGATACCGACCGACAGTTGCGAACTACGGTCCTACGATGTGTTGTACGAGGGACCTGCCGACAAGACCCAAGAAGAATCTGCAACCGTCCAATATCCTACCATCTACAGCCTCACGACGAGCGAGGTCACTTTCGCCTTGACAAAGACAGGAGACCACCACAAATGCGGTTACTCCATCGTCACCACCGAACACCCAAGGCTTTTCATCATTGAGACGCGTGCCGGCAGCCCCGTCGTTCAAAGGAAACCGATCCCGATTGACAATCTGGACATATTTACGTATATCAACTCTAAATTCATCTACGTGGAAAAACACATCCGTAGTCAACTGACGTCACTCTACCACAACATCATCTTACAAAAGTGTGAAGCGGAAAAACAAATTCTCCGCAACGCTCTCTCGCTAGTAACGCTAGTTCCCGAAGAATTCGCTTATATAGTCACCAAGCAGCCAGGTTACATCGCTGTTAATTCTGGAGAAGTTATACACATACTGCAATGCATACCTTTAGTCGTAAAGGTCAGAAAGACCGAAGATTGCTTCAACGAACTCCCAGTGACCCACAACAACCAGAGCTACTTTCTTACACCTAAGACGCGAATCTTGACGAGATTCGGCACTAAGAAACAGTGCAATCCACTCCTACCTACAATCTATAAGGTAGACAATCAATGGATAAAGCTTACGCCTGCAGTGACGATAGCCGACACACCACAGAAGACGAAGCCAATATCACAACTGAATTGGCAATACCTCACTCCCACCTCATTGGCGACCAGCGGACTCTACTCCCAGGCAGAACTCGACAGGCTAAGGGACCACATTATGTTCCCTGCAGAGAAACCAGCCGTTGTTAACGAGATAGCCAGAAACGCTGCAACCTCCGGAGAAACGAACTCTGTATCGTTCGCCGGATTTCTGGACGAACACGCATTGGAAACAATCGCAAAATCCACCATCAACAAGTGGTGGAACGGATTCATAGAGTTCGGCTCTATCAGCGCCGCTCTATTAGCAATCTTCCTTATCGTAAGAATCATCAAGGGCATAATCAGTATTCTTATAAATGGCTACACGCTTCACTCCGTCTACGGCTGTGGACTACATGTGATTGGAGCATTCTGTTCATCGATTACTCACCTGCTGATCCATCTAAGGCGTGAGTCTAAATCCACGGCAGACTCACCCTCCGACGACCCAGAAGCTGATCCTGGACTCGCCGGACCATCATCCAAATCAACCCGACTTCAAACTCTTAGAGACTACTGCAAGGAGTGAAGTGAAACGTGCGATTCAAAAGACACTAGTGAAACCAAGACATTGTTCACGTGACACAAAATAAATTTTGGACGTTTAGCCCAAAATTTATTTCACCAAGGGGGGAGGTGTAACATTTCGGCCTCTTACCCTGCGCACACATATTTTTTCGCGCTAACTTCCCTATAGTTTTGCACTTACCAACGATAAGTTACCGATAGTCGGTAACCTGATACCTCTTATCACCAGTCGATAAATTACCGACCCAGTAAATTACCTCCTATCGATAAACTCAATTTCTACCTTTACCGACCGATGATAAGTTATCAACTTACCACCAGTCGATAAGTTACCCACTTAAAATTTACCTACAATAGAATCCTAACCTTACCAACCGATGGTAAAATACCATCGGCCGGTAAGTTGCCATCAATCGATAAGTTACCATCAGTCGATGAGTTACCATCAGTCGGTATATTACCGACCAAATTACCGACCTCTCATGTGCGACCGATTACCTATAGTCGATAAGTTACCGACACCGCATAAAAACAATACTTAATATTATTATTACTATACTTACCTTTAACCTACGTCGATTGTCATTAGTTATAACCTGAAATTCATCGATATATTGCCAACCGTCGATAACTGACCACCGAGGGTCACTTACCGACCGTTGATTATCATATACGTATACGTACATATATACTTCATATACCTATGTTCTATTATCCAAGTTAATATCTACCAATCATTTATTACTACTTCATATATACATATATATACGTATATCAGCTTCCGACATAAATCGGATTACCTTAAGCAATTAATTTGAGCACCACTGCGAATGGAGAACCTCTAAAAGAAACCGTTAATTGTTCTCACGCATGGTCAGCGGTATTAACAACATTAATACCGACCGGATGCTGACCTAGCGTCTGGAGATAAGCGATAAGCGGAACGCTGACCGAAACCCAGCACCGCGTACGTGACGATAACGATATTCTGTTAATACAAATAGAGGGCCCGCGGACCCTCTCGACACAGTCTGACCACAGCATTCAACGAGTCTACATCGCGCTACGCAAGTCACAGTACGACTTCGGCATTCATCGAGTGTACATCGCGCTTCAAAGTTATAGTTATACAAGTTCTTCATTCGAGTGTTCTTCGACATATTTACTTTGTGCTATTCACGTAAGCTAATCAATCTTTATTCAAATATATTTATTGTTTCTTTTATTATATTGTGTCTTTCCTTGTGCTCCTCCTTATTCTCCGTTTACTTCAACGTTATACTAAATTCTGTGACAACTGGAATATCCACGGTGCTTCTTGACGACGACCAAGTGTTTACTTTATTATTATTATTCAACATTCATATCCGCCAGTATTGCAAGACTTCGTTCTCGTTCGTTTAGTTGCGTAAACCTGGGAAGCGACCACAATAGGGACGCTCTCGAGATAGTTCTCCGCTGTAACTCTACGAGTTTGACAGCACCATCAGGGAAGCGATCACAATAGAGACGCTCTCGTAATAGGATGAACGAGAAACAAGTATGTAAACTGGTTTTTCTTTAAGATTATCTTTATTTCTATCAAGAGTGTACAATCACTTCTCACTTGGTCCAACAGTCAACATCGCACGTTGATTCTCGTTCACGTCGCTCTTCAATTTCTATAAACCGCTCATATCCTAGCCCTAACTGGGTCTCGAAGTCTGTAGGTGCGTGTAAGCGTGCGCCAGACCCCTCGCTGACCCGGCGGACCCACCTAAAATAAAGAATCATACATTAGTAATATTACCATCTCAACTTACCACCCGTCGGTCACTTACCCACCGTCGGTAAAACAGTAATCTCGGTTTACCATTCATCGGTCACTTACCTACCGTCGGTAAAACACAAGTTACCGGCCGTCGGTAATACCAACTGTCGATAACCTCTTCGCCGATAAAGCAGAATTCGGCCAAATTCTCGAGATTCTCCCTTCTTTTCCCGGACCGTTCCACCGAGCCGCTCCGGTGACCGGTTCGTAACAAAAGCAGCGTTTTGGTGCACGAAACGCACGTTTTGCGTCAAAACTGTGCAAAAGCAGCGTTTTGGTGCACGAAACGCACGTTTTGCGTCAAAACTGTGCAAAACAGCGTTTTGGTGCACGAAACGCACGTTTTGCGTCAAAACTGTGCAAAAGCAGCGTTTTGGTGCACGAAACGCACGTTTAGCGTCAAAACTGTGCAAAACAGCGATTTGGTGCACGAAACGCACGTTTTGCGTCAAAACTGTGTAAAAGCAGCGTTTTGGTGCACGAAACGCACGTTTAGCGTCAAAACTGTGCAAAAGCAGCGTTTTGGTGCACGAAACGCACGTTTTGCGTCAAAACTGTGCAAAAGCAGCGTTTTGGGGCACGAAACGCACGTTTTGCGTCAAAACTGTGCAAAAGCAGCGTTTTGGTGCACGAAACGCACGTTTTGCGTCAAAACTGTGCAAAACAGCGTTTTGGGGCACGAAACGCACGTTTTGCGTCAAAACTGTGCAAAACAGCGTTTTGGTGCACGAAACGCACGTTTTGCGTCAAAACTGTGCAAAAGCAGCGTTTTGGTGCACGAAACGCACGTTTAGCGTCAAAACTGTGCAAAACAGCGATTTGGTGCACGAAACGCACGTTTTGCGTCAAAACTGTGTAAAAGCAGCGTTTTGGTGCACGAAACGCACGTTTAGCGTCAAAACTGTGCAAAAGCAGCGTTTTGGTGCACGAAACGCACGTTTTGCGTCAAAACTGTGCAAAAGCAGCGTTTTGGGGCACGAAACGCACGTTTTGCGTCAAAACTGTGCAAAAGCAGCGTTTTGGTGCACGAAACGCACGTTTTGCGTCAAAACTGTGCAAAACAGCGTTTTGGGGCACGAAACGCACGTTTTGCGTCAAAACTGTGCAAAAGCAGCGTTTTGGGGCACGAAACGCACGTTTTGCGTCAAAACTGTGCAAAACAGCGTTTTCGGGCACGAAACGCACGTTTTGCGTCAAAACTGTGCAAAAGCAGCGTTTTGGTGCACGAAACGCACGTTTTGCGTCAAAACAATGCAAAACAGCGTTTTGGGGCACGAAACGCACGTTTTGCGTCAAAACTGTGCAAAAGCAGCGTTTTGGTGCACGAAACGCACGTTTAGCGTCAAAACTGTGCAAAAGCAGCGTTTTGGTGCACGAAACGCACGTTTTGCGTCAAAACTGTGCAAAACAGCGTTTTGGGGCACGAAACGCACGTTTTGCGTCAAAACTGTGCAAAAGCAGCGTTTTGGTGCACGAAACGCACGTTTAGCGTCAAAACTGTGCAAAAGCAGCGTTTTGGTGCACGAAACGCACGTTTTGCGTCAAAACTGTGCAAAAGCAGCGTTTTGGGGCACGAAACGCACGTTTTGCGTCAAAACTGTGCAAAAGCAGCGTTTTGGTGCACGAAACGCACGTTTTGCGTCAAAACTGTGCAAAACAGCGTTTTGGTGCACGAAACGCACGTTGAGCGTCAAAACTGTGCAAAAGCAGCGTTTTGGGGCACGAAACGCACGTTTTGCGTCAAAACTGTGCAAAAGCAGCGTTTTGGTGCACGAAACGCACGTTTTGCGTCAAAACTGTGCAAAAGCAGCGTTTTGGGGCACGAAACGCACGTTTTGCGTCAAAACTGTGCAAAAGCAGCGTTTTGGGGCACGAAACGCACGTTTTGCGTCAAAACTGTGCAAAAGCAGCGTTTTGGTGCACGAAACGCACGTTTTGCGTCAAAACTGTGCAAAACAGCGTTTTGGGGCACGAAACGCACGTTTTGCGTCAAAACTGTGCAAAAGCAGCGTTTTGGTGCACGAAACGCACGTTTTGCGTCAAAACTGTGCAAAACAGCGTTTTGGTGCACGAAACGCACGTTTTGCGTCAAAACTGTGCAAAAGCAGCGTTTTGGTGCACGAAACGCACGTTTAGCGTCAAAACTGTGCAAAACAGCGATTTGGTGCACGAAACGCACGTTTTGCGTCAAAACTGTGTAAAAGCAGCGTTTTGGTGCACGAAACGCACGTTTAGCGTCAAAACTGTGCAAAAGCAGCGTTTTGCTGCACGAAACGCACGTTTTGCGTCAAAACTGTGCAAAAGCAGCGTTTTGGTGCACGAAACGCACGTTTTGCGTCAAAACTGTGCAAAACAGCGTTTTGGGGCACGAAACGCACGTTTTGCGTCAAAACTGTGCAGAAGCAGCGTTTTGGTGCACGAAACGCACGTTTAGCGTCAAAACTGTGCAAAAGCAGCGTTTTGGTGCACGAAACGCACGTTTTGCGTCAAAACTGTGCAGAAGCAGCGTTTTGGTGCACGAAACGCACGTTTTGCGTAAAAACTGTGCAAAACAGCGTTTTGGGGCACGAAACGCACGTTTTGCGTCAAAACTGTGCAGAAGCAGCGTTTTGGGGCACGAAACGCACGTTTTGCGTCAAAACTGTGCAAAAGCAGCGTTTTGGTGCACGAAACGCACGTTTTGCGTCAAAACTGTGCAAAACAGCGTTTTGGGGCACGAAACGCACGTTTTGCGTCAAAACTGTGCAAAAGCAGCGTTTTGGTGCACGAAACGCACGTTTTGCGTCAAAACTGTGCAAAAGCAGCGTTCTCTCGCACGAAACGCACGTTTTGCGTCAAAACTGTGCAAAAGCAGCGTTTTCTTGCACGAAACGCACGTTTTGCGTCAAAACTGTGCAAAAGCAGCGTTTTGGGGCACGAAACGCACGTTTTGCGTCAAAACTGTGCAGAAGCAGCGTTTTGGGGCACGAAACGCACGTTTTGCGTCAAAACTGTGCAAAAGCAGCGTTTTGGTGCACGAAACGCACGTTTTGCGTCAAAACTGTGCAAAACAGCGTTTTGGGGCACGAAACGCACGTTTTCCGTCAAAACTGTGCAAAAGCAGCGTTTTGGTGCACGAAACGCACGTTTTGCGTCAAAACTGTGCAAAAGCAGCGTTCTCTCGCACGAAACGCACGTTTTGCGTCAAAACTGTGCAAAAGCAGCGTTTTCTTGCACGAAACGCACGTTTTGCGTCATAACTGTGCAAAAGCAGCGTTTTGGGGCACGAAACGCACGTTTTGCGTCAAAACTGTGCAAAAGCAGCGTTTTCTTGCACGAAACGCACGTTTTGCGTCATAACTGTGCAAAAGCAGCGTTTTGGGGCACGAAACGCACGTTTTGCGTCAAAACTGTGCAAAAGCAGCGTTTTCTTGCACGAAACGCACGTTTTGCGTCAAAACTGTGCAAAACAGCGTTTTGGGGCACGAAACGCACGTTTTGCGTCAAAACTGTGCAGAAGCAGCGTTTTGGTGCACGAAACGCACGTTTTGCGTCAAAACTGTGCAGAAGCAGCGTTTTGGTGCACGAAACGCACGTTTTGCGTCAAAACTGTGCAAAACAGCGTTTTGGGGCACGAAACGCACGTTTTGCGTCAAAACTGTGCAGAAGCAGCGTTTTGGTGCACGAAACGCACGTTTTGCGTCAAAACTGTGCAAAACAGCGTTTTGGGGCACGAAACGCACGTTTTCCGTCAAAACTGTGCAAAAGCAGCGTTTTGGTGCACGAAACGCACGTTTTGCGTCAAAACTGTGCAAAAGCAGCGTTCTCTCGCACGAAACGCACGTTTTGCGTCAAAACTGTGCAAAAGCAGCGTTCTCTCGCACGAAACGCACGTTTTGCGTCAAAACTGTGCAAAAGCAGCGTTTTCTTGCACGAAACGCACGTTTTGCGTCAAAACTGTGCAAAAGCAGCGTTTTGGTGCACGAAACGCACGTTTTGCGTCAAAACTGTGCAAAAGCAGCGTTTTGGTGCACGAAACGCACGTTTAGCGTCAAAACTGTGCAAAAGCAGCGTTTTGGTGCACGAAACGCACGTTTTGCGTCAAAACTGTGCAAAACAGCGTTTTGGGGCACGAAACGCACGTTTTGCGTCAAAACTGTGCAAAAGCAGCGTTTTGGTGCACGAAACGCACGTTTAGCGTCAAAACTGTGCAAAAGCAGCGTTTTGGTGCACGAAACGCACGTTTTGCGTCAAAACTGTGCAAAAGCAGCGTTTTGGGGCACGAAACGCACGTTTTGCGTCAAAACTGTGCAAAAGCAGCGTTTTGGTGCACGAAACGCACGTTTTGCGTCAAAACTGTGCAAAACAGCGTTTTGGTGCACGAAACGCACGTTGAGCGTCAAAACTGTGCAAAAGCAGCGTTTTGGGGCACGAAACGCACGTTTTGCGTCAAAACTGTGCAAAAGCAGCGTTTTGGTGCACGAAACGCACGTTTTGCGTCAAAACTGTGCAAAAGCAGCGTTTTGGGGCACGAAACGCACGTTTTGCGTCAAAACTGTGCAAAAGCAGCGTTTTGGGGCACGAAACGCACGTTTTGCGTCAAAACTGTGCAAAAGCAGCGTTTTGGTGCACGAAACGCACGTTTTGCGTCAAAACTGTGCAAAACAGCGTTTTGGTGCACGAAACGCACGTTGAGCGTCAAAACTGTGCAAAAGCAGCGTTTTGGGGCACGAAACGCACGTTTTGCGTCAAAACTGTGCAAAAGCAGCGTTTTGGTGCACGAAACGCACGTTTTGCGTCAAAACTGTGCAAAAGCAGCGTTTTGGGGCACGAAACGCACGTTTTGCGTCAAAACTGTGCAAAAGCAGCGTTTTGGTGCACGAAACGCACGTTTTGCGTCAAAACTGTGCAAAAGCAGCGTTTTGGTGCACGAAACGCACGTTTAGCGTCAAAACTGTGCAAAACAGCGATTTGGTGCACGAAACGCACGTTTTGCGTCAAAACTGTGTAAAAGCAGCGTTTTGGTGCACGAATCGCACGTTTAGCGTCAAAACTGTGCAAAAGCAGCGTTTTGGTGCACGAAACGCACGTTTTGCGTCAAAACTGTGCAAAAGCAGCGTTTTGGGGCACGAAACGCACGTTTTGCGTCAAAACTGTGCAAAAGCAGCGTTTTGGTGCACGAAACGCACGTTTTGCGTCAAAACTGTGCAAAACAGCGTTTTGGGGCACGAAACGCACGTTTTGCGTCAAAACTGTGCAAAACAGCGTTTTGGTGCACGAAACGCACGTTTTGCGTCAAAACTGTGCAAAACAGCGTTTTGGGGCACGAAACGCACGTTTTGCGTCAAAACTGTGCAAAAGCAGCGTTTTGGTGCACGAAACGCACGTTTTGCGTCAAAACTGTGCAGAAGCAGCGTTTTGGTGCACGAAACGCACGTTTAGCGTCAAAACTGTGCAAAACAGCGTTTTGGTGCACCAAACGCACGTTTTGCGTCAAAACTGTGCAAAAGCAGCGTTTTGGTGCACGAAACGCACGTTTTGCGTCAAAACTGTGCAAAACAGCGTTTTGGGGCACGAAACGCATGTTTTGCGTCAAAACTGTGCAAAAGCAGCGTTTTGGTGCACGAAACGCACGTTTTGCGTCAAAAGTGTGCAAAAGCAGCGTTTTCTTGCACGAAACGCACGTTTTGCGTCAAAACTGTGCAAAAGCAGCGTTTTGGTGCACGAAACGCACGTTTTGCGTCAAAACTGTGCAAAAGCAGCGTTTTGGTGCACGAAACGCACGTTTTGCGTCAAAACTGTGCAAAAGCAGCGTTTTGGGGCACGAAACGCACGTTTAGCGTCAAAACTGTGCAAAACAGCGTTTTGGTGCACGAAACGCACGTTTTGCGTCAAAACTGTGCAAAAGCAGCGTTTTGGTGCACGAAACGCACGTTCTGCGTCAAAACTGTGCAAAAGCAGCGTTTTGGTGCACGAAACGCACGTTTTGCGTCAAAACTGTGCAAAAGCAGCGTTTTGGTGCACGAAACGCACGTTTTGCGTCAAAACTGTGCAAAAGCAGCGTTTTGGTGCACGAAACGCACGTTTTGCGTCAAAACTGTGCAAAAGCAGCGTTTTGGTGCACGAAACGCACGTTTTGCGTCAAAACTGTGCAAAAGCAGCGTTTTGGTGCACGAAACGCACGTTTTGCGTCAAAACTGTGCAAAACAGCGTTTTGGTGCACGAAACGCACGTTTTGCGTCAAAACTGTGCAAAAGCAGCGTTTTGGTGCACGAAACGCACGTTTAGCGTCAAAACTGTGCAAAACAGCGATTTGGTGCACGAAACGCACGTTTTGCGTCAAAACTGTGTAAAAGCAGCGTTTTGGTGCACGAAACGCACGTTTAGCGTCAAAACTGTGCAAAAGCAGCGTTTTGCTGCACGAAACGCACGTTTTGCGTCAAAACTGTGCAAAAGCAGCGTTTTGGTGCACGAAACGCACGTTTTGCGTCAAAACTGTGCAAAACAGCGTTTTGGGGCACGAAACGCACGTTTTGCGTCAAAACTGTGCAGAAGCAGCGTTTTGGTGCACGAAACGCACGTTTAGCGTCAAAACTGTGCAAAAGCAGCGTTTTGGTGCACGAAACGCACGTTTTGCGTCAAAACTGTGCAGAAGCAGCGTTTTGGTGCACGAAACGCACGTTTTGCGTAAAAACTGTGCAAAACAGCGTTTTGGGGCACGAAACGCACGTTTTGCGTCAAAACTGTGCAGAAGCAGCGTTTTGGGGCACGAAACGCACGTTTTGCGTCAAAACTGTGCAAAAGCAGCGTTTTGGTGCACGAAACGCACGTTTTGCGTCAAAACTGTGCAAAACAGCGTTTTGGGGCACGAAACGCACGTTTTCCGTCAAAACTGTGCAAAAGCAGCGTTTTGGTGCACGAAACGCACGTTTTGCGTCAAAACTGTGCAAAAGCAGCGTTCTCTCGCACGAAACGCACGTTTTGCGTCAAAACTGTGCAAAAGCAGCGTTTTCTTGCACGAAACGCACGTTTTGCGTCAAAACTGTGCAAAAGCAGCGTTTTGGGGCACGAAACGCACGTTTTGCGTCAAAACTGTGCAAAACAGCGTTTTGGGGCACGAAACGCACGTTTTGCGTCAAAACTGTGCAGAAGCAGCGTTTTGGGGCACGAAACGCACGTTTTGCGTCAAAACTGTGCAAAAGCAGCGTTTTGGTGCACGAAACGCACGTTTTGCGTCAAAACTGTGCAAAACAGCGTTTTGGGGCACGAAACGCACGTTTTGCGTCAAAACTGTGCAGAAGCAGCGTTTTGGTGCACGAAACGCACGTTTTGCGTCAAAACTGTGCAGAAGCAGCGTTTTGGTGCACGAAACGCACGTTTTGCGTCAAAACTGTGCAAAACAGCGTTTTGGGGCACGAAACGCACGTTTTGCGTCAAAACTGTGCAGAAGCAGCGTTTTGGTGCACGAAACGCACGTTTTGCGTCAAAACTGTGCAAAACAGCGTTTTGGGGCACGAAACGCACGTTTTCCGTCAAAACTGTGCAAAAGCAGCGTTTTGGTGCACGAAACGCACGTTTTGCGTCAAAACTGTGCAAAAGCAGCGTTCTCTCGCACGAAACGCACGTTTTGCGTCAAAACTGTGCAAAAGCAGCGTTTTGGTGCACGAAACGCACGTTTTGCGTCAAAACTGTGCAAAAGCAGCGTTCTCTCGCACGAAACGCACGTTTTGCGTCAAAACTGTGCAAAAGCAGCGTTTTCTTGCACGAAACGCACGTTTTGCGTCAAAACTGTGCAAAAGCAGCGTTTTGGTGCACGAAACGCACGTTTTGCGTCAAAACTGTGCAAAAGCAGCGTTTTGGTGCACGAAACGCACGTTTAGCGTCAAAACTGTGCAAAAGCAGCGTTTTGGTGCACGAAACGCACGTTTTGCGTCAAAACTGTGCAGAAGCAGCGTTTTGGTGCACGAAACGCACGTTTTGCGTAAAAACTGTGCAAAACAGCGTTTTGGGGCACGAAACGCACGTTTTGCGTCAAAACTGTGCAGAAGCAGCGTTTTGGTGCACGAAACGCACGTTTAGCGTCAAAACTGTGCAAAAGCAGCGTTTTCTTGCACGAAACGCACGTTTTGCGTCAAAACTGTGCAAAACAGCGTTTTGGGGCACGAAACGCACGTTTTGCGTCAAAACTGTACAAAAGCAGCGTTTTGGTGCACGAAACGCACGTTTTGCGTCAAAACTGTGCAAAAGCAGCGTTTTGGTGCACGAAACGCACGTTTTGCGTCAAAACTGTACAAAACAGCGTTTTGGTGCACGAAACGCACGTTTTGCGTCAAAACTGTGCAAAAGCAGCGTTTTGGTGCACGAAACGCACGTTTAGCGTCAAAACTGTGCAAAACAGCGATTTGGTGCACGAAACGCACGTTTTGCGTCAAAACTGTGTAAAAGCAGCGTTTTGGTGCACGAAACGCACGTTTAGCGTCAAAACTGTGCAAAAGCAGCGTTTTGGTGCACGAAACGCACGTTTTGCGTCAAAACTGTGCAAAAGCAGCGTTTTGGGGCACGAAACGCACGTTTTGCGTCAAAACTGTGCAAAAGCAGCGTTTTGGTGCACGAAACGCACGTTTTGCGTCAAAACTGTGCAAAACAGCGTTTTGGGGCACGAAACGCACGTTTTGCGTCAAAACTGTGCAAAACAGCGTTTTGGTGCACGAAACGCACGTTTTGCGTCAAAACTGTGCAAAAGCAGCGTTTTGGTGCACGAAACGCACGTTTAGCGTCAAAACTGTGCAAAACAGCGATTTGGTGCACGAAACGCACGTTTTGCGTCAAAACTGTGTAAAAGCAGCGTTTTGGTGCACGAAACGCACGTTTAGCGTCAAAACTGTGCAAAAGCAGCGTTTTGGTGCACGAAACGCACGTTTTGCGTCAAAACTGTGCAAAAGCAGCGTTTTGGGGCACGAAACGCACGTTTTGCGTCAAAACTGTGCAAAAGCAGCGTTTTGGTGCACGAAACGCACGTTTTGCGTCAAAACTGTGCAAAACAGCGTTTTGGGGCACGAAACGCACGTTTTGCGTCAAAACTGTGCAAAAGCAGCGTTTTGGGGCACGAAACGCACGTTTTGCGTCAAAACTGTGCAAAACAGCGTTTTCGGGCACGAAACGCACGTTTTGCGTCAAAACTGTGCAAAAGCAGCGTTTTGGTGCACGAAACGCACGTTTTGCGTCAAAACAATGCAAAACAGCGTTTTGGGGCACGAAACGCACGTTTTGCGTCAAAACTGTGCAAAAGCAGCGTTTTGGTGCACGAAACGCACGTTTTGCGTCAAAACTGTGCAAAACAGCGTTTTGGGGCACGAAACGCACGTTTTGCGTCAAAACTGTGCAAAAGCAGCGTTTTGGTGCACGAAACGCACGTTTAGCGTCAAAACTGTGCAAAAGCAGCGTTTTGGTGCACGAAACGCACGTTTTGCGTCAAAACTGTGCAAAAGCAGCGTTTTGGGGCACGAAACGCACGTTTTGCGTCAAAACTGTGCAAAAGCAGCGTTTTGGTGCACGAAACGCACGTTTTGCGTCAAAACTGTGCAAAACAGCGTTTTGGTGCACGAAACGCACGTTGAGCGTCAAAACTGTGCAAAAGCAGCGTTTTGGGGCACGAAAACGCACGTTTTGCGTCAAAACTGTGCAAAAGCAGCGTTTTGGTGCACGAAACGCACGTTTTGCGTCAAAACTGTGCAAAAGCAGCGTTTTGGGGCACGAAACGCACGTTTTGCGTCAAAACTGTGCAAAAGCAGCGTTTTGGTGCACGAAACGCACGTTTTGCGTCAAAAACTGTGCAAAAGCAGCGTTTTGGTGCACGAAACGCACGTTTAGCGTCAAAACTGTGCAAAAACAGCGATTTGGTGCACGAAACGCACGTTTTGCGTCAAAACTGTGTAAAAGCAGCGTTTTGGTGCACGAATCGCACGTTTAGCGTCAAAACTGTGCAAAAGCAGCGTTTTGGTGCACGAAACGCACGTTTTGCGTCAAAACTGTGCAAAAGCAGCGTTTTGGGGCACGAAACGCACGTTTTGCGTCAAAACTGTGCAAAAGCAGCGTTTTGGTGCACGAAACGCACGTTTTGCGTCAAAACTGTGCAAAACAGCGTTTTGGGGCACGAAACGCACGTTTTGCGTCAAAACTGTGCAAAACAGCGTTTTGGTGCACGAAACGCACGTTTTGCGTCAAAACTGTGCAAAACAGCGTTTTGGGGCACGAAACGCACGTTTTGCGTCAAAACTGTGCAAAAGCAGCGTTTTGGTGCACGAAACGCACGTTTTGCGTCAAAACTGTGCAGAAGCAGCGTTTTGGTGCACGAAACGCACGTTTAGCGTCAAAACTGTGCAAAACAGCGTTTTGGTGCACCAAACGCACGTTTTGCGTCAAAACTGTGCAAAAGCAGCGTTTTGGTGCACGAAACGCACGTTTTGCGTCAAAACTGTGCAAAACAGCGTTTTGGGGCACGAAACGCATGTTTTGCGTCAAAACTGTGCAAAAGCAGCGTTTTGGTGCACGAAACGCACGTTTTGCGTCAAAACTGTGTAAAAGCAGCGTTTTGGTGCACGAATCGCACGTTTAGCGTCAAAACTGTGCAAAAGCAGCGTTTTGGTGCACGAAACGCACGTTTTGCGTCAAAACTGTGCAAAAGCAGCGTTTTGGGGCACGAAACGCACGTTTGCGTCAAAACCTGTGCAAAAGCAGCGTTTTGGTGCACGAAACGCACGTTTTGCGTCAAAACTGTGCAAAACAGCGTTTTGGGGCACGAAACGCACGTTTTGCGTCAAAACTGTGCAAAACAGCGTTTTGGTGCACGAAACGCACGTTTTGCGTCAAAACTGTGCAAAACAGCGTTTTGGGGCACGAAACGCACGTTTTGCGTCAAAACTGTGCAAAAGCAGCGTTTTGGTGCACGAAACGCACGTTTTGCGTCAAAACTGTGCAGAAGCAGCGTTTTGGTGCACGAAACGCACGTTTAGCGTCAAAACTGTGCAAAACAGCGTTTTGGTCACCAAACGCACGTTTTGCGTCAAAACTGTGCAAAAGCAGCGTTTTGGTGCACGAAACGCACGTTTTGCGTCAAAACTGTGCAAAACAGCGTTTTGGGGCACGAAACGCATGTTTTGCGTCAAAACTGTGCAAAAGCAGCGTTTTGGTGCACGAAACGCACGTTTTGCGTCAAAAGTGTGCAAAAGCAGCGTTTTCTTGCACGAAACGCACGTTTTGCGTCAAAACTGTGCAAAAGCAGCGTTTTGGTGCACGAAACGCACGTTTTGCGTCAAAACTGTGCAAAAGCAGCGTTTTGGTGCACGAAACGCACGTTTTGCGTCAAAACTGTGCAAAAGCAGCGTTTTGGGGGCACGAAACGCACGTTA
>CALSEM010000012.1:0-178767 GCA_943735885.1 Stelis phaeoptera
AGCGATTTGGTGCACGAAACGCACGTTTCGCTGCAAAAGCGGCGTTTTGGTGCACGAAACGCACGTTTTGCGTCAAAACTGTGCAAAAGCAGCGATTTGGCGCACGAAACGCACGTTTTGCGTCAAAACTGTGCAAAAGCAGCGATTTGGTGCACGAAACGCACGTTTCGCTGCAAAAGCGGCGATTTGGTGCACGAAACGCACGTTTTGCGTCAAAACTGTGCAAAAGCTGCGATTTGGTGCACGAAACGCACGTTTCGCTGCAAAAGCGGCGTTTTGGTGCACGAAACGCACGTTTTGCGTCAAAACTGTGCAAAAGCAGCGATTTGGTGCACGAAACGCACGTTTTGCGTCAAAACTGTGCAAAAGCAGCGATTTGGTGCACGAAACGCACGTTTCGCTGCAAAAGCGGCGTTTTGGTGCACGAAACGCACGTTTTGCGTCAAAACTGTGCAAAAGCAGCGATTTGGTGCACGAAACGCACGTTTCTCGCCAAAACGGAGCAAAAGCGGCGATTCGGTGCGTGAAACGCACGTTTCGCTGCAAAAGCGGCGTTTTGGCGCACGAAACGCACGTTTTGCGTCAAAACTGTGCAAAAGCAGCGATTTGGTGCACGAAACGCACGTTTCGCTGCAAAAGCGGCGTTTTGGTGCACGAAACGCACGTTTTGCGTCAAAACTGTGCAAAAGCAGCGATTTGGTGCACGAAACGCACGTTTCGCTGCCAAAGCGGCGTTTTGGTGCACGAAACGCACGTTTAGCGTCAAAACTGTGCAAAAGCAGCGATTTGGTGCACGAAACGCACGTTTTGCGTCAAAACTGTGCAAAAGCAGCGATTTGGTGCACGAAACGCACGTTTCGCTGCAAAAGCGGCGTTTTGGTGCACGAAACGCACGTTTTGCGTCAAAACTGTGCAAAAGCAGCGATTTGGCGCACGAAACGCACGTTTTGCGTCAAAACTGTGCAAAAGCAGCGATTTGGTGCACGAAACGCACGTTTCGCTGCAAAAGCGGCGTTTTGATGCTCGAAACGCACGTTTTGCGTCAAAACTGTGCAAAAGCAGCGATTTGGTGCACGAAACGCACGTTTCTCGCCAAAACGGTGCAAAAGCGGCGATTCGGTGCGTGAAACGCACGTTTCGCTGCAAAAGCGGCGTTTTGGCGCACGAAACGCACGTTTTGCGCCAAAACTGTGCAAAAGCAGCGATATGGTGCACGAAACGCACGTTTCTCGCCAAAACGGAGCAAAAGCGGCGATTCGGTGCGTGAAACGCACGTTTCGCTGCAAAAGCGGCGTTTTGGCGCACGAAACGCACGTTTCGCTGCAAAAGCTGCGTTTTGGTGCACGAAACGCACGTTTTGCGTCAAAACTGTGCAAAAGCAGCGATATGGTGCACGAAACGCACGTTTCTCGCCAAAACGGAGCAAAAGCGGCGATTCGGTGCGTGAAACGCACGTTTCGCTGCAAAAGCGGCGTTTTGGCGCACGAAACGCACGTTTCGCTGCAAAAGCTGCGTTTTGGTGCACGAAACGCACGTTTTGCGTCAAAACTGTGCAAAAGCAGCGATATGGTGCACGAAACGCACGTTTCTCGCCAAAACGGAGCAAAAGCGGCGATTCGGTGCGTGAAACGCACGTTTCGCTGCAAAAGCGGCGTTTTGGCGCACGAAACGCACGTTTTGCGTCAAACCTGTGCAAAAGCAGCGATTTGGTGCACGAAACGCACGTTTTGCGTCAAAACTGTGCAAAAGCAGCGATATGGTGCACGAAACGCACGTTTCTCGCCTAAACGGAGCAAAAGCGGCGATTCGGTGCGTGAAACGCACGTTTCGCTGCAAAAGCGGCGTTTTGGCGCACGAAACGCACGTTTTGCGTCAAAACTGTGCAAAAGCAGCTATTTGGTGTACGAAACGCACGTTTCGCTGCAAAAGCGGCGTTTTGGTGCACGAAACGCACGTTTCGCTGCAAAAGCGGCGTTTTGGTGCACGAAACGCACGTTTTGCGTCAAAACTGTGCAAAAGCAGCGATTTGGTGCACGAAACGCACGTTTCGCTGCAAAAGCGGCGTTTTGGTGCACGAAACGCACGTTTTGCGTCAAAACTGCGCAAAAGCAGCGATTTGGTGCACGAAACGCACGTTTTGCGTCAAAACTGTGCAAAAGCAGCGATTTGGTGCACGAAACGCACGTTTCGTTGCAAAAGCGGCGTTTTGGTGCACGAAACGCACGTTTCGCTGCAAAAGCGGCGTTTTGGTGCACGAAACGCACGTTTTGCGTCAAAACTGTGCAAAAGCAGCGATTCGGTGCGTGAAACGCACGTTTCGCTGCAAAAGCGGCGTTTTGGCGCAAGAAACGCACGTTTTGCGTCAAAACTGTGCAAAAGCAGCGATTCGGTGCACGAAACGCACGTTTTGCGTCAAAACTGTGCAAAAGCAGCGATTTGGTGCACGAAACGCACGTTTCGCTGCAAAAGCGGCGTTTTGGTGCTCGAAACGCACGTTTAGCGTCAAAACTGTGCAAAAGCAGCGATTTGGTGCACGAAACGCACGTTTTGCGTCAAAACTGTGCAAAAGCAGCGATTTGGTGCACGAAACGCACGTTTCGCTGCAAAAGCGGCGATTTGGTGCACGAAACGCACGTTTCGCTGCAAAAGCGGCGTTTTGGTGCACGAAACGCACGTTTTGCGTCAAAACTGTGCAAAAGCAGCGATTTGGCGCACGAAACGCACGTTTTGCGTCAAAACTGTGCAAAAGCAGCGATTTGGTGCACGAAACGCACGTTTCGCTGCAAAAGCGGCGTTTTGATGCTCGAAACGCACGTTTTGCGTCAAAACTGTGCAAAAGCAGCGATTTGGTGCACGAAACGCACGTTTCTCGCCAAAACGGTGCAAAAGCGGCGATTCGGTGCGTGAAACGCACGTTTCGCTAGCAAAAGCGGCGTTTTGGCGCACGAAACGCACGTTTTGCGCCAAAACTGTGCAAAAGCAGCGATTTGGTGCACGAAACGCACGTTTCTCGCCAAAACGGAGCAAAAGCGGCGATTCGGTGCGTGAAACGCACGTTTCGCTGCAAAAGCGGCGTTTTGGCGCACGAAACGCACGTTTTGCGTCAAAACTGTGCAAAAGCAGCGATTTGGTTCACGAAACGCACGTTTCGCTGCAAAAGCTGCGTTTTGGTGCACGAAACGCACGTTTTGCGTCAAAACTGTGCAAAAGCAGCGATATGGTGCACGAAACGCACGTTTCTCGCCAAAACGGAGCAAAAGCGGCGATTCGGTGCGTGAAACGCACGTTTCGCTGCAAAAGCGGCGTTTTGGCGCACGAAACGCACGTTTTTGCGTCAAAACTGTGCAAAAGCAGCGATTTGGTTCACGAAACGCACGTTTCGCAGCAAAAGCTGCGTTTTGGTGCACGAAACGCACGTTTTGCGTCAAAACTGTGCAAAAGCAGCGATATGGTGCACGAAACGCACGTTTCTCGCCAAAACGGAGCAAAAGCGGCGATTCGGTGCGTGAAACGCACGTTTCGCTGCAAAAGCGGCGTTTTGGCGCACGAAACGCACGTTTTGCGTCAAACCTGTGCAAAAGCAGCGATTTGGTGCACGAAACGCACGTTTTGCGTCAAAACTGTGCAAAAGCAGCGATATGGTGCACGAAACGCACGTTTCTCGCCTAAACGGAGCAAAAGCGGCGATTCGGTGCGTGAAACGCACGTTTCGCTGCAAAAGCGGCGTTTTGGCGCACGAAACGCACGTTTTGCGTCAAAACTGTGCAAAAGCAGCTATTTGGTGTACGAAACGCACGTTTCGCTGCAAAAGCGGCGTTTTGGTGCACGAAACGCACGTTTCGCTGCAAAAGCGGCGTTTTGGTGCACGAAACGCACGTTTTGCGTCAAAACTGTGCAAAAGCAGCGATTTGGTGCACGAAACGCACGTTTCGCTGCAAAAGCGGCGTTTTGGTGCACGAAACGCACGTTTTGCGTCAAAACTGCGCAAAAGCAGCGATTTGGTGCACGAAACGCACGTTTTGCGTCAAAACTGTGCAAAAGCAGCGATTTGGTGCACGAAACGCACGTTTCGTTGCAAAAGCGGCGTTTTGGTGCACGAAACGCACGTTTCGCTGCAAAAGCGGCGTTTTGGTGCACGAAACGCACGTTTTGCGTCAAAACTGTGCAAAAGCAGCGATTCGGTGCGTGAAACGCACGTTTCGCTGCAAAAGCGGCGTTTTGGCGCAAGAAACGCACGTTTTGCGTCAAAACTGTGCAAAAGCAGCGATTCGGTGCACGAAACGCACGTTTTGCGTCAAAACTGTGCAAAAGCAGCGATTTGGTGCACGAAACGCACGTTTCGCTGCAAAAGCGGCGTTTTGGTGCTCGAAACGCACGTTTTGCGTCAAAACTGTGCAAAAGCAGCGATTTGGTGCACGAAACACACGTTTCTCGCCAAAACGGAGCAAAAGCGGCGATTCGGTGCGTGAAACGCACGTTTCGCTGCAAAAGCGGCGTTTTGGCGCACGAAACGCACGTTTTGCGTCAAAACTGTGCAAAAGCAGCGATTCGGTGCGTGAAACGCACGTTTCGCTGCAAAAGCGGCGTTTTGGCGCACGAAACGCACGTTTTGCGTCAAAACTGTGCAAAACCAGCGATTTGGTGCACGAAACGCACGTTTTGCTGCAAAAGCGGCGTTTTGGTGCACGAAACGCACGTTTCGCTGCAAAAGCGGCGTTTTGGTGCACGAAACGCACGTTTTGCGTCAAAACTGTGCAAAAGCAGCGATTTGCTGCACGAAACGCACGTTTCGCTGCAAAAGCTGCGTTTTGGTGCACGAAACGCACGTTTTGCGTCAAAACTGTGCAAAAGCACCGATATGGTGCACGAAACGCACGTTTCTCGCCAAAACTGCGCAAAAGCAGCGATTTGGCGCACGAAACGCACGTTTTGCGGCAAAACTGTGCAAAAGCAGCGATTTGGTGCACGAAACGCACGTTTCGTTGCAAAAGCGGCGTTTTGGTGCACGAAACGCACGTTTCGCTGCAAAAGCGGCGTTTTGGTGCTCGAAACGCACGTTTTGCGTCAAAACTGTGCAAAAGCAGCGATTTGCTGCACGAAACGCACGTTTCGCTGCAAAAGCTGCGTTTTGGTGCACGAAACGCACGTTTTGCGTCAAAACTGTGCAAAAGCACCGATATGGTGCACGAAACGCACGTTTCTCGCCAAAACGGAGCAAAAGCGGCGATTCGGTGCGTGAAACGCACGTTTCGCTGCAAAAGCGGCGTTTTGGCGCACGAAACGCACGTTTTGCGTCAAACCTGTGCAAAAGCAGCGATTTGGTGCACGAAACGCACGTTTTGCGTCAAAACTGTGCAAAAGCAGCGATTTGGTGCACGAAACGCACGTTTCGCTGCAAAAGCGGCGTTTAGGCGCACGAAACGCACGTTTTGCGTCAAAACTGTGCAAAAGCAGCGATATGGTGCACGAAACGCACGTTTCTCGCCAAAACGGAGCAAAAGCGGCGATTCGGTGCGCGAAACGCACGTTTCGTTGCAAAAGCGGCGTTTTGGTGCACGAAACGCACGTTTCGCTGCAAAAGCGGCGTTTTGGTGCACGAAACGCACGTTTTGCGTCAAAACTGTGCAAAAGCAGCTATTCGGTGCGTGAAACGCACGTTTCGCTGCAAAAGCGGCGTTTTGGCGCACGAAACGCACGTTTTGCGTCAAAACTGTGCAAAAGCAGCGATTCGGTGCACGAAACGCACGTTTTGCGTCAAAACTGTGCAAAAACAGCGATTTGGTGCACGAAACGCACGTTTCGCTGCAAAAGCGGCGTTTTGGTGCTCGAAACGCACGTTTTGCGTCAAAACTGGGCAAAAGCAGCGATTTGGTGCACGAAACGCACGTTTCGCTGCAAAAGCGGCGTTTTGGTGCACGAAACGCACGTTTTGCGTCAAAACTGTGCAAAAGCAGCGATTCGGTGCGTGAAACGCACGTTTCGCTGCAAAAGCGGCGTTTTGGTGCTCGAAACGCACGTTTCGCTGCAAAAGCGGCGTTTTGGTGCACGAAACGCACGTTTTGCGTCAAAACTGTGCAAAAGCAGAATTTTGGTGCACGAAACGCACGTTTCACTGCAAAAGCGGCGTTTTGGTGCACGAAACGCACGTTTCGCTGCAAAAGCGGCGTTTTGGAGCACGAAACGCATGTTTTGCGTCAAAACTGTGCAAAAGCAGCGATTTGGTGCACGAAACGCACGTTTCGCTGCAAAAGCGGCGTTTTGGTGCACGAAACGCACGTTTTGCGTCAAAACTGTGCAAAAGCAGCGATTTGGTACACGAAACGCACGTTTCTCGCCAAAACGGAGCAAAAGCGGCGATTCGGTGCGTGAAACGCACGTTTCGCTGCAAAAGCGACGTTTTGGAGCACGAAACGCACGTTTTGCGTCAAAACTGAGCAAAAGCAGCGATTTGGTGCACGAAACGCACGTTTCTCGCCAAAACGGAGCAAAAGCGGCGATTCGGTGCGTGAAACGCACGTTTCGCTGCAAAAGCGGCGTTTTGGCGCACGAAACGCACGTTTTGCGTCAAAACTGTGCAAAAGCAGTGATTTGGTGCACGAAACGCACGTTTCGCTGCAAAAGCGGCGTTTTGGTGCACGAAACGCACGTTTCGCTGCAAAAGCGGGGTTTTAGTGCACGAAACGCACGTTTTGCGTCAAAACTGTGTAAAAGCAGCGATTTGGTGCACGAAACGCACGTTTCGCTGCAAAAGCGGCGTTTTGGTGCACGAAACGCACGTTTTGCGTTAAAACTGTGCAAAAGCAGCGATTTGGTGCACGAAACGCACGTTTCGCTGCAAAAGCGGCGTTTTGGTGCACAAAACGCACGTTTTGCGTCAAAACTGTGCAAAAGCAGCGATTTGGTGCACGAAACGCACGTTTCGCTGCAAAAGCGGCGTTTTGGTGCACAAAACGCACGTTTTGCGTCAAAACTGTGCAAAAGCAGCGATTTGGTGCACGAAACGCACGTTTCGCTGCAAAAGCGGCGTTTTGGTGCACGAAACGCACGTTTTGCGTCA
Source organism: Stelis phaeoptera (assembly GCA_943735885.1). NCBI lineage: Eukaryota > Metazoa > Arthropoda > Insecta > Hymenoptera > Megachilidae > Stelis > Stelis phaeoptera. The sequence goes on from CALSEM010000012.1 coordinate 7,058, forward strand.
AAACTGTGCAAAAGCAGCGATTTGGTGCACGAAACGCACGTTTCGCTGCAAAAGCGGCGTTTTGGTGCACGAAACGCACGTTTTGCGTCAAAACTGTGCAAAAGCAGCGATTTGGTGCACGAAACGCACGTTTCTCGCCAAAACGGAGCAAAAGCGGCGATTTGGTGCGTGAAACGCACGTTTCGCTGCAAAAGCGGCGTTTTGGCGCACGAAACGCACGTTTTGCGTCAAAACTGTGCAAAAGCAGCGACTTGATGCACGAAACGCACGTTTCGCTGCAAAAGCGGCGTTTTGGTGCACGAAACGCACGTTTTGCGTCCAAACTGTGCAAAAGCAGCGATTTGGTGCACGAAACGCACGTTTCGCTGCAAAAGCGGTGTTCTGGTGCACGAAACGCACGTTTTGCGTCAAAACTGTGCAAAAGCAGCGATTTGGTGCACGAAACGCACGTTTCGCTGCAAAAGCGTCGTTTTGGTGCACGATACGCACGTTTTGCGTCAAAACTGTGCAAAAGCAGCGATTTGGTGAACGAAACGCACGTTTCGCTGCAAAAGCGGCGTTTTGGTGCACGAAACGCACGTTCCGCTGCAAAAGCGGCGTTTTGGTGCACGAAACGCACGTTTTGCGTCAAAACTGTGCAAAAGCAGCGATTTGGTGCACGAAACGCACGTTTCGCTGCAAAAGCGGCGTTTTGGTGCACGAAACGCACGTTTTGCGTCAAAACTGTGCAAAAGCAGCGATTTGGTGCACGAAACGCACGTTTCTCGCCAAAACGGAGCAAAAGCGGCGATTCGGTGCGTGAAATGCACGTTTCGCTGCAAAAGCGGCGTTTTGGCGCACGAAACGCACGATTTGCGTCCAAACTGTGCAAAAGCAGCGATTTGGTGCACGAAACGCACGTTTCGCTGCAAAAGCGGTGTTCTGGTGCACGAAACGCACGTTTCGCTGCAAAAGCGGTGTTCTGGTGCACGAAACGCACGTTTTGCGTCAAAACTGTGCAAAAGCAGCGATTTGGTGCACGAAACGCACGTTTCGCTGCAAAAGCGTCGTTTTGGTGCACGATACGCACGTTTTGCGTCAAAACTGTGCAAAAGCAGCGATTTGGTGAACGAAACGCACGTTTCGCTGCAAAAGCGGCGTTTTGGTGCACGAAACGCACGTTCCGCTGCAAAAGCGGCGTTTTGGTGCACGAAACGCACGTTTTGCGTCAAAACTGTGCAAAAGCAGCGATTTGGTGCACGAAACGCACGTTTCGCTGCAAAAGCGGCGTTTTGGTGCACGAAACGCACGTTTTGCGTCAAAACTGTGCAAAAGCAGCGATTTGGTGCACGAAACGCACGTTTCTCGCCAAAACGGAGCAAAAGCGGCGATTCGGTGCGTGAAATGCACGTTTCGCTGCAAAAGCGGCGTTTTGGCGCACGAAACGCACGATTTGCGTCAAAACTGTGCAAAAGCAGCGATTTGGTGCACGAAACGCACGTTTCGCTGCAAAAGCGGCGTTTTGGTGCACGAAACGCACGTTTCGCTGCAAAAGCGGCGTTTTGGTGCACGAAACGCACGTTTTGCGTCAAAACTGTGCAAAAGCAGCGATTTGGTGCACGAAACGCACGTTTCGCTGCAAAAGCGGCGTTTTGGCGCACGAAACGCACGTTTTGCGTCAAACCTGTGCAAAAGCAGCGATTTGGTGCACGAAACGCACGTTTTGCGTCAAAACTGTGCAAAAGCAGCGATTTGGTGCACGAAACGCACGTTTTGCGTCAAAACTGTGCAAAAGCAGCGATTTGGTGCACGAAACGCACGTTTCGTTGCAAAAGCGGCGTTTTGGTGCACGAAACGCACGTTTCGCTGCAAAAGCGGCGTTTTGGTGCACGAAACGCACGTTTTGCGTCAAAACTGTGCAAAAGCAGCGATTCGGTGCGTGAAACGCACGTTTCGCTGCAAAAGCGGCGTTTTGGCGCACGAAACGCACGTTTTGCGTCAAAACTGTGCAAAAGCAGCGATTCGGTGCACGAAGCGCACGTTTTGCGTCAAAACTGTGCAAAAGCAGCGATTTGGTGCACGAAACGCACGTTTCGCTGCAAAAGCGGCGTTTTGGTGCTCGAAACGCACGTTTTGCGTCAAAACTGTGCAAATGCAGCGATTTGGTGCACGAAACGCACGTTTCTCGCCAAAACGGTGCAAAAGCGGCGATTCGGTGCGTGAAACGCACGTTTCGCTGCAAAAGCGGCGTTTTGGCGCACGAAACGCACGTTTTGCGTCAAAACTGGGCAAAAGCAGCGATTTGGTGCACGAAACGCACGTTTCGCTGCAAAAGCGGCGTTTTGGTGCACGAAACGCACGTTTTGCGTCAAAACTGTGCAAAAGCAGCGATTCGGTGCGTGAAACGCACGTTTCGCTGCAAAAGCGGCGTTTTGGTGCACGAAACGCACGTTTTGCGTCAAAACTGTGCAAAAGCAGCGATTCGGTGCGTGAAACGCACGTTTCGCTGCAAAAGCGGCGTTTTGGCGCACGAAACGCACGTTTTGCGTCAAAACTGTGCAAAAGCAGCGATTTGGTGCACGAAACGCACGTTTTGCTGCAAAAGCGGCGTTTTGGTGCACGAAACGCACGTTTCGCTGCAAAAGCGGCGTTTTGGTGCACGAAACGCACGTTTTGCGTCAAAACTGTGCAAAAGCAGCGATTTGGTGCACGAAACGCACGTTTCGCTGCAAAAGCGGCGTTTTGGTGCACGAAACGCACGTTTTGCGTCAAAACTGTGCAAAAGCAGCGATTTGGTGCACGAAACGCACGTTTCGCTGCAAAAGCGGCGTTTTGGTGCACAAAACGCACGTTTTGCGTCAAAACTGTGCAAAAGCAGCGATTTGGTGCACGAAACGCACGTTTCGCTGCAAAAGCGGCGTTTTGGTGCACGAAACGCACGTTTTGCGTCAAAACTGTGCAAAAGCAGCGATTTGGTGCACGAAACGCACGTTTCGCTGCAAAAGCGGCGTTTTGGTGCACGAAACGCACGTTTTGCGTCAAAACTGTGCAAAAGCAGCGATTTGGTGCACGAAACGCACGTTTCTCGCCAAAACGGAGCAAAAGCGGCGATTCGGTGCGTGAAACGCACGTTTCGCTGCAAAAGCGACGTTTTGGTGCACGAAACGCACGTTTTGCGTCAAAACTGTGCAATAGCAGCGATTTGGTGCACGAAACGCACGTTTCTCGCCAAAACGGAGCAAAAGCGGCGATTCGGTGCGTGAAACGCACGTTTCGCTGCAAAAGCGGCGTTTTGGTGCACGAAACGCACGTTTTGCGTCAAAACTGTGCAAAAGCAGCGATTTGGTGCACGAAACGCCCGTTTCGCTGCAAAAGCTGCGTTTTGGTGCACGAAACGCACGTTTTGCGTCAAAACTGTGCAAAAGCAGCGATATGGTGCACGAAACGCACGTTTCGCTGCAAAAGCGGCGTTTTGGTGCACGAAACGCACGTTTTGCGTCAAAACTGTGCAAAAGCAGCGATTTGGTGCACGAAACGCACGTTTTGCGTCAAAACTGTGCAAAAGCAGCGATATGGTGCACGAAACGCACGTTTCTCGCCTAAACGGAGCAAAAGCGGCGATTCGGTGCGTGAAACGCACGTTTCGCTGCAAAAGCGGCGTTTTGGTGCTCGAAACGCACGTTTTGCGTCAAAACTGTGCAAATGCAGCGATTTGGTGCACGAAACGCACGTTTCTCGCCAAAACGGTGCAAAAGCGGCGATTCGGTGCGTGAAACGCACGTTTCGCTGCAAAAGCGGCGTTTTGGCGCACGAAACGCACGTTTTGCGTCAAAACTGGGCAAAAGCAGCGATTTGGTGCACGAAACGCACGTTTCGCTGCAAAAGCGGCGTTTTGGTGCACGAAACGCACGTTTTGCGTCAAAACTGTGCAAAAGCAGCGATTCGGTGCGTGAAACGCACGTTTCGCTGCAAAAGCGGCGTTTTGGTGCACGAAACGCACGTTTTGCGTCAAAACTGTGCAAAAGCAGCGATTCGGTGCGTGAAACGCACGTTTCGCTGCAAAAGCGGCGTTTTGGCGCACGAAACGCACGTTTTGCGTCAAAACTGTGCAAAAGCAGCGATTTGGTGCACGAAACGCACGTTTTGCTGCAAAAGCGGCGTTTTGGTGCACGAAACGCACGTTTCGCTGCAAAAGCGGCGTTTTGGTGCACGAAACGCACGTTTTGCGTCAAAACTGTGCAAAAGCAGCGATTTGGTGCACGAAACGCACGTTTCGCTGCAAAAGCGGCGTTTTGGTGCACGAAACGCACGTTTTGCGTCAAAACTGTGCAAAAGCAGCGATTTGGTGCACGAAACGCACGTTTCGCTGCAAAAGCGGCGTTTTGGTGCACAAAACGCACGTTTTGCGTCAAAACTGTGCAAAAGCAGCGATTTGGTGCACGAAACGCACGTTTCGCTGCAAAAGCGGCGTTTTGGTGCACGAAACGCACGTTTTGCGTCAAAACTGTGCAAAAGCAGCGATTTGGTGCACGAAACGCACGTTTCGCTGCAAAAGCGGCGTTTTGGTGCACGAAACGCACGTTTTGCGTCAAAACTGTGCAAAAGCAGCGATTTGGTGCACGAAACGCACGTTTCTCGCCAAAACGGAGCAAAAGCGGCGATTCGGTGCGTGAAACGCACGTTTCGCTGCAAAAGCGACGTTTTGGTGCACGAAACGCACGTTTTGCGTCAAAACTGTGCAATAGCAGCGATTTGGTGCACGAAACGCACGTTTCTCGCCAAAACGGAGCAAAAGCGGCGATTCGGTGCGTGAAACGCACGTTTCGCTGCAAAAGCGGCGTTTTGGTGCACGAAACGCACGTTTTGCGTCAAAACTGTGCAAAAGCAGCGATTTGGTGCACGAAACGCACGTTTCGCTGCAAAAGCTGCGTTTTGGTGCACGAAACGCACGTTTTGCGTCAAAACTGTGCAAAAGCAGCGATATGGTGCACGAAACGCACGTTTCGCTGCAAAAGCGGCGTTTTGGTGCACGAAACGCACGTTTTGCGTCAAAACTGTGCAAAAGCAGCGATTTGGTGCACGAAACGCACGTTTTGCGTCAAAACTGTGCAAAAGCAGCGATATGGTGCACGAAACGCACGTTTCTCGCCTAAACGGAGCAAAAGCGGCGATTCGGTGCGTGAAACGCACGTTTCGCTGCAAAAGCGGCGTTTTGGTGCACGAAACGCACGTTCTGCGTCAAAACTGTGCAAAAGCAGCGATTTGGTGCACGAAACGCACGTTTCGCTGCAAAAGCGGCGTTTTGGTGCACGAAACGCACGTTTCGCTGCAAAAGCGGCGTTTTGGTGCACGAAACGCACGTTTTCCGTCAAAACTGTGCAAAAGCAGCGATTTGCTGCACGAAACGCACGTTTCGCTGCAAAAGCTGCGTTTTGGTGCACGAAACGCACGTTTTGCGTCAAAACTGTGCAAAAGCACCGATATGGTGCACGAAACGCACGTTTCTCGCCAAAACGGAGCAAAAGCGGCGATTCGGTGCGTGAAACGCACGTTTCGCTGCAAAAGCGGCGTTTTGGCGCACGAAACGCACGTTTTGCGTCAAAACTGTGCAAAAGCAGCGATTTGGTGCACGAAACGCACGTTTCGCTGCAAAAGCGGCGTTTTGGTGCACGAAACGCACGTTTTGCGTCAAAACTGTGCAAAAGCAGCGATTTGGTGCACGGAACGCACGTTTCTCGCCAAAACGGAGCAAAAGCGGCGATTCGGTGCGTGAAACGCACGTTTCGCTGCAAAAGCGGCGCTTTGGTGCACGAAACGCACGTTTTGCGTCAAAACTGTGCAAAAGCAGCGATTTGGTGCACGAAACGCACGTTTCGCTGCAAAAGCGGCGTTTTGGTGCACGAAACGCACGTTTTGCGTCAAAACTGTGCAAAAGCAGCGATTTGGTGCACGAAACGCACGTTTCGCTGCAAAAGCGGCGTTTTGGTGCACGAAACGCACGTTTTGCGTCAAAACTGTGCAAAAGCAGCGATTTGGTGCACGGAACGCACGTTTCTCGCCAAAACGGAGCAAAAGCGGCGATTCGGTGCGTGAAACGCACGTTTCGCTGCAAAAGCGGCGCTTTGGTGCACGAAACGCAAGTTTTGCTTCAAAACTGTACGAAAGCAGCGATTTGGTGCACGAAACGCACGTTTCGCTGCAAAAGCGGCGTTTTGGCGCACGAAACGCCCGTTTTGCGTCAAAACTGTGAAAAAGCAGCGATTTGGTGCACGAAACGCACGTTTCTCGCCAAAACGGAGCAAAAGCGGCGATTCGGTGCGTGAAACGCACGTTTCGCTGCAAAAGCGGCGTTTTGGCGCACGAAACGCACGTTTTGCGTCAAAACTGTGCAAAAGCAGCGATTTGGTGCACGAAACGCACGTTTTGCGTCAAAACTGTGCAAAAGCAGCGATTTGGTGCACGAAACGCACGTTTCGCTGCAAAAGCGGCGTTTTGGTGCACGAAACGCACGTTTTGCGTCAAAACTGTGCAAAAGCAGCGATTTGGTGCACGAAATGCACGTTTCTCGCCAAAACGGAGCAAAAGCGGCGATTCGGTGCGTGAAACGCACGTTTCGCTGCAAAAGCGGCGTTTTGGCGCACGAAACGCACGTTTTGCGTCAAAACTGTGAAAAAGCAGCGATTTGGTGCACGAAACGCACGTTTCTCGCCAAAACGCAGCAAAAGCGGCGATTCGGTGCGTGAAACGCACGTTTCGCTGCAAAAGCGGCGATTCTGCCCACGAAACGCAGGTTTTATGCCAGAACTGAGCAAAAGCGGCGATTCTGTGCACGAAACGCTCGTTTTATGCCTTAACTGAGCAAAAGCGGCGATCCTGTGTACGAAACCCACGTTTTGTGCCAAAACTGAGCAAAAGCGGCGATTCTGTGCACGAAACCGCAAGTTTTGTGCGAGAACCGAGCATAAGCGGCGATTCTGTGCACGAAACGCAGGTTTTGTGCTGAAACTGAGCAAAAGCGGCGATTCTGTGCACGAAACGCAGGTTTTGTTTCAAAACTGAGCAAAAGCGGCGATTCTGTGCACGAAACCCACGTTTCGAGCGAAAGCTGAGCAGAAGCGGCGATTCTGTGCACGAACCGCAAGTTTCGTGCCAGAAGGAGCAATTGGGTGCGTGAAACGCACGTTTTGTGCCAAAACTGAGCAAAAGCGGCGATTCTGTGCACGAAACCGCACGTTTTGTGCCAAAGCTGAGTAAAAGCGACGATTCTGTTCACGAAATGCACGTTGTGTGCCAGAAGGAGCAATTCGGTGCGTGAAACACCCGTTTTGTTGCTAAACTGAGCAAAAGCGGCGATTCTGTGCACGAAACGCACGTTTGGTGCCAAAAATGAGCAAAGGCGGCGATTCTGTGCACGAAACGCACGTGTTGCGCTAAAACTGAACAAAAGCGGCGATTCTGTGCACGAAACGCACGTTTTGTGCCAAAACTGAGCAAGAGCGGCGATTCTGTGCACGAAACGCACGTTTTGTGCCAAAACCGAGGAAAAGCTGCGATTCTATGCACGAAACGCACGATTTGTGCCAGAAGGAGCAAGTCGCTGCGTGAAACACACGTTTTGTACCAAAACTGAGCAAAAGCGGCGATTCTGTGCACGAAACCGCAAGTTTTGTGCGAGAACCGAGCATAAGCGGCGATTCTGTGCACGAAACGCAGGTTTTGTGCTGAAACTGAGCAAAAGCGGCGATTCTGCGCACGAAACACGGGATTTGTGTCAAAACTGAACAATAGCGGCGATTCTGTGCACGAATCGCACGTTTAGAGACAAAACTGAGCAAAAGCGGCGATTCCGTGCACGAAACGCTCCTTTTATGCCTAAACTGAGCAAAAGCGGCGATTCTGTGCACGAAACGCACGTTTTGTTGCAAAACTGAGCAAAAACGGCGATTCTGTGCACGAAACGCACGTTTTGTGCCAAAACTGAACAAATGCGGCGATTCTGTGCACGAAACGCACGTTTAGAGACAAAACTGAGCAAAAGCGGCGATTCCGTGCACGAAACGCTCGTTTTATGCCTAAACTGAGCAAAAGCGGCGATTCTGTGCACGAAACGCACGTTTTGTTGCAAAACTGAGCAAAAACGGCGATTCTGTGCACGAAACGCACGTTTTGTGCCAAAACTGAGCAAAAGCGGCGATTCTGTGCACGAAACGCACGTTTTGTGCCAAAACTGAGGAAAAGCTGCGATTCTATGCACGAAACGCTCGTTTTGTGCCAAAACTGAGCAAAAGCGGCGATTCTGTGTACGAAACGCACGTTTTGTGCCAGAAGGAGCAATTCGGTGCGTGAAACACACGTTTTGTACCAAAACTGAGCAAAAGCGACGATTTGGTTCACGAAACGCACGTTTTGTGCCAGAAGGAGCAATTCGGTGAATGAAACACACGTTTTGTACCAAAACTGAGCAAAAGCAGCGATTCTGTGCACGAAACCGCAAGTTTTGTGCGAGAACTGAGCATAAGCGGCGATTCTGTGCACGAAACGCAGGTTTTGTTCCAAAACTGAGCAAAAGCGGCGATTCTGTGCACGAAACCGCACGCTTTGTGCGAGAACTGAGCATAAGCGGCGATTCTGTGCACGAAACGCAGATTTTGATCTTAAACTGAGCAAAAGCGGCGATTCTGTGCACGAAACGCACGTTTCGAGCGAAAGCTGAGCAAAAGCGGCGATTCTGTGCACGAACCGCACGTTTTGTGCGAGAACTGAGCACGAGCGGCGATTCTGTGCTCGAAACGCAGGTTGTGATCCAAAACTGAACAAAAGCGACGATTCTGTGCACGAAACGCACGTTTTGTGCCAAAACTGAGCAAAAGCGGCGATTCTGTGCACGAAACGCACGTTTTGTGCCAAAACTGAGGAAAAGCTGCGATTCTATGCACGAAACGCTCGTTTTGTGCCAAAACTGAGCAAAAGCGGCGATTCTGTGTACGAAACGCACGTTTTGTGCCAGAAGGAGCAATTCGGTGCGTGAAACACACGTTTTGTACCAAAACTGAGCAAAAGCGACGATTTGGTTCACGAAACACACGTTTTGTGCCAGAAGGAGCAATTCGGTGCGTGAAACACACGTTTTGTACCAAAACTGAGCAAAAGCGACGATTTGGTTCACGAAACGCACGTTTTGTGCCAGAAGGAGCAATTCGGTGCGTGAAACACACGTTTTGTACCAAAACTGAGCAAATTAGCGATTCTGTGCACGAAACCGCAAGTTTTGTGCGAGAACTGAGCATAAGCGGCGATTCTGTGCACGAAACGCAGGTTTTGTTTCAAAACTGAGCAAAAGCGGCGATTCTGTGCACGAAACCCACGCTTTGTCCTAAAACTGAGCAAAAGCGGCGATTCTGCGGACGAAACACGGGATTTGTGCCAAAACTGAACAAAAGCGGCGATCCTGTGCACGAAACCGCACGCTTTGTGCGAGAACTGAGCATAAGCGGCGGTTCTGTGCACGAAACGCAGGTTTTGATCTTAAACTGAGCAAAAGCGGCGATTCTGTGCACGAAACGCACGTTTCGAGCGAAAGCTGAGCAAAAGCGGCGATTCTGTGCACGAACCGCAAGTTTCGTGCCAGAAGGAGCAATTGGGTGCGTGAAACGCACGTTTTGTGCCAAAACTGAGCAAAAGCGGCGATTCTGTGCACGAACCGCACGTTTGGTGCCAAAAATGAGCAAAGGCGGCGATTCTGTGCACGAAACGCACGTGTTGCGCTACAACTGAACAAAAGCGGCGATTCTGTGCACGAAACGCACGTTTTGTGCCAAAACTGAGCAAGAGCGGCGATTCTGTGCACGAAACGCACGTTTTGTGCCAAAACCGAGGAAAAGCTGCGATTCTATGCACGAAACGCACGATTTGTGCCAGAAGGAGCAAGTCGCTGCGTGAAACACACGTTTTGTACCAAAACTGAGCAAAAGCGGCGATTCTGTGCACGAAACCGCAAGTTTTGTGCGAGAACCGAGCATAAGCGGCGATTCTGTGCACGAAACGCAGGTTTTGTGCTGAAACTGAGCAAAAGCGGCGATTCTGCGCACGAAACACGGGATTTGTGTCAAAACTGAACAATAGCGGCGATTCTGTGCACGAATCGCACGTTTAGAGACAAAACTGAGCAAAAGCGGCGATTCCGTGCACGAAACGCTCCTTTTATGCCTAAACTGAGCAAAAGCGGCGATTCTGTGCACGAAACGCACGTTTTGTTGCAAAACTGAGCAAAAACGGCGATTCTGTGCACGAAACGCACGTTTTGTGCCAAAACTGAACAAATGCGGCGATTCTGTGCACGAAACGCACGTTTAGAGACAAAACTGAGCAAAAGCGGCGATTCCGTGCACGAAACGCTCGTTTTATGCCTAAACTGAGCAAAAGCGGCGATTCTGTGCACGAAACGCACGTTTTGTTGCAAAACTGAGCAAAAACGGCGATTCTGTGCACGAAACGCACGTTTTGTGCCAAAACTGAGCAAAAGCGGCGATTCTGTGCACGAAACGCACGTTTTGTGCCAAAACTGAGGAAAAGCTGCGATTCTATGCACGAAACGCTCGTTTTGTGCCAAAACTGAGCAAAAGCGGCGATTCTGTGTACGAAACGCACGTTTTGTGCCAGAAGGAGCAATTCGGTGCGTGAAACACACGTTTTGTACCAAAACTGAGCAAAAGCGACGATTTGGTTCACGAAACGCACGTTTTGTGCCAGAAGGAGCAATTCGGTGAATGAAACACACGTTTTGTACCAAAACTGAGCAAAAGCAGCGATTCTGTGCACGAAACCGCAAGTTTTGTGAGAGAACTGAGCATAAGCGGCGATTCTGTGCACGAAACGCAGGTTTTGTTCCAAAACTGAGCAAAAGCGGCGATTCTGTGCACGAAACCGCACGCTTTGTGCGAGAACTGAGCATAAGCGGCGATTCTGTGCACGAAACGCAGATTTTGATCTTAAACTGAGCAAAAGCGGCGATTCTGTGCACGAAACGCACGTTTCGAGCGAAAGCTGAGCAAAAGCGGCGATTCTGTGCACGAACCGCACGTTTTGTGCGAGAACTGAGCACGAGCGGCGATTCTGTGCTCGAAACGCAGGTTGTGATCCAAAACTGAACAAAAGCGACGATTCTGTGCACGAAACGCACGTTTTGTGCCAAAACTGAGCAAAAGCGGCGATTCTGTGCACGAAACGCACGTTTTGTGCCAAAACTGAGGAAAAGCTGCGATTCTATGCACGAAACGCTCGTTTTGTGCCAAAACTGAGCAAAAGCAGCGATTCTGTGTACGAAACGCACGTTTTGTGCCAGAAGGAGCAATTCGGTGCGTGAAACACACGTTTTGTACCAAAACTGAGCAAAAGCGACGATTTGGTTCACGAAACACACGTTTTGTGCCAGAAGGAGCAATTCGGTGCGTGAAACACACGTTTTGTACCAAAACTGAGCAAAAGCGACGATTTGGTTCACGAAACGCACGTTTTGTGCCAGAAGGAGCAATTCGGTGCGTGAAACACACGTTTTGTACCAAAACTGAGCAAATTAGCGATTCTGTGCACGAAACCGCAAGTTTTGTGCGAGAACTGAGCATAAGCGGCGATTCTGTGCACGAAACGCAGGTTTTGTTTCAAAACTGAGCAAAAGCGGCGATTCTGTGCACGAAACCCACGCTTTGTCCTAAAACTGAGCAAAAGCGGCGATTCTGCGGACGAAACACGGGATTTGTGCCAAAACTGAACAAAAGCGGCGATCCTGTGCACGAAACCGCACGCTTTGTGCGAGAACTGAGCATAAGCGGCGGTTCTGTGCACGAAACGCAGGTTTTGATCTTAAACTGAGCAAAAGCGGCGATTCTGTGCACGAAACGCACGTTTCGAGCGAAAGCTGAGCAAAAGCGGCGATTCTGTGCACGAACCGCAAGCTTCGTGCCAGAAGGAGCAATTGGGTGCGTGAAACGCACGTTTTGTGCCAAAACTGAGCAAAAGCGGCGATTCTGTGCACGAACCGCACGTTTGGTGCCAAAAATGAGCAAAGGCGGCGATTCTGTGCACGAAACGCACGTGTTGCGCTACAACTGAACAAAAGCGGCGATTCTGTGCACGAAACGCACGTTTTGTGCCAAAACTGAGCAAGAGCGGCGATTCTGTGCACGAAACGCACGTTTTGTGCCAAAACCGAGGAAAAGCTGCGATTCTATGCACGAAACGCACGATTTGTGCCAGAAGGAGCAAGTCGCTGCGTGAAACACACGTTTTGTACCAAAACTGAGCAAAAGCGGCGATTCTGTGCACGAAACCGCAAGTTTTGTGCGAGAACCGAGCATAAGCGGCGATTCTGTGCACGAAACGCAGGTTTTGTGCTGAAACTGAGCAAAAGCGGCGATTCTGCGCACGAAACACGGGATTTGTGTCAAAACTGAACAATAGCGGCGATTCTGTGCACGAATCGCACGTTTAGAGACAAAACTGAGCAAAAGCGGCGATTCCGTGCACGAAACGCTCCTTTTATGCCTAAACTGAGCAAAAGCGGCGATTCTGTGCACGAAACGCACGTTTTGTTGCAAAACTGAGCAAAAACGGCGATTCTGTGCACGAAACGCACGTTTTGTGCCAAAACTGAACAAATGCGGCGATTCTGTGCACGAAACGCACGTTTAGAGACAAAACTGAGCAAAAGCGGCGATTCCGTGCACGAAACGCTCGTTTTATGCCTAAACTGAGCAAAAGCGGCGATTCTGTGCACGAAACGCACGTTTTGTTGCAAAACTGAGCAAAAACGGCGATTCTGTGCACGAAACGCACGTTTTGTGCCAAAACTGAGCAAAAGCGGCGATTCTGTGCACGAAACGCACGTTTTGTGCCAAAACTGAGGAAAAGCTGCGATTCTATGCACGAAACGCTCGTTTTGTGCCAAAACTGAGCAAAAGCGGCGATTCTGTGTACGAAACGCACGTTTTGTGCCAGAAGGAGCAATTCGGTGCGTGAAACACACGTTTTGTACCAAAACTGAGCAAAAGCGACGATTTGGTTCACGAAACGCACGTTTTGTGCCAGAAGGAGCAATTCGGTGCGTGAAACACACGTTTTGTACCAAAACTGAGCAGAAGCAGCGATTCTGTGCACGAAACCGCAAGTTTTGTGCGAGAACTGAGCATAAGCGGCGATTCTGTGCACGAAACACAGGTTTTGTTCCAAAACTGAGCAAAAGCGGCGATTCTGTGCACGAAACCGCACGCTTTGTGCGAGAACTTAGCATAAGCGGCGATTCTGTGCACGAAACGCAGATTTTGATCTTAAACTGAGCAAAAGCGGCGATTCTGTGCACGAAACGCACGTTTCGAGCGAAAGCTGAGCAAAAGCGGCGATTCTGTGCACGAACCGCACGTTTTGTGCGAGGACTGAGCACGAGCGGCGATTCTGTGCTCGAAACGCAGGTTGTGATCCAAAACTGAACAAAAGCGACGATTCTGTGCACGAAACGCACGTTTTGTGCCAAAACTGAGCAAAAGCGGCGATTCTGTGCACGAAACGCACGTTTTGTGCCAAAACTGAGGAAAAGCTGCGATTCTATGCACGAAACGCTCGTTTTGTGCCAAAACTGAGCAAAAGCGGCGATTCTGTGTACGAAACGCACGTTTTGTGCCAGAAGGAGCAATTCGGTGCGTGAAACACACGTTTTGTACCAAAACTGAGCAAAAGCGACGATTTGGTTCTCGAAACGCACGTTTTGTGCCAGGAGGAGCAATTCGGTGCGTGAAACACACGTTTTGTACCAAAACTGAGCAAAAGCAGCGATTCTGTGCACGAAACGCACATGTTGCGCTAAAACTGAACAAAAGCGGCGATTCTGTGCACGAAACGCACGTTTCGAGCGAAAACTGAGCAAAAGCGGCGATTCTGTGTACGAAACGCACGTTTTGTGCCAGAAGGAGCAATTCGGTGCGTGAAACACACGTTTTGTACCAAAACTGAGCAAAAGCGACGATTTGGTTCACGAAACGCACGTTTTGTGCCAGAAGGAGCAATTCGGTGCGTGAAACACACGTTTTGTACCAAAACTGAGCAAAAGCAGCGATTCTGTGCACGAAACCGCAAGTTTTGTGCGACAACTGAGCATAAGCGGCGATTCTGTGCACGAAACGCAGGTTTTGTTCCAAAACTGAGCAAAAGCGGCGATTCTGTGCACGAAACCGCACGCTTTGTGCGAGAACTGAGCATAAGCGGCGATTCTGTGCACGAAACGCAGATTTTGATCTTAAACTGAGCAAAAGCGGCGATTCTGTGCACGAAACGCACGTTTCGAGCGAAAGCTGAGCAAAAGCGGCGATTCTGTGCACGAACCGCAAGTTTCGTGCCAGAAGGAGCAATTGGGTGCGTGAAACGCACGTTTTGTGCCAAAACTGAGCAAAAGCGGCGATTCTGTGCACGAAACCGCACGTTTTGTGCCAAAGCTGAGTAAAAGCGACGATTCTGTTCACGAAATGCACGTTGTGTGCCAGAAGGAGCAATTCGGTGCGTGAAACACCCGTTTTGTTGCTAAACTGAGCAAAAGCGGCGATTCTGTGCACGAAACGCACGTTTGGTGCCAAAAATGAGCAAAGGCGGCGATTCTGTGCACGAAACGCACGTGTTGCGCTAAAACTGAACAAAAGCGGCGATTCTGTGCACGAAACGCACGTTTTGTGCCAAAACTGAGCAAAAGCGGCGATTCTGAGCACGAAACGCACGTTTTGTGCCAAAACTGAGGAAAAGCTGCGATTCTATGCACGAAACGCTCGTTTTGTGCCAAAACTGGGCAAAAGCGGCGATTCTGTGCACGAAACGCACGTTTCGTGCCAAAATTGAGCAAAAGCGGCGATTCTGTGTACGAAACGCACGATTTGTGCCAGAGGTAGCAATTCGGTGCGTGAAACACACGTTTTGTACCAAAACTGAGCAAAAGCGGCGATTCTGTGCACGAAACCGCAAGTTTTGTGCGAGAACCGAGCATAAGCGGCGATTCTGTGCACGAAACGCTGGTTGTGTTCCATAACTGAGCAAAAGCGGCGATTCTGTGCACGAAACGCACGTTTTGTGCTAAAACTGAGCAAAAGCGGCGATTCTCTGCACGAAACGCTCGTTTTGTGCCAAAACTGAGCAAAAGCGGCGATTCTGTGCACGAAGCTCACGTCTTGTGCCAAAACTGAGCAAAAGCGGCGATTCTGTGCACGAAGCGCACGTTTTGTGCCAAAACTGAGCAAAAGCGGCGATTCTGTGCACGATACGCACGTTTTGTGCATACACTGAGCAAAAGCGGCGATTCTGTGCACGAAACGCACGTTTTGCGCCATAAGGAGCAATTCGGTGCGTGAAACGCACGTTTTGCACCTAAACTAAGCAAAAGCGGCTGTTCTGTGCACGAAACGCGGGTTTTGTGCAAAAACTGAGCAAAAGCGGCGATTCTGTGCACGAAACGCACGCTTTGAGCCAAAACTGAGCAAAAGCGGCGATTCTGTGCACGAAACGCTTGTTTTGTGCCAAAACGGATCAAAAGCGGCGATTCCGTGCACGTAACGCGGGTTTTGTGCAAAAACTGAGCAAAAGCGGTGATTCAGTGGACGAAACGCACGTTTTGTGCCAAAACTGAACGAAAGCGGCAATTCTGTGCACGAAACGCTCGTTTTGTGCCCAAAACTGAGCAAAAGCGGCGGTTCTGTGCACGAAGCGCACGTTTTGTGCCAAAACTGAGCGAAAGCGGCGATTCTGTGGACGAAACGGTCGTTTTGTGCCAAAACTGAGCTAAGGCGGCGATTCTGAGCACGAAACGCACGTTTTGTGCCAAAAGGAGCAATTCGGTGCGTAAAACGCACGTTATGTGACAGAACTGAGCAAATGCGGCGTTATTCAGTGCACGAAACGCCCGTTTTGCGCCAAAAGTGAGCAAAAGCGGCGATTCTGTGCACGAAGCGCACGTTTTGTGCCAAAACTGAGCAAAAGCGGCGATTCTGCGCACCAAACATACGTATTGTGCCAAAACTGAGCAGAAGCGGCGATTCTGTGCACGAAACGCCCGTTCTGTGCCAAAAGAAGCTATTCTGTGCCGAAACGCACGTTTTGTGCCAAAACTGAGCAAAGGCGGCGATTCTGTGCACGAAACGCTCATTTTGTGCGAAAACTGAGCAAAAGCGGTGATTCTGTGCACTAAACGCACGTTTTGTGACAAAACTGAGCAAAAACGGCGATTCTGTGCACGAAACGCATGTTTTGTGCCAAAGCTGAGCATAAGCATCGATTCTGTGCACAAAACGCACGTTTTTTTACAAGAAGGAGCAATTCGGTGGGTGAAACGCACGTATTGCGCCAATACTGAGCAAAAACGGCGATTCTGTGCACGGAACCCACGTTTTGTGCCATAAGGAGCAACTCGGTGCGTGAAACGCACGTTTTGCACCAAAACTAAGCAAAAGCGGCTGTTCTGTGCACAAAACGCACGTTTTGAGCCAAAACTGAGCAAAAGCGGCGATTCTGTGCACGAAACGCACGATTTGTTGCAAAACTGAGCAAAAGCGGCGATTCTGTGCACGAAACGCGGGTTTTGTGCCAAAACTGAGCAAAAGCGGCGATTCTGTGCACGAAACGCCTGTTTTGTGCCAAAAGGAGTAATTCGGTGCTTGAAACGCACGTTTTGTACCAAAACTGAGCGAAGGAGGCGATTCTGTGCACGAAACGCACGTTGTTTGCCAAAAGGAACGATTCCGGGCACGAAACGCATGTTTTGTGCCAAAACTGAGCAAAAGCGGCGATTCTGTGCACGAAACGCACGTTTGGTGCCAAAACTGAGCAAAAGCGGCGATTCTGTGCACGATACGCACGTTTTACGCCAATAATGAGCAAAAGCGGCGATTCTGTGCACGAAACGCACGTTTTGTGCCAAAAAGATCAATTCGGTGCGTGAAACGCACGTTTTGTTCCAAAACTGAGCAAAAGCAGCGATTCTGTGTACGAAACGCGGGTTTTGTGACAAAGCTGAGCAAGATCGGCGATTCTGTGCACGAAACGCATGTTTTGTGCCAAAAATGAGCAAAAGCGGCGATTGTGTGCACGAAACGCACGTTTTGAGACAAAACTGAGCAATTCGGTACGTCAAACGCTCGTTTTCTGCCAAAACAGAGCAAAAGCGGCAATTCTGTACACGAAACGCCCTTTTTGTGCGAAAAGGAGCAATTCGGAGCGTGAAGCGCACGTTTTGTGCCAAACCTGAGCAAAAGCGACGATTCTGCGCACGAAACGCCCGTTTTGTGCCAAAAGGAGTAATTCGGTGCTTGAAACGCACGTTTCGTGCCAAAACTGACCAAAAGCGGCGATTCTGTGAACGAAACGCATGTTTTGTGCCAAAGCTGAGCAAAAGCGGCGATTCTGTGCACGAAACGCACGTTTTGTGCCAAAGCTGAGCAAAAGCGGCGAGTCTGTGCACGAAACGCATGTTTTGTGGAAAAACTGAGCAAAAGCGGCAATTCTGTGCACGAAAGGCACGTTTTGTGCCAAAAGTGAGCAATTCGGTACGTCAAACGCTCGTTTTCTGCCAAAACAGAGCAAAAGCGGCAATTCTGTGCACGAAACGCCTGTTTTGTGCCAAAAGGAGTAATTCGGAGCTTGAAACGCACGTTTTGTGCAAAAACTGAGCAAAGGCGGCGATTCTGTGCACGAAACGCACGTTGTTTGCCAAAAGGAACGATTCCGGGCACGAAACGCATGTTTTGTGCCAAAACTGAGCAAAAGCGGCGATTCTGTGCACGAAACGCATGTTTTGTGCCAAAACTGAGCAAAAGCGGCGATTCTGTGCACGAAACGCACGTTTTGTGCCAAAGCTGAGCAAAAGCGGCGGTTCTGTGCACTAAACGCACGTTTTGTGCCAAAACTGAACAAAAGCGGCGATTCTGTGCACGAAACGCATGTTTTGTGCCAAAAATGAGCAAAAGCGGCGATTGTGTGCACGAAACGCACGTTTTGAGACAAAACTGAGCAAAAGCGGCGATTCTGTGCACGGAGCGCACGTTTTGTCCCGAAAGGAGCAATTCGGTACACGAAACTCACGTTTTGTGCCAAAACTGAGCAAAAGCGGCGATTCTGTGCACGAAACGCAAGTCTTTTCCAGAACTGAGCAAAAGCGGCGATTCTGTGCACGAAACGCACGTTTTGCGCCAGAAGGAGCAATTCGGTGCGCGAAACGCACGTTTTGTACCAAAACTGAGCAAAAGCGGCGAGTCTGTGCACGAAACGGACGGTTTGTGCAAAGACTGAGCAAAAGCGGCGATTCCGTGCACGAAACGCACGTTTTGAGACAAAACTGAGCAAAATCGGCGATTCTGAGCGCGAAACTCACGTTTTGTGCCAAAAGGAACAATTCGGTGCGTGAAGCGCACGTTTTGTGCCAAAACGGAGCAAAAGCGGCGATTGTGTACTCGAAACGCGGGGTTTGTGCCAAAACTGAGCAAAAGCGGCGATTCTGTGCACTAAACGCACGTTTTGTGCCAAAACTGAGCAAAAGCGGCGATTCTGAGCACGAAACACACGTTTTGTGAGAAAACTGAGCAAAAGCGGCGATTCTGAGCACGAAACGCACGTTTTGTGGGAAAACTGAGCAAAAGCGGCGATTCTGTGCACGAAACGCACGTTTTGTGCCAATAGTGAGCAAAAGCGGCGATTCCGTGCACGAATCGCACGTTTTGTGAAAAAACTGAGCAAAAGCGGCGATTCTGAACACGAAACGCACGTTTTGTGAGAAAACTGAGCAAAAGCGACGATTCTGTGCACGAAAAGCACGTTTTGTGCCAATACTGAGCGAAAGCGGCGATTCTGTACACGAATCGCACGTTTTGTGCAAAAACTGAGCAAAAGCGGCGATTCTGTGCACGAAACGCTTGTTTTGTACCAAAACTGAGCAAAAGCGGCGATTCTATGCACGAAACGCTTGTTTTGTGCCAAAACTGAGCAAAAGCGACGATTCTGTGCACGAAACGGGGGTTTTGTGCCAAGACTGAGCAAAAGCGGCGATTCTGAGCACGAAACGCACGTTTTGTGAGAAAATTGAGCAAAAGCGGCGATTCTGAGCACGCAACGCACGTTTTGTGGGAAAACTGAGCAAAAGCGGCAATTCAGTGCACGAAACGCGGGTTTTGTGCCAAAGCTGAGCAAAAGCGGCGATTCTGTGCACCTAATGCGGGATTTGTGCCAAAACTGACCAAAAGCGGCGATTCTGAGCACGATTCGCACGTTTGGTGCCAATACTGAGCGAAAGCGGCGATTCTGTGCACGAAACGCACGTTTTGTGCCAAAACTGAGCAAGAGCGGCGATTCTGTGCACGAAACGCTCGTTTTGTGCCAAAACTGAGCAAAAGCGGCGATTCCGAGTACGAAACGCACGTTTTGTGAAAAAACTGAGCAAGAGCGGCGATTCTGTGCACGAAACGCTCGGTTTCTGCCAAAACTAAGCAAAAGCGACGATTCTGTGCACGAAACGCTTGTTTTTTGCTAAAACTGAGCAAAGGCGGCGGTTCTGTGCACGAAACGAACGTTTTGTGCCAATAATGAGCAAAAGCGGAGATTCTGTGCACGAAACGCACGTTTTGTGCCAAAACTGAACGTAAGCGACGATTCTGTGCGCGAAACGCTTGTTTTGTACCAAAACTGAGCAAAAGCGGCGAATCTGTGCACGAAACGCTTGTTTTATTCCAAAACTGAGCGAGAGCGGCGATTCTGTGCACGAAACGCTCGCTTTGTGCCAAAAGTGTGCAAAAGCGGCGATTCTGAGCACGAAACGCACGTTTTGTGCAAAAACTGAGCAAAAGCGGCGATTCTGTGCACGAATCGCACGTTTTGTGAAAAAACTGAGCAAAAGCGGAGATTCTGTGCACGAAACGCTCGTTTTGTGCCAAAAGTGTGCAAAAGCGGCGATTCTGAGCACGAAACGCACGTTTTGTGCAAAAACAGAGCGAAAGCGGCGATTCTGTGCACGAAACGCACGTTTTGTGAGAAGACTGAGCAAAAGCGACGATTCTGTGCACGAAACGCTTGATTTGTACCAAAACTGAGCAAAAGCGGCGATTCTGTGCACGAAACGCACGTTTTGTGCCAATAGTGAGCAAAAGCGGCTATTCTGTGCACGAATCGCACGTTTTGTGCAAAAACTGAGCAAAAGCGGCGATTCTGAGCACAAAACGCACGTTTTGTGGCAATACTGAGCGAAAGCGGCGTTTCTGTGCACGAAACGCACGTTTTGTGCCAACACTGAGCAAAAGTGACGATTCTGTGCACGAAACGCACGTTTTGTGCCAAAACTGAACAAAAGCGGAGATTCTGTGCACGAAACGCTTGTTTTTTGCTAAAACTGTGCAAAGGCAGCGGTTCTGTGCACGAAACGCACGTTTTGTGCCAATAATGAGCAAAAGCGGTGATTCTGTGCACGAAACGCAAGTTTTGTGCCAAAACTGAACGTAAGCGGAGATTCTGTGCACGAAGCGCACGTTTTGTGCCAAAAGGAGGAATTCGGTGTGTGAAACGCACGTTTTGTGCCAAAACGGAGCAAAAGCGGCGATTCTGTACACGAAACGCACGTTTTGTGAGAAAACTGAGCAAAAGCGACGATTCTGTGCACGAAAAGCACGTTTTGTGCCAATACTGAGCGAAAGCGGCGATTCTGTACACGAATCGCACGTTTTGTGCAAAAACTGAGGAAAAGCGGCGATTCTGAGCACAAAACGCACGTTTTGTGAGAAAACTGAGCAAAAGTGACGATTCTGTGCACGAAACGCACGTTTTGTGCCAAAACTGAACAAAAGCGGAGATTCTGTGCACGAAACGCTTGTTTTGTACAAAAACTGAGCAAAAGCGGCGATTCTGTGCACGAAACGCTTGTTTTGTGCCAAAACTGAACAAAAGCGGAGATTCTGTGCACGAAACGCTTGTTTTGTACCAAAACTGAGCGAAAGCGGCGATTCTGTGCACGAAACGCTTGTTTTTTGCTAAAACTGTGCAAAGGCGGCGGTTCTGTGCACGAAACGCACGTTTTGTGCCAATAATGAGCAAAAGCAGTGATTCTGTGCACGAAACGCACGTTTTGTGCCGAAACTGAACGTAAGCGGAGATTCTGTGCACGAAGCGCACGTTTTGTGCCAAAAGGAGGAATTCGGTGTGTGAAACGCACGTTTTGTGCCAAAACGGAGCAAAAGCGGCGATTCTGAGCACGAAACGCACGTTTTGTGAGAAAACTGAGCAAAAGCGGCGATTCTGAGCACGCAACGCACGTTTTGTGAGAAAACTGAGCAAAAGCGGCAATTCAGTGCACGAAACGCGGGTTTTGTGCCAAAACTGAGCAAAAGCGGCGATTCTGTGCACCTAATGCGGGATTTGTGCAAAAACTGAACAAAAGCGACGATTCTGTGCACGAAACGCTTGTTTTGTACCAAAACTGAGCAAAAGCGGCGATAGTGTGCACGAAACGCGGGTTTTGTGCCAAGACTGAGCAAAAGCGGCGATTCTGAGCACGAAACGCACGTTTTGTGAGAAAACTGAGCATTAGCGGCGATTCTGTACACGAAACGCCCGTTTTGTTCCAAAACTGAGCAAAAGCGGCGATTCTGTGGACGAAGCGCACGTTTTGTGCCAAAAGGAGCAATTCGGTGTGTGAAACGCACGTTTTGTGCCAAAACGGATCAAAAGCGGCGATTAGGTTCACGTAACGCGGGTTTTGTGCCAAAACGGAGCAAAAGCGACGATTCTGTGCACGAAATGCGGGATTTGTGCCAAAACTGATCAAAAGCGGCGATTCTGTGCACGAAACGCACGTTTTGTGAGAAAACTGAGCAAAAGTGACGATTCTGTGCACGAAACGCACGTTTTGTGCCAAAACTGAGCAAGAGCGGCGATTCTGTGCACGAAACGCTCGTTTTGTGCCAAAAGTGAGCAAAAGCGGCGATCCTGAGCACAAAACGCATGTTTTGTGAGAAGACTGAGAAAAAGCGACGATTCTGTGCACGAAACGCCCGTTTTGTTCCAAAACTGAGCAAGAGCGGCGATTCTGTGCACGAAACGCTCGTTTTGTGCCAAAAGTGAGCAAAAGCGGCGATTCTGAGCACGAAACGCGCGTTTTGTGAGAAAACTGAGCAAAAGTGACGATTATGTGCACGAAACGCACGTTTTGTGCCAAAACTGAGGAAAAGCGGCGATTCTGAGCACAAAACGCACGTTTTGTGAGAAAACTGAGCAAAAGTGACGATTCTGTGCACGAAACGCACGTTTTGTGCCAAAACTGAACAAAAGCGGAGATTCTGAGCACGAAACGCTTGTTTTGTACAAAAACTGAGCAAAACTGCGATTCTGTGCACGAAACGCTTGTTTTGTACCAAAACTGAGCAAAAGCGGCGATTCTGTGCACGAAACGCTTGTTTTTTGCTAAAACTGTGCAAAGGCGGCGGTTCTGTGCACGAAACGCACGTTTTGTGCCAAAACGGAGCAAAAGCGGCGATTCTGTGCACGAAACGCTCTTTTTGTGCCAAAACTGTCCAAAAGCGACGATTCTGTGCACGAAACGCGGGTTTTGTGCCAAGACTGAGCAAAAGCGGCGATTCTGTGCACGAAACGCTCGTTTTTTGCCAAAACTGAGCAAGAGCGGCGATTCTGAGTACGCAACGCACGTTTTGTGAGAAAACTGAGCAAAAGCGGCGATTCGGTGCACGAAACGCACGTTTTGTGCCAACACTGAGCAAAAGTGACGATTCTGTGCACGAAACGCACGTTTTGTACCAATAATGAGCAAAAGCGGTGATTCTGTGCACGAAACGCACGTTTTGTGCCAAAACTGAACGTAAGCGGAGATTCTGTGCACGAAGCGCACGTTTTGTGCCAAAAGGAGGAATCCGGTGTGTGAAACGCACGTTTTGTGCCAAAACGGAGCAAAAGCGGCGATTCTGAGTACGAAACGCCCGTTTTGTTCCAAATCTGAGCAAGAGCGGCGATTCTGTGCACGAAACGCTCGTTTTGTGACAAAAGTGAGCAAAAGCGGCGATCCTGAGCACGAAACGCATGTTTTGTGAGAAGACTGAGAAAAAGCGACGATTCTGTGCACGAAACGCTTGTTTTGTACCAAAACTGAGCAAAAGCGGCGAATCTGTGCACGAAACGCTTGTTTTATTCCAAAACTGAGCAAGAGCGGCGATTCTGTGCACGAAACGCTCGTTTTGTGCCAAAAGTGAGCAAAAGCGGCGATTCTGAGCACGAAACGCACGTTTTGTGCCAACACTGAGCAAAAGCGGCGATTCTGTGTACGAAACGCACGTTTTGTGCAAAAACTGAGCAAAAGCGACGATTCTGTGCACGAAACGCTTGTTTTGTACCAAAACTGAGCAAAAGCGGCGATAGTGTGCACGAAACGCGGGTTTTGTGCCAAGGCTGAGCAAAAGCGGCGATTAGGTTCACGTAACGCGGGTTTTGTGCCAAAACGGAGGAAAAACGGCGATTCTGTGCACGAAATGCGGGATTTGTGCCAAAACTGAGCAAAAGCGGCGAATCTGTGCACGAAACGATTGTTTTGTGCCAAAAGGAGCAATTCGGTGTGTGAAACGCACGTTTTGTGCCAAAACGGAGCAAAAGCGGCGATTCTGAGTACGAAACGCACGTTCTGTGCCAAAACTGAGCAAGAGCGGCGATTGTGTGCACGAAACGCTCGTTTTGTGCCAAAACTGAGCAAAAGCGGCGATTCTGAGCACGAAACGCACGTTTTGTGAGAAAACTGAACAAAAGCGGCGATTCTGTGCACGAAACGCTCGTTTTGTGCCAAAACTGAGCAAAAGCGGCGATTCTGTGCACGAAACGCTCGTTTTGTGCCAAAAGTGTGCAAAAGCGGCGATTCTGAGCACGAAACGCACGTTTTGTGCAAAAACTGAGCGAAAGCGGCGATTCTGTGGACGAAACGCACGTTTTGTGAGAAGACTGAGCAAAAGCGACGATTCTGTGCACGAAACGCATGTTTTGTACCAAAACTGAGCAAAAGCGGCGATTCTGTGCACGAAACACACGTTTTGTGCCAAAACTGAACAAAAGCGGAGATTCTGTGCACGAAACGCTTGTTTTTTGCTAAAACTGTGCAAAGGCGGCGGTTCTGTGCACGAAACGCACGTTTTGTGCCAATAATGAGCAAAAGCAGTGATTCTGTGCACGAAACGCACGTTTTGTGCCAAAACTGAACGTAAGCGGAGATTCTGTGCACGAAGCGCACGTTTTGTGCCAAAAGGAGGAATTCGGTGTGTGAAACGCACGTTTTGTGCCAAAACGGAGCAAAAGCGGCGATTCTGTGCACGAAACGCTCTTTTTGTGCCAAAACTGTCCAAAAGCGACGATTCTGTGCACGAAACGCGGGTTTTGTGCCAAGACTGAGCAAAAGCGGCGATTCTGTGCACGAAACGCTCGTTTTTTGCCAAAACTGAGCAAGAGCGGCGATTCTGAGTACGCAACGCACGTTTTGTGAGAAAACTGAGCAAAAGCGGCGATTCGGTGCACGAAACGCACGTTTTGTGCCAACACTGAGCAAAAGTGACGATTCTGTGCACGAAACGCACGTTTTGTACCAATAATGAGCAAAAGCGGTGATTCTGTGCACGAAACGCACGTTTTGTGCCAAAACTGAACGTAAGCGGAGATTCTGTGCACGAAGCGCACGTTTTGTGCCAAAAGGAGGAATCCGGTGTGTGAAACGCACGTTTTGTGCCAAAACGGAGCAAAAGCGGCGATTCTGAGTACGAAACGCCCGTTTTGTACCAAAACTGAGCAAAAGCGGCGAATCTGTGCACGAAACGCTTGTTTTATTCCAAAACTGAGCAAGAGCGGCGATTCTGTGCACGAAACGCTCGTTTTGTGCCAAAAGTGAGCAAAAGCGGCGATTCTGAGCACGAAACGCACGTTTTGTGCCAACACTGAGCAAAAGCGGCGATTCTGTGTACGAAACGCACGTTTTGTGCAAAAACTGAGCAAAAGCGACGATTCTGTGCACGAAACGCTTGTTTTGTACCAAAACTGAGCAAAAGCGGCGATAGTGTGCACGAAACGCGGGTTTTGTGCCAAGGCTGAGCAAAAGCGGCGATTAGGTTCACGTAACGCGGGTTTTGTGAGAAGACTGACCAAAAGTGACGATTCTGTCTACGAAACGTTTGTTTCGTGCCCAACACTGAGCAAAAGCGGGCGATTCTGTGCACGAAAGGCTCGTTTTGTGCCAAAACTGAGCAAAAGCGGCGATTCTGAGCACGAAACACGTTTTGTGTGAAAAGGAGCAATTCGGTGTGTGAAACGGACGTTTTGTGCCAAAACGGATCAAAAGCGGCGATTCCGTTCACGTAACGCGGGTTTTGCGCCAAAACGGAGCAAAAGCAGCGATTCTGTGCACGAAATGCGGGATTTGTGCCAAAACTGATCAAAAGCGGCGATTCTGAGCACGAAACGCACGTTTTGTGCCAATAATGAGCAAAAGCGGTGATTATGTGCACGAAACGCACGTTTTGTGCCAAAACTGAACGTAAGCGGAGATTCTGTGCACGAAGCGCACGTTTTGTGCCAAAAGGAGGTATTCGGTGTGTGAAGCGCACGTTTTGTGCCAAAACGGAGCAAAAGAGGCGATTCTGAGTACGAAACGCACGTTTTATGCCAAAACTGAGCAAGAGCGGCGATTCTGTGCACGAAACGCTCGTTTTGTGCCAAAACTGAGCAAAAGCGACGATTCTGAGCACGAAACGCACGTTTTGTGAGAAAACTGAGCAAAAGCGGCGATTCTGTGCACGAAACGCTTGTTTTGTACCAAAACTGAGCAAAAGCGGCGATTCTGTGCACGAAACGCTTGTTTTGTACCAAAACTGAGCAAAAGCGGCGATTCTGTGCACGAATCGCACGTTTTGTTCAAAAACTGAGCAGAAGCGGCGATTCTGTGCACGAAGCGCACGTTTTGTGCCAAAAGGAGGAATTCGGTGTGTGAAACGCACGTTTTGTGCCAATAGTGAGCAAAAGCGGCGATTCTGTGCACGAATCGCACGTTTTGTGCAAAAACTGAGCAGAAGCGGCGATTCTGTACACGAAACGCACGTTTTGTGCAAAAACTGAGCAAAAGCGACGATTCTGTGCACGAAGCGCACGTTTTGTGCCAAAAGGAGCAATTCGGTGTGTGAAACGCACGTTTTGTGCCAAAACGGAGCAAAAGCGGCGATTCTGAGTACGAAACGCACGTTTTGTGCCAATAGTGAGCAAAAGCGGCGATTCTGTGCACGAATCGCACGTTTTGTGCAAAAACTGAGCAGAAGCGGCGATTCTGTGCACGAAACGCACGTTTTGTGCAAAAACTGAGCAAAAGCGACGATTCTGTGCACGAAACGCTTGTTTTGTACCAAAACTGAGCAAAAGCGGCGATAGTGTGCACGAAACGCGGGTTTTGTGCCAAGACTGAGCAAAAGCGGCGATTCTGAGCACGAAACGCACGTTTTGTGAGAAAACTGAGCAAAAGCGGCGATTCTGTACACGAAACGCCCGTTTTGTTCCAAAACTGAGCAAAAGCGGCGATTCTGTGCACGAAGCGCACGTTTTGTGCCAAAAGGAGCAATTCGGTGTGTGAAACGCACGTTTTGTGCCAAAACGGATCAAAAGCGGCGATTAGGTTCACGTAACGCGGGTTTTGTGCCAAAACGGAGCAAAAGCGGCGACCCTGTGCACGAAATGCGGGATTTGTGCAAAACTGATCAAAAGCGGCGATTCTGTGCACGAAACGCTTGTTTTGTACCAAAACTGAGGAAAAGCGGCGATTCTGTGCACGAAACGCACGTTTTGTGCAAAAACTGAACAAAAGCGACGATTCTGTGCACGAAACGCTTGTTTTGTACCAAAACGGAGCAAAAGCGGCGATTCTGAGTACGAAACGCACGTTCTGTGCCAAAACTGAGCAAGAGCGGCGATTGTGTGCACGAAACGCTCGTTTTGTGCCAAAACTTAGCAAAAGCGGCGATTCTGAGCACGAAACGCACGTTTTGTGAGAAAACTGAACAAAAGCGGCGATTCTGTGCACGAAACGCCCGTTTTGTTCCAAAACTGAGCAAAAGCGGCGATTCTGTGCACGAAGCGCACGTTTTGTGCCAAAAGGAGCAATTCGGTGTGTGAAACGCACGTTTTGTGCCAAAACGGATCAAAAGCGGCGATTAGGTTCACGTAACGCGGGTTTTGTGCCAAAACGGAGCAAAAGCGGCGATTCTGTGCACGAAATGCGGGATTTGTGCCAAAACTGATCAAAAGCGGCGATTCTGTGCACGAAACGCTTGTTTTGTACCAAAACTGAGCAAAAGCGGCGATAGTGTGCACGAAACGCGGGTTTTGTGCCAAGACTGAGCAAAAGCGGCGATTAGGTTCACGTAACGCGGGTTTTGTGCCAAAACGGAGGAAAAGCGGCGATTCTGTGCACGAAATGCGGGATTTGTGCCAAAACTGAGCAAAAGCGGCGAATCTGTGCACGAAACGCTTGTTTTGTGCCAAAAGGAGCAATTCGGTGTGTGAAACGCACGTTTTGTGCCAAAACGGAGCAAAAGCGGCGATTCTGAGTACGAAACGCACGTTCTGTGCCAAAACTGAGCAAGAGCGGCGATTGTGTGCACGAAACGCTCGTTTTGTGCCAAAACTTAGCAAAAGCGGCGATTCTGAGCACGAAACGCACGTTTTGTGAGAAAACTGAACAAAAGCGGCGATTCTGTGCACGAAACGCTTGTTTTGTACCAAAACTGAGCAAAAGCGGCGATTCTGAGTACGAAACGCACGTTCTGTGCCAAAACTGAGCAAGAGCGGCGATTGTGTGCACGAAACGCTCGTTTTGTGCCAAAACTTAGCAAAAGCGGCGATTCTGAGCACGAAACGCACGTTTTGTGAGAAAACTGAACAAAAGCGGCGATTCTGTGCACGAAACGCTTGTTTTGTACCAAAACTGAGCAAAAGCGGCGATTCTGTGCACGAAACACACGTTTTGTGCCAATAGTGAGCAAAAGCGGCGATTCTGTGCACGAATCGCACGTTTTGTGAAAAAACTGAGCAAAAGCGGCGATTCTGAACACGAAACGCACGTTTTGTGAGAAAACTGAGCAAAAGCGACGATTCTGTGCACGAAAAGCACGTTTTGTGCCAATACTGAGCGAAAGCGGCGATTCTGTACACGAATCGCACGTTTTGTGCAAAAACTGAGCAAAAGCGGCGATTCTGAGCACAAAACGCACGTCTTGTGGCAATACTGAGCGAAAGCGGCGTTTCTGTGCACGAAACGCACGTTTTGTGCCAACACTGAGCAAAAGTGACGATTCTGTGCACGAAACGCACGTTTTGTGCCAAAACTGAACAAAAACGGAGATTCTGTGCACGAAGCGCACGTTTTGTGCCAAAAGGAGGAATTCGGTGTGTGAAACGCACGTTTTGTGCCAAAACGGAGCAGAAGCGGCGATTCTGTACACGAAACGCACGTTTTGTGAGAAAACTGAGCAAAAGCGACGATTCTGTGCACGAAAAGCACGTTTTGTGCCAATACTGAGCGAAAGCGGCGATTCTGTACACGAAACGCCCGTTTTGTTCCAAAACTGAGCAAAAGCGGCGATTCTGTGGACGAAGCGCACGTTTTGTGCCAAAAGGAGCAATTCGGTGTGTGAAACGCACGTTTTGTGCCAAAACGGATCAAAAGCGGCGATTAGGTTCACGTAACGCGGGTTTTGTGCCAAAACGGAGCAAAAGCGACGATTCTGTGCACGAAATGCGGGATTTGTGCCAAAACTGATCAAAAGCGGCGATTCTGTGCACGAAACGCACGTTTTGTGAGAAAACTGAGCAAAAGTGACGATTCTGTGCACGAAACGCACGTTTTGTGCCAAAACTGAGCAAGAGCGGCGATTCTGTGCACGAAACGCTCGTTTTGTGCCAAAAGTGAGCAAAAGCGGCGATCCTGAGCACGAAACGCATGTTTTGTGAGAAGACTGAGAAAAAGCGACGATTCTGTGCACGAAACGCCCGTTTTGTTCCAAAACTGAGCAAGAGCGGCGATTCTGTGCACGAAACGCTCGTTTTGTGCCAAAAGTGAGCAAAAGCGGCGATTCTGAGCACGAAACGCGCGTTTTGTGAGAAAACTGAGCAAAAGTGACGATTATGTGCACGAAACGCACGTTTTGTGCCAAAACTGAGCAAAAGCGGCGATTCTGAGCACAAAACGCACGTTTTGTGAGAAAACTGAGCAAAAGTGACGATTATGTGCACGAAACGCACGTTTTGTGCCAAAACTAAACAAAAGCGGAGATTCTGTGCACGAAACGCTTGTTTTGTACCAAAACTGAGCAAAAGCGGCGATTCTGTGCACGAAACGCTTGTTTTTTGCTAAAACTGTGCAAAGGCGGCGGTTCTGTGCACGAAACGCACGTTTTGTGCCAATAATGAGCAAAAGCAGTGATTCTGTGCACGAAACGCACGTTTTGTGCCAAAACTGAACGTAAGCGGAGATTCTGTGCACGAAGCGCACGTTTTGTGCCAAAAGGAGGAATTCGGTGTGTGAAACGCACGTTTTGTGCCAAAACGGAGCAAAAGCGGCGATTCTGTGCACGAAACGCTCTTTTTGTGCCAAAACTGTCCAAAAGCGACGATTCTGTGCACGAAACGCGGGTTTTGTGCCAAGACTGAGCAAAAGCGGCGATTCTGTGCACGAAACGCTCGTTTTTTGCCAAAACTGAGCAAGAGCGGCGATTCTGAGTACGCAACGCACGTTTTGTGAGAAAACTGAGCAAAAGCGGCGATTCGGTGCACGAAACGCACGTTTTGTGCCAACACTGAGCAAAAGTGACGATTCTGTGCACGAAACGCACGTTTTGTACCAATAATGAGCAAAAGCGGTGATTCTGTGCACGAAACGCACGTTTTGTGCCAAAACTGAACGTAAGCGGAGATTCTGTGCACGAAGCGCACGTTTTGTGCCAAAAGGAGGAATCCGGTGTGTGAAACGCACGTTTTGTGCCAAAACGGAGCAAAAGCGGCGATTCTGAGTACGAAACGCCCGTTTTGTTCCAAATCTGAGCAAGAGCGGCGATTCTGTGCACGAAACGCTCGTTTTGTGCCAAAAGTGAGCAAAAGCGGCGATCCTGAGCACGAAACGCATGTTTTGTGAGAAGACTGAGAAAAAGCGACGATTCTGTGCACGAAACGCTTGTTTTGTACCAAAACTGAGCAAAAGCGGCGAATCTGTGCACGAAACGCTTGTTTTATTCCAAAACTGAGCAAGAGCGGCGATTCTGTGCACGAAACGCTCGTTTTGTGCCAAAAGTGAGCAAAAGCGGCGATTCTGAGCACGAAACGCACGTTTTGTGCCAACACTGAGCAAAAGCGGCGATTCTGTGTACGAAACGCACGTTTTGTGCAAAAACTGAGCAAAAGCGACGATTCTGTGCACGAAACGCTTGTTTTGTACCAAAACTGAGCAAAAGCGGCGATAGTGTGCACGAAACGCGGGTTTTGTGCCAAGGCTGAGCAAAAGCGGCGATTAGGTTCACGTAACGCGGGTTTTGTGCCAAAACGGAGGAAAAACGGCGATTCTGTGCCCGAAATGCGGGATTTGTGCCAAAACTGAGCAAAAGCGGCGAATCTGTGCACGAAACGATTGTTTTGTGCCAAAAGGAGCAATTCGGTGTGTGAAACGCACGTTTTGTGCCAAAACGGAGCAAAAGCGGCGATTCTGAGCACGAAACGCACGTTTTGTGAGAAAACTGAACAAAAGCGGCGATTCTGTGCACGAAACGCTCGTTTTGTGCCAAAACTGAGCAAAAGCGGCGATTCTGTGCACGAAACGCTCGTTTTGTGCCAAAAGTGTGCAAAAGCGGCGATTCTGAGCACGAAACGCACGTTTTGTGCAAAAACTGAGCGAAAGCGGCGATTCTGTGCACGAAACGCACGTTTTGTGAGAAGACTGAGCAAAAGCGACGATTCTGTGCACGAAACGCTTGTTTTGTACCAAAACTGAGCAAAAGCGGCGATTCTGTGCACGAAACACACGTTTTGTGCCAATAGTGAGCAAAAGCGGCGATTCTGTGGACGAATCGCACGTTTTGTGAAAAAACTGAGCAAAAGCGGCGATTCTGAACACGAAACGCACGTTTTGTGAGAAAACTGAGCAAAAGCGACGATTCTGTGCACGAAAAGCACGTTTTGTGCCAATACTGAGCGAAAGCGGCGATTCTGTACACGAATCGCACGTTTTGTGCAAAAACTGAGCAAAAGCGGCGATTCTGAGCACAAAACGCACGTCTTGTGGCAATACTGAGCGAAAGCGGCGTTTCTGTGCACGAAACGCACGTTTTGTGCCAACACTGAGCAAAAGTGACGATTCTGTGCACGAAACGCACGTTTTGTGCCAAAACTGAACAAAAACGGAGATTCTGTGCACGAAGCGCACGTTTTGTGCCAAAAGGAGGAATTCGGTGTGTGAAACGCACGTTTTGTGCCAAAACGGAGCAAAAGCGGCGATTCTGTACACGAAACGCACGTTTTGTGAGAAAACTGAGCAAAAGCGACGATTCTGTGCACGAAAAGCACGTTTTGTGCCAATACTGAGCGAAAGCGGCGATTCTGTACACGAATCGCACGTTTTGTGCAAAAACTGAGCAAAAGCGGCGATTCTGAGCACAAAACGCACGTTTTGTGAGAAAACTGAGCAAAAGTGACGATTCTGTGCACGAAACGCACGTTTTGTGCCAAAACTGAACAAAAACGGAGATTCTGTGCACGAAGCGCACGTTTTGTGCCAAAAGGAGGAATTCGGTGTGTGAAACGCACGTTTTGTGCCAAAACGGAGCAAAAGCGGCGATTCTGAGCACGAAACGCACGTTTTGTGAGAAAACTGAGCAAAAGCGGCGATTCTGAGCACGCAACGCACGTTTTGTGAGAAAACTGAGCAAAAGCGGCAATTCAGTGCACGAAACGCGGGTTTTGTGCCAAAACTGAGCAAAAGCGGCGATTCTGTGCACCTAATACGGGATTTGTGCCAAAACTGATCAAAAGCGGCGATTCCGAGTACGAAACGCACGTTTTGTGAAAAAACTGAGCAAGAGCGGCGATTCTGTGCACGAAACGCTCGGTTTCTGCCAAAACTGAGCAAAAGCGGCGATTCTGAGCACGAAACACGTTTTGTGTGAAAAGGAGCAATTCGGTGTGTGAAACGGACGTTTTGTGCCAAAACGGATCAAAAGCGGCGATTCCGTTCACGTAACGCGGGTTTTGCGCCAAAACGGAGCAAAAGCAGCGATTCTGTGCACGAAATGCGGGATTTGTGCCAAAACTGATCAAAAGCGGCGATTCTGAGCACGAAACGCACGTTTTGTGCCAATAATGAGCAAAAGCGGTGATTATGTGCACGAAACGCACGTTTTGTGCCAAAACTGAACGTAAGCGGAGATTCTGTGCACGAAGCGCACGTTTTGTGCCAAAAGGAGGTATTCGGTGTGTGAAGCGCACGTTTTGTGCCAAAACGGAGCAAAAGAGGCGATTCTGAGTACGAAACGCACGTTTTATGCCAAAACTGAGCAAGAGCGGCGATTCTGTGCACGAAACGCACGCTTTGTGCCAAAACTGAACAAAAGCGGAGATTCTGTGCACGAAGCGCTTGTTTTGTACCAAAACTGAGCAAAAGCGGCGATTCTGTGCACGAAACGCTTGTTTTTTGCTAAAACTGAGCAAAGGCGGCGGTTCTGTGCACGAAACGCACGTTTTGTGCCAATAATGAGCAAAAGCGGAGATTCTGTGCTCGAAACGCACGTTTTGTGCCAAAACTGAACGTAAGCGGCGATTCTGTGCGCGAAACGCTTGTTTTGTACCAAAACTGAGCAAAAGCGGCGAATCTGTGCACGAAACGCTTGTTTTATTCCAAAACTGAGCGAGAGCAGCGATTCTGTGCACGAAACGCTCGCTTTGTGCCAAAAGTGAGCAAAAGCGGCGATTCTGAGCACGAAACGCACGTTTTGTGCAAAAACTGAGCGAAAGCGGCGATTCTGTGCACGAAACGCTAGGTTTCTGCCAAAACTGAGCAAAAGCAGCGATTCTGAGCACGAATCGCACGTTTTGTGAGAAGACTGAGCGAAACCGGCGATTCTGTGCACGAAACGCTCGGTTTCTGCCAAAACTGAGCAGAAATGGCGATTCTGAGCACGAAACGCACGTTTTGTGAGAAGACTGAGCAAAAGCGGCGATTCTGTACACGAAACGGTTGTTTTGTACCAAAACTGAGCAAAAGCGGCGATTCCATGCACGAAACGCTTGTTTTGTGCCAAAACTGAGCAAAAGCGACGATTCTGTGCACGAAATGCGGGTTTTGTGCCAAGACTGAGCAAAAGCGGCGATTCTGAGCACGAAACGCACGTTTTGTGAGAAAACTGAGCAAAAGCGGCGATTCTGAGCACGCAACGCACGTTTTGTGAGAAAACTGAGCAAAAGCGGCAATTCAGTGCACGAAACGCGGGTTTTGTGCCAAAACTGAGCAAAAGCGGCGATTCTGTGCACCTAATGCGGGATTTGTGCCAAAACTGATCAAAAGCGGCGATTCTGAGCACGAAACGCACGTTTGGTGCCAATACTGAGCGAAAGCGGCGATTCTGTGCACGAAACGCACGTTTTGTGCCAAAACTGAGCAAGAGCGGCAATTCTGTGCAGGAAACGCTCGTTTTGTGCCAAAACTGAGCAAAAGCGGCGATTCTGAGTACGAAACGCTTGTTTTGTACCAAAACTGAGCAAAAGCGGCGATTCTGTGCACGAAACGCCCGTTTTGTTCCAAAACTGAGCAAGAGCGGCGATTCTGTGCACGAAACGCTCGTTTTGTGCCAAAAGTGAGCAAAAGCGGCAACTCAGTGCACGAAACGCGGGTTTTGTGCCAAAACTGAGCAAAAGCGGCGATTCTGTGCACCTAATGCGGGATTTGTGCCAAAACTGATCAAAAGCGGCGATTCTGAGCACGAAACGCACGTTTGGTGCCAATACTGAGCGAAAGCGGCGATTCTGTGCACGAAACGCACGTTTTGTGCCAAAACTGAGCAAGAGTGGCAATTCTGTGCAGGAAACGCTCGTTTTGTGCCAAAACTGAGCAAAAGCGGCGATTCTGAGTACGAAACGCTTGTTTTGTACCAAAACTGAGCAAAAGCGGCGATTCTGTGCACGAAACGCACGTTTTGTGCCAAAACTGAACAAAAGCGGAGATTCTGTGCACGAAACGCTTGTTTTGTACCAAAACTGAGCAAAAGCGGCGATTCTGTGCACGAAACGCTTGTTTTTTGCTAAAACTGTGCAAAGGCGGCGGTTCTGTGCACGAAACGCACGTTTTGTGCCAATAATGAGCAAAATCAGTGATTCTGTGCACGAAACGCACGTTTTGTGCCAAAACTGAACGTAAGCGGAGATTCTGTGCACGAAGCGCACGTTTTGTGCCAAAAGGAGGAATTCGGTGTGTGAAACGCACGTTTTGTGCCAAAACGGAGCAAAAGCGGCGATTCTGTGCACGAAACGCTCTTTTTGTGCCAAAACTGTGCAAAAGCGACGATTCTGTGCACGAAACGCGGGTTTTGTGCCATGAGTGAGCAAAAGCGGCGATCCTGAGCACGAAACGCATGTTTTGTGAGAAGACTGAGAAAAAGCAACGATTCTGTGCACGAAACGCTTGTTTTGTACCAAAACTGAGCAAAAGCGGCGAATCTGTGCACGAAACGCTTGTTTTATTCCAAAACTGAGCAAGAGCGGCGATTCTGTGCACGAAACGCTCGTTTTGTGCCAAAAGTGAGCAAAAGCGGCGATTCTGAGCACGAAACGCACGTTTTGTGCCAACACTGAGCAAAAGCGGCGATTAGGTTCACGTAACGCGGGTTTTGTGCCAAAACGGAGGAAAAGCGGCGATTCTGTGCACGAAATGCGGGATTTGTGCCAAAACTGAGCAAAAGCGGCGAATCTGTGCACGAAACGATTGTTTTGTGCCAAAAGGAGCAATTCGGTGTGTGAAACGCACGTTTTGTGCCAAAACGGAGCAAAAGCGGCGATTCTGAGTACGAAACGCACGTTCTGTGCCAAAACTGAGCAAGAGCGGCGATTGTGTGCACGAAACGCTCGTTTTGTGCCAAAACTGAGCAAAAGCGGCGATTCTGATCACGAAACGCACGTTTGGTGAGAAGACTGAGCAAAAGCGACGATTCTGTGCACGAAACGCTTGTTTTGTACCAAAACTGAGCAAAAGCGGCGATTCTGCGCACGAAACGCACGTTTTGTGCCAATAGTGAGCAAAAGCGGCGATTCTGTGCACGAATCGCACGTTTTGTGAAAAAACTGAGCAAAAGCGGCGATTCTGAACACGAAACGCACGTTTTGTGAGAAAACTGAGCAAAAGCGACGATTCTGTGCACGAAAAGCACGTTTTGTGCCAATACTGAGCGAAAGCGGCGATTCTGTACACGAATCGCACGTTTTGTGCAAAAACTGAGCAAAAGCGGCGATTCTGAGCACAAACCGCACGTCTTGTGGCAATACTGAGCGAAAGCGGCGTTTCTGTGCACGAAACGCACGTTTTGTGCCAACACTGAGCAAAAGTGACGATTCTGTGCACGAAACGCACGTTTTGTGCCAAAACTGAACAAAAGCGGAGATTCTGTGCACGAAACGCTTGTTTTGTACCAAAACTGAGCAAAAGCGGCGATTCTGTGCACGAAACGCTTGTTTTTTGCTAAAACTGTGCAAAGGCGGCGGTTCTGTGCACGAAACGCACGTTTTGTGCCAATAATGAGCAAAAGCGGTGATTCTGTGCACGAAACGCACGTTTTGTGCCAAAACTGAACGTAAGCGGAGATTCTGTGCACGAAGCGCACGTTTTGTGCCAAAAGGAGGAATTCGGTGTGTGAAACGCACGTTTTGTGCCAAAACGGAGCAAAAGCGGCGATTCTGAGTACGAAGCGC
Source organism: Stelis phaeoptera (assembly GCA_943735885.1). Taxonomy (NCBI): domain Eukaryota; kingdom Metazoa; phylum Arthropoda; class Insecta; order Hymenoptera; family Megachilidae; genus Stelis; species Stelis phaeoptera. The sequence continues at coordinate 43,052 of CALSEM010000012.1, forward strand.
ACGTTTTGTGCCAAAACTGAGTAAAAGCGGCGATTCTGTGCACGAAACGCCCGTTTTGTGCCAAAAGAAGCAATTCGGAGCGTGAAACGCACGTTTTGCGCCAAAACTGAACAAAAGCGGGGATTCTGAGTACGAAACGCCCGTTTTGTTCCAAAACTGTGCAAGAGCGGCGATTCTGTGCACGAAACGCTCGTTTTGTGCCAAAAGTGAGCAAAAGCGGCGATCCTGAGCACGAAACGCATGTTTTGTGAGAAGACTGAGAAAAAGCGACGATTCTGTGCACGAAACGCTTGTTTTGTACCAAAACTGAGCAAAAGCGGCGAATCTGTGCACGAAACGCTTGTTTTGTACCAAAACTGAGCAAAAGCGGCGAATCTGTGCACGAAACGCTTGTTTTATTCCAAAACTGAGCAAGAGCGGCGATTCTGTGCACGAAACGCTCGTTTTGTGCCAAAAGTGAGCAAAAGCGGCGATTCTGAGCACGAAACGCACGTTTTGTGCCAACACTGAGCAAAAGTGACGATTCTGTGCACGAAACGCACGTTTTGTGCCAAAACTGTGCAAAGGCGGCGGTTCTGAGCACGAAACGCACGTTTTGTGAGAAGACTGAGCGAAAGCGGCGATTCTGTGCACGAAACGCTCGGTTTCTCCCAAAACTGAGCAAAAGCGGCGATTCTGAGCACGAAACGCACGTTTTGTGAGAAGACTGAGCAAAAGCGGCGATTCTGTACACGAAACGCTTGTTTTGTACCAAAACTGAGCAAAAGCGGCGATCCTGTGCACGAAACGCTTGTTTTGTGCCAAAACTGTGCAAAATCGACGATTCTGTGCACGAAACGCGGGTTTTGTGCCAAGACTGAGCAAAAGCGGCGATTCTGTGCACGAAACGCTCGTTTTGTGCCAAAACTGAGCAAGAGCGGCGATTCTGAGCACGCAACGCACGTTTTGTGAGAAAACTGAGCAAAAGCGGCGATTCGGTGCACGAAACGCACGTTTTGTGCCAACACTGAGCAAAAGTGACGATTCTGTGCACGAAACGCACGTTTTGTGCCAATAATGAGCAAAAGCGGTGATTCTGTGCACGAAACGCACGTTTTGTGCCAAAACTGAACGTAAGCGGAGATTCTGTGCACGAAGCGCACGTTTTGTGCCAAAAGGAGGAATCCGGTGTGTGAAACGCACGTTTTGTGCCAAAACGGAGCAAAAGCGGCGATTCTGAGTACGAAACGCCCGTTTTGTTCCAAATCTGAGCGAGATCGGCGATTCTGTGCACGAAACGCTCGTTTTGTGCCAAAAGTGAGCAAAAGCGGCGATCCTGAGCACGAAACGCATGTTTTGTGAGAAGACTGAGAAAAAGCGACGATTCTGTGCACGAAACGCTTGTTTTGTACCAAAACTGAGCAAAAGCGGCGAATCTGTGCACGAAACGCTTGTTTTATTCCAAAACTGAGCAAGAGCGACGATTCTGTGCACGAAACGCTCGTTTGTGCCAAAAGTGAGCAAAAGCGGCGATTCTGAGCACGAAACGCACGTTTTGTGCAAAAACTGAGCGAACGCGGCGATTCTGTGCACGAAACGCTCGGTTTCTGCCAAAACTGAGCAAAAGCGGCGATTCTGAGCACGAAACGCACGTTTTGTGCCAATAATGAGCAAAAGCGGTGATTCTGTGCACGAAACGCACGTTTTGTGCCAAAACTGAACGTAAGCGGAGATTCTGTGCACGAAGCGCTCGGTTTCTGCCAAAACTGAGCAAAAGCGGCGATTCTGAGCACGAAACGCACGTTTTGTGAGAAGAATGAGCGAAAGCGGCGATTCTGTGCACGAAACGCTCGGTTTCTGCCAAAACTGAGCAAAAGCGGCGATTCTGAGCACGAAACGCACGTTTTGTGAGAAGACTGAGCAAAAGCGGCGATTCTGTACACGAATCGCACGTTTTGTGCAAAAACTGAGCAAAAGCGGCGATTCTGAGCACAAAACGCACGTTTTGTGGCAATACTGAGCGAAAGCGGCGTTTCTGTGCACGAAACGCACGTTTTGTGCCAACACTGAGCAAAAGTGACGATTCTGTGCACGAAACGCACGCTTTGTGCCAAAACTGAACAAAAGCGGAGATTCTGTGCACGAAGCGCTTGTTTTGTACCAAAACTGAGCAAAAGCATCGATTCTGTGCACGAAACGCTTGTTTTTTGCTAAAACTGAGCAAAGGCGGCGGTTCTGTGCACGAAACGCACGTTTTGTGCCAATAATGAGCAAAAGCGGTGATTCTGTGCACGAAACGCACGTTTTGAGCCAAAACTGAACGTAAGCGGAGATTCTGTGCACGAAGCGCACGTTTTGTGCAAAAACTGAGCGAAAGCGGCGATTCTGTGCACGAAACGCACGTTTGGTGAGAAGACTGAGCAAAAGCGACGATTCTGTGCACGAAACGCTTGTTTTGTACCAAAACTGAGCAAAAGCGGCGATTCTGTGCACGAAACGCACGTTTTGTGCCAATAGTGAGCAAAAGCGGCGATTCTGTGCACGAATCGCACGTTTTGTGAAAAAAATGAGCAAAAGCGGCGATTCTGAACACGAAACGCACGTTTTGTGAGAAAACTGAGCAAAAGCGACGATTCTGTGCACGAAAAGCACGTTTTGTGCCAATACTGAGCGAAAGCGGCGATTCTGTACACGAATCGCACGTTTTGTGCAAAAACTGAGCAAAAGCGGCGATTCTGAGCACAAAACGCACGTCTTGTGGCAATACTGAGCGAAAGCGGCGTTTCTGTGCACGAAACGCACGTTTTGTGCCAACACTGAGCAAAAGTGACGATTCTGTGCACGAAACGCACGTTTTGTGCCAAAACTGAACAAAACCGGAGATTCTGTGCACGAAACGCTTGTTTTGTACCAAAACTGAGCAAAAGCGGCGATTCTGTGCACGAAACGCTTGTTTTTTGCTAAAACTGTGCAAAGGCGGCGGTTCTGTGCACGAAACGCACGTTTTGTGCCAATAATGAGCAAAAGCGGTGATTCTGTGCACGAAACGCACGTTTTGTGCCAAAACTGAACGTAAGCGGAGATTCTGTGCACGAAGCGCACGTTTTGTGCCAAAAGGAGGAATTCGGTGTGTGAAACGCACGTTTTGTGCCAAAACTGATCAAAAGCGGCGATTCTGAGCACGAAACGCACGTTTTGTGCAAAAACTGAGCAAGAGCGGCAATTCTGTGCACGAATCGCACGTTTTTGTGCAAAAACTGAGCAGAAGCGGCGATTCTGTGCACGAAACGCACGTTTTGTGCCAAAACGGAGCAAAAGCGGCGATTCTGTGCACGAAATGCGGGATTTGTGCCAAAACTGATCAAAAGCGGCGATTCTGAGCACGAAACGCACGTTTTGTGCCAAAACTGAGCAAGAGCGGCGATTCTGTGCACGAAACGCTCGTTTTGTGCCAAAACTGAGCAAAAGCGGCGATTCTGAGCACGCAACGCACGTTTTGTGAGAAAACTGAGCAAAAGCGACGATTCTGTGCACGAAAAGCACGTTTTGTGCCAATACTGAGCGAAAGCGGCGATTCTGTACACGAATCGCACGTTTGTGCAAAAACTGAGCAAAAGCGGCGATTCTGTACACGAATCGCACGTTTTGTGCCAATACTGAGCGAAAGCGGCGATTCTGTACACGAATCGCACGTTTTGTGCAAAAACTGAGCGAAAGCGGCGATTCTGTGCACGAAACGCTCGGTTTCTGCCAAAACTGAGCAAAAGCGGCGATTCTGAGCACGAAACGCTCGTTTTGTGCCAAAACTGAGCAAGAGCGGCGATTCTGAGCACGCAACGCACGTTTTGTGAGAAAACTTAGCAAAAGCGGCGATTCCGTGCACCAAACGCACGCTTTGTGCCAAAACTGAGCAAAAGCGGCGATTATGTGCACGAAACGCACGGTTTGTGCCCAAACTGATCAAAAGCGGCGATTCCGTGCACGAAACGCTTGTTTTGTGCCAAAACTGAGCAAGAGCGGCGATTCCGTGCACCAAACGCACGCTTTGTGCAAAAACTGAGCAAAAGCGGCGATTCTGTGCACGAAACGCACGTTTTCTTGCATAACTGAGCAAAAGCGGCGATCCTGCGGACGAAACACGGTATTTCTGGCAAAACTGAGCAAAAGCGGCGATTCTGATCACGAAACGCACGTTTTGTGCCAAAACTGAGCAAAATCGGCGATTCTGGGTACGAAACGCACGTTTCGTGCCAAAACTGAGCAAAAGCGGCGATTCTGTGCACGAAACGCACGTTTTGTGGCAAAACTGAGCAAAACGGCGGTTCTGTGCACAAAACGCAGGTTTTGTTCACAAGGAGCAATTCGGTGCTTGCAACGCTCGTTTTGTTGCAAAACTGAACAAAAGCGGCGATTCAGTGCACGAAACGCACGTTTAGAGCCAAAACTGAGCAAAAGCGGCGATCCTGTGCACGAAACGCACGTTTTTGTTCCAGAAGGAGCATTTGGGTGCGTGAAACGCACGTTTTGTGCCAAAACTGAGCAAATGTGGCGATTGAGTGCTCGAACCGCAGGTTTTGTTCCAAACTGAGCAAAAGCGGCGATTCTGTGCACGATACGATTGTTTTTTGCAAATACTGAGCAATAGCGGCGATTCTGCGCAGGAAACGCACGGTTTTGTCCAAAGCTGAGCTAAAGCGGCGATTCCGAGCACCAAACGCACGTTTTGTGCCAAAACTGAGCAAAAGAGGCGATCCTGCGCACGAAACACGGTATTTTCTGTCAAACTGAGCAAAAGCGGCGATTCTGAGCACGAAACGCACGTTTTGTGCCAAAACTGAGCAAAAGCGGCGATTCTGTGTACGAAACGCACGTTTGTGCCAAAACTGAGCAGAAGCGGCGGTTCTGTGCACGAACCGCAAGTTTCGTGCCAGAAGGAGCAATTGGGTGCGTGAAACGCACGTTTTGTGCCAAAACTGAGCAAAAGCGGCGATTATGTGCACGAAACGCTCGTTTTGTGCCAAAGCTGAGCAAAAGCGACGATTCTGTTCACGAAATGCACGTTTTGTCCCAGAAGGAGCAATTGGGTGCGTGAAACGCACGTTTTTGTGCCAAAACTAAGCAAAAGTGGCGATTGAGTGCTCGAAACGCAGGTTTTGTTCCAAAACTGAGCAAAAGCGGCGATTCTGTGCACGATACGATTGTTTTTTGCCAAAACTGAGCAATAGCGGCGATTCTGTGCACGAAACGAACGGTTTGTGTAAAATCTGAGCTTAAGCGGCGATTTCGTGCACGAAACGCACGTTTTGTGCCAAAACTGAGCAAAAGCGGCGATTATGTGGACGAAACGCACGGTTTGTGCCAAAACTGATCAAAAGCGGCGATGCCGTGCACGAAACGCTCGTTTTGTGCCAAAACTGAGCAAAAGCGGCGATTCCGTGCACCAAACGCACGCTTTGTGCCAAAACTGAGCAAAAGCGGCGATTCTGTGCACGAAACGCTCGTTTTGTTGCAAAACTGAGTAAAAGCGGAGATTCTGTGCACGAAACGCACGTTTTGTGCCAAAACTGAGCAACAGCGGCCATTCTGTGCACGAAACGCACGTGTTGCGCCAAAACTGAACAAAAGCGGCGACTCTGTGCACGAAACGCAGGTTTTGTTCCAAAACTGAGCGAAAGCGGCGATTCTGTGCACGAAACGCAGGTTTTGATCCAAAACTGAGCAAAAGCGGCGATTCTGTGAACGAAACTCTCGTTTTGTGCCAAAACTTAGCAAAAGCGGCGATTCCGTGCACCAAACGCACGCTTTGTGCCAAAACTGAGCAAAAGCGGCGATTATGTGCACGAAACGCACGGTTTGTGCCCAAACTGATAAAAAGCGGCGATTCCGTGCACGAAACGCTCGTTTTGTGCCAAAACTGAGCAAAAGCGGCGATTCCGTGCACCAAACGCTCGCTTTGTGCAAAAACTGAGCAAAAGCGGCGATTCTGTGCACGAAACGCACGTTTTGTTGCATAACTGAGCAAAAGCGGCGATTCTGTTCACGAAATGCACGTTTTGTCCCAGAAGGAGCAATTGGGTGCGTGAAACGCACGTTTTGTGCCAAAACTAAGCAAAAGTGGCGATTGAGTGCTCGAAACGCAGGTTTTGTTCCAAAACTGAGCAAAAGCGGCGATTCTGTGCACGATACGATTGTTTTTTGCCAAAACTGAGCAATAGCGGCGATTCTGTGCACGAAACGAACGGTTTGTGTAAAATCTGAGCTTAAGCGGCGATTTCGTGCACGAAACGCACGTTTTGTGCCAAAACTGAGCAAAAGCGGCGATTATGTGGACGAAACGCACGGTTTGTGCCAAAACTGATCAAAAGCGGCGATGCCGTGCACGAAACGCTCGTTTTGTGCCAAAACTGAGCAAAAGCGGCGATTCCGTGCACCAAACGCACGCTTTGTGCCAAAACTGAGCAAAAGCGGCGATTCTGTGCACGAAACGCTCGTTTTGTTGCAAAACTGAGTAAAAGCGGAGATTCTGTGCACGAAACGCACGTTTTGTGCCAAAACTGAGCAACAGCGGCCATTCTGTGCACGAAACGCACGTGTTGCGCCAAAACTGAACAAAAGCGGCGACTCTGTGCACGAAACGCAGGTTTTGTTCCAAAACTGAGCGAAAGCGGCGATTCTGTGCACGAAACGCAGGTTTTGATCCAAAACTGAGCAAAAGCGGCGATTCTGTGAACGAAACTCTCGTTTTGTGCCAAAACTTAGCAAAAGCGGCGATTCCGTGCACCAAACGCACGCTTTGTGCCAAAACTGAGCAAAAGCGGCGATTATGTGCACGAAACGCACGGTTTGTGCCCAAACTGATAAAAAGCGGCGATTCCGTGCACGAAACGCTCGTTTTGTGCCAAAACTGAGCAAAAGCGGCGATTCCGTGCACCAAACGCTCGCTTTGTGCAAAAACTGAGCAAAAGCGGCGATTCTGTGCACGAAACGCACGTTTTGTTGCATAACTGAGCAAAAGCGGCGATCCTGCGGACGAAACACGGTATTTCTGGCAAAACTGAGCAAAAGCGGCGATTCTGATCACGAAACGCACGTTTTGTGCCAAAACTGATCAAAATCGGCGATTCTGTGTACGAAACGCACGTTTTGTTGCAAAACTGAGCAAAAACGGCGATTCTGTGCACGAAACGCACGTTTTGTTGCAAAACTGAGCAAATGCGGCGATTCTGTGCACGAATCGCACGTTTTGTGCAAAAACTGAGCAAAAGCGGCGATTCTGTGCACGATACGCACGTTTTGTACCAAAGCTGAGCAAAAGCGGCGATTCTGTGAACGAAACGCACGTTTTGTGCCAGAAGGAGCAATTCGGTGCGTGAAACACGTTTTGTACCAAAACTGAGCAAAAGCGGCGATTCTGTGCACGAAACCGCAAGTTTTGTGCGAGAACCGAGCATAAGCGGCGATTCTGTGCACGAAACGCTGGTTGTGTTCCAAAACTGAGCAAAAGCGGCGATTCTGTGCACGAAACCGCACGTTTTGTGCGAGAACTGAGCATGACCGGCGATTCTGTGCACGTAACTGCACGTTTTGTGCGAGAACTGAGCACGAGCAGCGATTCTGTGCTCGAAACGCAGGTTGTGTTCCAAAACTGAACAAAAGCGACGATTCTGTGCACGAAACGCACGTGTTGCGCTAAAACTGAACAAAAGCGGCGATTCTGTGCACGAAACGCACGTTTTGTGCCAAAACTGAGCAAAAGCGGCGATACTGTGCACGAAACGCACGTTTTGTGCCAAAACTGAGGAAAAGCTGCGAATATATGCACGAAACGCTCGTTTTGTGCCAAAACTGAGCAAAAGCCGCGATTCTGTGCACGAAACCCACGTTTTGTACCAAAACTGAGCAAAAGCGGCGATTCTGTGAACGAAACGCACGTTTTGTGCCAGAAGGAGCAATTCGGTGCGTGAAACACACGTTTTGTACCAAAACTGAGCAAAAGCGGCGATTCTGAGCGCGAAACCGCAAGTTTTGTGCGAGAACCGAGCATAAGCGGCGATTCTGTGCACGAAACGCTGGTTGTGTTCCAAAACTGAGCAAAAGCGGCAATTCTGTGCACGAAACCGCAAGTTTTGTGCGAGAACCGAGCATAGGCGGCGATTCTGTGCACGAAACGCTGGTTGTGTTCCAAAACTGAGCAAAAGCGGCAATTTTGTGCACGAAACCGCAAGTTTTTTGCGAGAACCGAGCATAAGCGGCGATTCTGTGCACGAAACGCTGGTTGTGTTCCAAAACTGAGCAAAAGCGGCGATTCTTTGCAAGAAACCCAGGATTTGTTCCAAAACTGAGCAAAACCGGCGGTTCTGTGCACAAAACGCTCGTTTTGTTGCAAAACTGAGCAAAAGCGGCGATTCTGTGCACGAAACCCACGTTTTGTACCAAAACTGAGCAAAAGCGGCGATTCTGTGCACGAAACCGCTCGTTTTGTGCGAGAACTGAGCATGAGCGGCGATTCTGTGCACGTAACCGCACGTTTTGTGCGAGAACTGAGCACGAGCGGCTATTCTGTGCTCGAAACGCAGGTTGAGTTCCAAAACTGAGCAAAAGCGGCGATTCTGTGCACGAAACGCACGTTTTGAGCTAAAACTGAGGAAAAGCTGCGATTCTATGCACGAAACGCTCGTTTTGTGCCAAATCTGAGCAAAAGCGGCGATTCTATGCACGAAACGCACGTGTTGCGCTCAAACTGAACAAAAGCGGCGATTCTGTGCACGAAACGCATGTTTTGTGCCAAAACTGAGCAAAAGCGGCGATACTGTGCACGAAACGCACGTTTTGTGCCAAAACTGAGGAAAAGCTGCGATTCTATGCACGAAACGCTCGTTTTGTGCCAAAACTGAGCAAAAGCCGCGATTCTGTGCACGAAACGCACGTTTTGTACCAAAGCCGAGCAAAAGCTGCGATTCTGTGAACGAAACGCACATTTTGTGCCAAAACTGAGCGAAAGCGGCGATTCTGTGCACGATACGCACGTTTTGTACCAAAGCTGAGCAAAACGGGCGGTTCTGTGCACAAAACGCAGGTTTTGTTCAAAAGGAGCAATTCGGTGCTTGCAACGCACGTTTTGTTGCAAAACTGAGCGATAGCGGCGATTCTGTGCACGATACGCACGTTTTGTGCCAAAACTGAGGAAAAGCAGCGATTCTATGCACGAAACGCTCGTTTTGTGCCAAAACTGAGCAAAACCGGCGGTTCTGTGCACAAAACGCTCGTTTTGTTGCAAAACTGAGCAAAAGCGGCGATTCTGTGCACGAACCGCAAGTTTCGTGCCGGAAGGAGCAATTGGGTGCGTGAAACGCACGTTTTGTGCCAAAACTGAGCACAAGCGGTGATTCTGTGCACGAATCGCTCGTTTTGTGCCAAAGCTGAGCAAAAGCGACGATTCTGTTCACGAAATGCACGTTTTGTGCCAGAAGGAGCAATACGGTGCGTGAAACACCCGTCATGTTGCTAAACTGAGCAAATGCGGCGATTCTGTGAACGAAACGCACGTTTTGTGCCAGAAGGAGCAATTCGGTGCGTGAAACACACGTTTTGTACCAAAACTGAGCAAAAGCGGCGATTCTGAGCACGAAACCGCAAGTTTTGTGCGAGAACCGAGCATAAGCGGCGATTCTGTGCACGAAACGCTGGTTGTGTTCCAAAACTGAGCAAAAGCGGCAATTCTGTGAACGAAACCGCAAGTTTTGTGCGAGAACCGAGCATAGGCGGCGATTCTGTGCACGAAACGCTGGTTGTGTTCCAAAACTGAGCAAAAGCGGCAATTTTGTGCACGAAACCGCAAGTTTTGTGCGAGAACCGAGCATAAGCGGCGATTCTGTGCACGAAACGCTGGTTGTGTTCCAAAACTGAGCAAAAGCGGCGATTCTGTGCATGAAACCCAGGTTTTGTTCCAAAACTGAGCAAAGGCGGCGATTCTGTGCACGAAACCGCACGTTTTGTGCGAGAACTGAGAATGACCGGCGATTCTGTGCACGTAACCGCACGTTTTGTGCGAGAACTGAGCACGAGCAGCGATTCTGTGCTCGAAACGCAGGTTGTGTTCCAAAACTGAACAAAAGCGACGATTCTGTGCACGAAACGCACGTGTTGCGCTAAAACTGAACAAAAGCGGCGATTCTGTGCACGAAACGCACGTTTTGTGCCAAAACTGAGCAAAAGCGGCGATACTGTGCACGAAACGCACGTTTTGTGCGAAAACTGAGGAAAAGCTGCGATTCTATGCACGAAACGCTCGTTTTGTACCAAAACTGAGCAAAAGCGGCGATTCTGTGCACGAAACCGCAAGTTTTGTGCGAGAACCGAGCATAAGCGGCGATTCTGTGCACGAAACGCTGGTTGTGTTCCAAAACTGAGCAAAAGCGGCGATTCTTTGCAAGAAACCCAGGATTTGTTCCAAAACTGAGCAAAACCGGCGGTTCTGTGCACAAAACGCTCGTTTTGTTGCAAAACTTAGCAAAAGCGGCGATTCTGTGCACGAAACCCATGTTTTGTGACAGAACTGAGCAAAAGCGGCGATTCTGTGTACGAAACGCACGATTTGTGCCAGAAGGAGCAATTCGGTGCGTGAAACACACGTTTTGTACCAAAACTGAGCAAAAGCGGCGATTCTGTGCACGAAACCGCACGTTTTGTGCGAGAACTGAGCATGAGCGGCGATTCTCTGCACGTAACCGCACGTTTTGTGCGAGAACTGAGCACGAGCGGCTATTCTGTGCTCGAAACGCAGGTTGAGTTCCAAAACTGTGCAAAAGCGGCGATTCTGTGCACGAAACGCACGTTTTGTGCCAAAACTGAGGAAAAGCTGCGATTCTATGCACGAAACGCTCGTTTTGTGCCAAATCTGAGCAAAAGCGGCGATTCTGTGCACGAAACGCACGTGTTGCGCTCAAACTGAACAAAAGTGGCGATTCTGTGCACGAAACGCATGTTTTGTGCCAAAACTGAGCAAAAGCGGCGATACTGTGCACGAAACGCACGTTTTGTGCAAAAACTGAGCAAAAGCGGCGATTCTGTACACGAATCGCACGTTTTGTGCCAATACTGAGCGAAAGCGGCGATTCTGTACACGAATCGCACGTTTTGTGCAAAAACTGAGCGAAAGCGGCGATTCTGTGCACGAAACGCTCGGTTTCTGCCAAAACTGAGCAAAAGCGGCGATTCTGAGCACGAAACGCTCGTTTTGTGCCAAAACTGAGCAAGAGCGGCGATTCTGAGCACGCAACGCACGTTTTGTGAGAAAACTTAGCAAAAGCGGCGATTCCGTGCACCAAACGCACGCTTTGTGCCAAAACTGAGCAAAAGCGGCGATTATGTGCACGAAACGCACGGTTTGTGCCCAAACTGATCAAAAGCGGCGATTCCGTGCACGAAACGCTTGTTTTGTGCCAAAACTGAGCAAGAGCGGCGATTCCGTGCACCAAACGCACGCTTTGTGCAAAAACTGAGCAAAAGCGGCGATTCTGTGCACGAAACGCACGTTTTCTTGCATAACTGAGCAAAAGCGGCGATCCTGCGGACGAAACACGGTATTTCTGGCAAAACTGAGCAAAAGCGGCGATTCTGATCACGAAACGCACGTTTTGTGCCAAAACTGAGCAAAATCGGCGATTCTGGGTACGAAACGCACGTTTCGTGCCAAAACTGAGCAAAAGCGGCGATTCTGTGCACGAAACGCACGTTTTGTGGCAAAACTGAGCAAAACCGGCGGTTCTGTGCACAAAACGCAGGTTTTGTTCAAAAGGAGCAATTCGGTGCTTGCAACGCTCGTTTTGTTGCAAAACTGAACAAAAGCGGCGATTCAGTGCACGAAACGCACGTTTAGAGCCAAAACTGAGCAAAAGCGGCGATCCTGTGCACGAAACGCACGTTTTGTTCCAGAAGGAGCATTTGGGTGCGTGAAACGCACGTTTTGTGCCAAAACTGAGCAAATGTGGCGATTGAGTGCTCGAACCGCAGGTTTTGTTCCAAAACTGAGCAAAAGCGGCGATTCTGTGCACGATACGATTGTTTTTTGCAAATACTGAGCAATAGCGGCGATTCTGCGCAGGAAACGCACGGTTTTGTCCAAAGCTGAGCTAAAGCGGCGATTCCGAGCACCAAACGCACGTTTTGTGCCAAAACTGAGCAAAAGAGGCGATCCTGCGCACGAAACACGGTATTTCTGTCAAAACTGAGCAAAAGCGGCGATTCTGAGCACGAAACGCACGTTTTGTGCCAAAACTGAGCAAAAGCGGCGATTCTGTGTACGAAACGCACGTTTTGTGCCAAAACTGAGCAGAAGCGGCGGTTCTGTGCACGAACCGCAAGTTTCGTGCCAGAAGGAGCAATTGGGTGCGTGAAACGCACGTTTTGTGCCAAAACTGAGCAAAAGCGGCGATTATGTGCACGAAACGCTCGTTTTGTGCCAAAGCTGAGCAAAAGCGACGATTCTGTTCACGAAATGCACGTTTTGTCCCAGAAGGAGCAATTGGGTGCGTGAAACGCACGTTTTGTGCCAAAACTAAGCAAAAGTGGCGATTGAGTGCTCGAAACGCAGGTTTTGTTCCAAAACTGAGCAAAAGCGGCGATTCTGTGCACGATACGATTGTTTTTTGCCAAAACTGAGCAATAGCGGCGATTCTGTGCACGAAACGAACGGTTTGTGTAAAATCTGAGCTTAAGCGGCGATTTCGTGCACGAAACGCACGTTTTGTGCCAAAACTGAGCAAAAGCGGCGATTATGTGGACGAAACGCACGGTTTGTGCCAAAACTGATCAAAAGCGGCGATGCCGTGCACGAAACGCTCGTTTTGTGCCAAAACTGAGCAAAAGCGGCGATTCCGTGCACCAAACGCACGCTTTGTGCCAAAACTGAGCAAAAGCGGCGATTCTGTGCACGAAACGCTCGTTTTGTTGCAAAACTGAGTAAAAGCGGAGATTCTGTGCACGAAACGCACGTTTTGTGCCAAAACTGAGCAACAGCGGCCATTCTGTGCACGAAACGCACGTGTTGCGCCAAAACTGAACAAAAGCGGCGACTCTGTGCACGAAACGCAGGTTTTGTTCCAAAACTGAGCGAAAGCGGCGATTCTGTGCACGAAACGCAGGTTTTGATCCAAAACTGAGCAAAAGCGGCGATTCTGTGAACGAAACTCTCGTTTTGTGCCAAAACTTAGCAAAAGCGGCGATTCCGTGCACCAAACGCACGCTTTGTGCCAAAACTGAGCAAAAGCGGCGATTATGTGCACGAAACGCACGGTTTGTGCCCAAACTGATAAAAAGCGGCGATTCCGTGCACGAAACGCTCGTTTTGTGCCAAAACTGAGCAAAAGCGGCGATTCCGTGCACCAAACGCTCGCTTTGTGCAAAAACTGAGCAAAAGCGGCGATTCTGTGCACGAAACGCACGTTTTGTTGCATAACTGAGCAAAAGCGGCGATCCTGCGGACGAAACACGGTATTTCTGGCAAAACTGAGCAAAAGCGGCGATTCTGATCACGAAACGCACGTTTTGTGCCAAAACTGATCAAAATCGGCGATTCTGTGTACGAAACGCACGTTTTGTTGCAAAACTGAGCAAAAACGGCGATTCTGTGCACGAAACGCACGTTTTGTTGCAAAACTGAGCAAATGCGGCGATTCTGTGCACGAATCGCACGTTTTGTGCAAAAACTGAGCAAAAGCGGCGATTCTGTGCACGATACGCACGTTTTGTACCAAAGCTGAGCAAAAGCGGCGATTCTGTGAACGAAACGCACGTTTTGTGCCAGAAGGAGCAATTCGGTGCGTGAAACACGTTTTGTACCAAAACTGAGCAAAAGCGGCGATTCTGTGCACGAAACCGCAAGTTTTGTGCGAGAACCGAGCATAAGCGGCGATTCTGTGCACGAAACGCTGGTTGTGTTCCAAAACTGAGCAAAAGCGGCGATTCTGTGCACGAAACCGCACGTTTTGTGCGAGAACTGAGCATGACCGGCGATTCTGTGCACGTAACTGCACGTTTTGTGCGAGAACTGAGCACGAGCAGCGATTCTGTGCTCGAAACGCAGGTTGTGTTCCAAAACTGAACAAAAGCGACGATTCTGTGCACGAAACGCACGTGTTGCGCTAAAACTGAACAAAAGCGGCGATTCTGTGCACGAAACGCACGTTTTGTGCCAAAACTGAGCAAAAGCGGCGATACTGTGCACGAAACGCACGTTTTGTGCCAAAACTGAGGAAAAGCTGCGAATATATGCACGAAACGCTCGTTTTGTGCCAAAACTGAGCAAAAGCCGCGATTCTGTGCACGAAACCCACGTTTTGTACCAAAACTGAGCAAAAGCGGCGATTCTGTGAACGAAACGCACGTTTTGTGCCAGAAGGAGCAATTCGGTGCGTGAAACACACGTTTTGTACCAAAACTGAGCAAAAGCGGCGATTCTGAGCGCGAAACCGCAAGTTTTGTGCGAGAACCGAGCATAAGCGGCGATTCTGTGCACGAAACGCTGGTTGTGTTCCAAAACTGAGCAAAAGCGGCAATTCTGTGCACGAAACCGCAAGTTTTGTGCGAGAACCGAGCATAGGCGGCGATTCTGTGCACGAAACGCTGGTTGTGTTCCAAAACTGAGCAAAAGCGGCAATTTTGTGCACGAAACCGCAAGTTTTTTGCGAGAACCGAGCATAAGCGGCGATTCTGTGCACGAAACGCTGGTTGTGTTCCAAAACTGAGCAAAAGCGGCGATTCTTTGCAAGAAACCCAGGATTTGTTCCAAAACTGAGCAAAACCGGCGGTTCTGTGCACAAAACGCTCGTTTTGTTGCAAAACTGAGCAAAAGCGGCGATTCTGTGCACGAAACCCACGTTTTGTACCAAAACTGAGCAAAAGCGGCGATTCTGTGCACGAAACCGCTCGTTTTGTGCGAGAACTGAGCATGAGCGGCGATTCTGTGCACGTAACCGCACGTTTTGTGCGAGAACTGAGCACGAGCGGCTATTCTGTGCTCGAAACGCAGGTTGAGTTCCAAAACTGAGCAAAAGCGGCGATTCTGTGCACGAAACGCACGTTTTGAGCTAAAACTGAGGAAAAGCTGCGATTCTATGCACGAAACGCTCGTTTTGTGCCAAATCTGAGCAAAAGCGGCGATTCTATGCACGAAACGCACGTGTTGCGCTCAAACTGAACAAAAGCGGCGATTCTGTGCACGAAACGCATGTTTTGTGCCAAAACTGAGCAAAAGCGGCGATACTGTGCACGAAACGCACGTTTTGTGCCAAAACTGAGGAAAAGCTGCGATTCTATGCACGAAACGCTCGTTTTGTGCCAAAACTGAGCAAAAGCCGCGATTCTGTGCACGAAACGCACGTTTTGTACCAAAGCCGAGCAAAAGCTGCGATTCTGTGAACGAAACGCACATTTTGTGCCAAAACTGAGCGAAAGCGGCGATTCTGTGCACGATACGCACGTTTTGTACCAAAGCTGAGCAAAACGGGCGGTTCTGTGCACAAAACGCAGGTTTTGTTCAAAAGGAGCAATTCGGTGCTTGCAACGCACGTTTTGTTGCAAAACTGAGCGATAGCGGCGATTCTGTGCACGATACGCACGTTTTGTGCCAAAACTGAGGAAAAGCAGCGATTCTATGCACGAAACGCTCGTTTTGTGCCAAAACTGAGCAAAACCGGCGGTTCTGTGCACAAAACGCTCGTTTTGTTGCAAAACTGAGCAAAAGCGGCGATTCTGTGCACGAACCGCAAGTTTCGTGCCGGAAGGAGCAATTGGGTGCGTGAAACGCACGTTTTGTGCCAAAACTGAGCACAAGCGGTGATTCTGTGCACGAATCGCTCGTTTTGTGCCAAAGCTGAGCAAAAGCGACGATTCTGTTCACGAAATGCACGTTTTGTGCCAGAAGGAGCAATACGGTGCGTGAAACACCCGTCATGTTGCTAAACTGAGCAAATGCGGCGATTCTGTGAACGAAACGCACGTTTTGTGCCAGAAGGAGCAATTCGGTGCGTGAAACACACGTTTTGTACCAAAACTGAGCAAAAGCGGCGATTCTGAGCACGAAACCGCAAGTTTTGTGCGAGAACCGAGCATAAGCGGCGATTCTGTGCACGAAACGCTGGTTGTGTTCCAAAACTGAGCAAAAGCGGCAATTCTGTGAACGAAACCGCAAGTTTTGTGCGAGAACCGAGCATAGGCGGCGATTCTGTGCACGAAACGCTGGTTGTGTTCCAAAACTGAGCAAAAGCGGCAATTTTGTGCACGAAACCGCAAGTTTTGTGCGAGAACCGAGCATAAGCGGCGATTCTGTGCACGAAACGCTGGTTGTGTTCCAAAACTGAGCAAAAGCGGCGATTCTGTGCATGAAACCCAGGTTTTGTTCCAAAACTGAGCAAAGGCGGCGATTCTGTGCACGAAACCGCACGTTTTGTGCGAGAACTGAGAATGACCGGCGATTCTGTGCACGTAACCGCACGTTTTGTGCGAGAACTTAGCACGAGCAGCGATTCTGTGCTCGAAACGCAGGTTGTGTTCCAAAACTGAACAAAAGCGACGATTCTGTGCACGAAACGCACGTGTTGCGCTAAAACTGAACAAAAGCGGCGATTCTGTGCACGAAACGCACGTTTTGTGCCAAAACTGAGCAAAAGCGGCGATACTGTGCACGAAACGCACGTTTTGTGCGAAAACTGAGGAAAAGCTGCGATTCTATGCACGAAACGCTCGTTTTGTACCAAAACTGAGCAAAAGCGGCGATTCTGTGCACGAAACCGCAAGTTTTGTGCGAGAACCGAGCATAAGCGGCGATTCTGTGCACGAAACGCTGGTTGTGTTCCAAAACTGAGCAAAAGCGGCGATTCTTTGCAAGAAACCCAGGATTTGTTCCAAAACTGAGCAAAACCGGCGGTTCTGTGCACAAAACGCTCGTTTTGTTGCAAAACTTAGCAAAAGCGGCGATTCTGTGCACGAAACCCATGTTTTGTGACAGAACTGAGCAAAAGCGGCGATTCTGTGTACGAAACGCACGATTTGTGCCAGAAGGAGCAATTCGGTGCGTGAAACACACGTTTTGTACCAAAACTGAGCAAAAGCGGCGATTCTGTGCACGAAACCGCACGTTTTGTGCGAGAACTGAGCATGAGCGGCGATTCTCTGCACGTAACCGCACGTTTTGTGCGAGAACTGAGCACGAGCGGCTATTCTGTGCTCGAAACGCAGGTTGAGTTCCAAAACTGTGCAAAAGCGGCGATTCTGTGCACGAAACGCACGTTTTGTGCCAAAACTGAGGAAAAGCTGCGATTCTATGCACGAAACGCTCGTTTTGTGCCAAATCTGAGCAAAAGCGGCGATTCTGTGCACGAAACGCACGTGTTGCGCTCAAACTGAACAAAAGTGGCGATTCTGTGCACGAAACGCATGTTTTGTGCCAAAACTGAGCAAAAGCGGCGATACTGTGCACGAAACGCACGTTTTGTGCCAAAACTGAGGAAAAGCTGCGATTCTATGCACGAAACGCTCGTTTTGTGCCAAAACTGAGCAAAAGCCGCGATTCTGTGCACGAAACGCACGTTTTGTACCAAAGCCGAGCAAAAGCTGCGATTCTGTGAACGAAACGCACATTTTGTGCCAAAACTGAGCTAAAGCGGCGGTTCTGTGCACGTTACGCACGTTTTGTACCAAAGCTGAGCAAAAGCTGCGATTCTGTGAACGAAACGCACATTTTGTGCCAAAACTGAGCAAAAGCGGCGATTCTGTGCACGATACGCACGTTTTGTACCAAAGCTGAGCAAAACGGGCGGTTCTGTGCACAAAACGCAGGTTTTGTTCAAAAGGAGCAATTGGGTGCGTGAAACGCACGTTTTGTGCCAAAACTGAGCAAAGGCGGCGATTCTGTGCACGAAACGCACGTTTTGTGCCAAAACTGAGCAAAAGCGGCGATTCTGTGTACGAAACGCACGTTTTGTGCCAAAACTGAGCAAAAGCGGCGATTCTGTGCTCGAAACGCACGTATTGTGCCAAAACTGAGCAAAAGCGGCGATTCTGTGCACGAACCACACGTTTTGTGCCAAAAATGAGCAAAAGCGGCGATTCTGTGCACGAAACCGCAGGTTTTGTGCCAGAAGGAGCGATTGGGTGCGTGGAACGCACGTTTTGTACCAAAACTGAGCAAAAGCGGCGATTCTGTGTACGAAACGCACGTTTTGTGCCAAAACTGAGCAAAGGCGGCGATTCTGTGCACGAAACGCACGTTTTGAGCCAAAACTGAGCAATAGCGGCGATTCTGTGTACGAAACGCACGTTTTGTGCCAAAACTGCGCAAAAGCGGCGATTCTGTGCTCGAAACGCACGTATTGTGCCAAAACTGAGCAAAAGCGGCGATTCTGTGCACGAAACCGCACGTTTTGTGCGAGAACTGAGCATGAGCGGCGATTCTGTGCACGTAACCGCACGTTTTGTGCGAGAACTGAGCAAAAGCGGCAATTCTCTGCACGAAACGCTCGTTTTGTGCCAAAACTGAGCAAAAGCGGCGGTTCTGTGCATGAAACGCACGTTTTGTGCCAAAACTGAACATAAGCGGTGATTCTGTGCACGAAACGCAGTTTTTGATCCAAAACTGAGCAAAAGCGGCGATTCTGTGCACGAAACCGCACGTTTTGTGCGAGAACTGAGCATGAGCGGCGATTCTATGCACGTAACCGCACGTTTTGTGCGAGAACTGAGCACGAGCGGCGATTCTGTGCTCGAAACGCAGGTTGTGTTCCAAAACTGAGCAAAAGCGGCGATTCTGTGCATGAAACCCAGGTTTTGTTCCAAAACTGAGCAAAAGCGGCGATTCTGTGCACGAAACCGCACGTTTTGTGCTAAAATTGAGCAAAAGCGGCGATTCTGTGCACGAAACGCACGTTTTGTGCCAAAACTGAGCATAAGCGGCGATTCTGTGCACGAAACGCAGGTTTTGATCCATAACTGAGCAAAAGCGGCGATTCTGTGCACGAAACGCACGTTTTGTGCCAAAACTGAGGAAAAGCTGCGATTCTATGCACGAAACGCTCGTTTTGTGCCAAAACTGAGCAAAACCGGCGGTTCTGTGTACAAAACGCTCGTTTTGTTGCAAAACTGAGCAAAAGCGGCGATTCTGTGCACGAAACGCACGTTTTGTGCCAGAAGGAGCAATCTGGTGCGTGAAACACACGTTTTGTACCAAAACTGAGCAAAAGCGGCGATTCTGTGCACGAAACCGCAAGTTTTGTGCGAGAACCGAGCATAAGCGGTGATTCTGTGCACGAAACGCTGGTTGTGTTCCAAAACTGAGCAAAAGCGGCGATTCTGTGCAAGAAACGCACGTTTTGTGCCAAAACTGAGCAAAAGCGGCGATTCTGTGCACGAAACGCACGTTTTGTGCCAAAACTGAGCAAAGGCGGCGATTCTGTGCACGAAACGCACGTTCTTAGCCAAAACTGAGCAATAGCGGCGATTCTTGGTACGAAACGCACGTTTTGTGCCAAAACTGCGCAAAAGCGGCGATTCTGTGCTCGAAACGCACGTATTGTGCCAAAACTGAGCAAAAGCGGCGATTCTGTGCACGAAACCCCAAGTTTTGTGCGAGAACTGAGCGTAAGCGGCGATTCTGTGCTCGAAACGCAGGTTTTGTGCCAAAACTGAGCAAAAGCGGCGATTCTGTGCGAGAAACCACAAGTTTTGTGCGAGAACCGAGCATAAGCGGCGGTTCTGTGCACGAAACGCTGGTTGTGTTCCAAAACTGAGCAAAAGCGGCGATTCTGTGCTCGAAACGCAGGTTGTGTTCCAAAACTGAGCAAAAGCGGCGATTCTGTGCACGAAACGCACGTTTTGTGCCAAAACTGAGCAAAAGCGGCGATTCTGTGCACGAAACCGCAAGTTTTGTGCGAGAACCGAGCATAAGCGGCGATTCTGTGCCCGAAACGCTGGTTGTGTTCCAAAACTGAGCAAAAGCGGCGATTCTGTGCGAGAAACCACAAGTTTTGTGCGAGAACCGAGCATAAGCGGCGGTTCTGTGCACGAAACGCTGGTTGTGTTCCAAAACTGAGCAAAAGCGGCGATTCTGTGTATGAAACCCAGGTTTTGTTCCAAAACTGAGCAAAAGCGGCGATTCTGTGCACGTAACCGCACGTTTTGTGCGAGAACTGAGCACGAGCGGCGATTCTGTGCTCGAAACGCAGGTTGTGTTCCAAAACTGAGCAAAAGCGGCGATTCTGCCCACGAAACGCAGGTTTTGTGCCAGAACTGAGCAAAAGCGGCGATTCTGTGTACGAAACGCACGTTTTGTGCCAAAACTGAGCAAAAGCGGCGATCTATGCACGAAACGCTCGTTTCGTTGCAAAACTGAGTAAAAGCGGCGATTCTGCGCACGAAACGCTCGTTTCGTTGCAAAATTGAGCAAAAGCGGCGATTCTCTGCACGAAACGCTCGTTTTGTGCCAAAACTGAGCAAAAGCGGCGATTCTGTGCACGAAACGCACGTTTTGTGCCAAAACAGAGCAAAAGCGGCGATTCTGTTCACGAAACGCACGTTTTGTGCTAAATTGAGCAAAAGCGGCGATCTATGCGCGAAACGCTCGTCTTGTTGCAAAACTGAGCAAAAGCGGCGATTCTATGCACGAAACGCTCGTTTTGTGCCAAAACTGAGCAAAACCGGCGGTTCTGTGTACAAAACGCTCGTTTTGTTGCAAAACTGAGCAAAAGCGGCGATTCTGTGCACGAAACGCACGTTTTGTGCCAGAAGGAGCAATCTGGTGCGTGAAACACACGTTTTGTACCAAAACTGAGCAAAAGCGGCGATTCTGTGCACGAAACCGCAGGTTTTGTGCCAGAAGGAGCGATTGGGTGCGTGGAACGCACGTTTTGTACTAAAACTGAGCAATAGCGGCGATTCTGTGTACGAAACGCACGTTTTGTGCCAAAACTGAGCAAAAGCGGCGATCTATGCACGAAACGCTCGTTTCGGTGCAAAACTGAGCAAAAGCGGCGATTCTGCGAACGAAACGCACGTTTTGTGCCAAAACTGAGCAAAAGCGGCAATTCTCTGCACGAAACGCTCGTTTTGTGCCAAAACTGAGCAAAAGCGGCGGTTCTGTGCATGAAACGCACGTTTTGTGCCAAAACTGAACATAAGCGGTGATTCTGTGCACGAAACGCAGTTTTTGATCCAAAACTGAGCAAAAGCGGCGATTCTGTGCACGAAACCGCACGTTTTGTGCGAGAACTGAGCATGAGCGGCGATTCTATGCACGTAACCGCACGTTTTGTGCGAGAACTGAGCACGAGCGGCGATTCTGTGCTCGAAACGCAGGTTGTGTTCCAAAACTGAGCAAAAGCGGCGATTCTGCCCACGAAACGCAGGTTTTGTGCCAAAACTGAGGAAAAGCGGCGATTCTGTGCACGAAACCGCACGTTTTGTGCTAAAATTGAGCAAAAGCGGCGATTCTGTGCACGAAACGCACGTTTTGTGCCAAAACTGAACATAAGCGGTGATTCTGTGCACGAAACGCAGTTTTTGATCCAAAACTGAGCAAAAGCGGCGATTCTGTGCACGAAACCGCACGTTTTGTGCGAGAACTGAGCATGAGCGGCGATTCTGTGCACGTAACCGCACGTTTTGTGCGAGAACTGAGCACGAGCGGCGATTCTGTGCTCGAAACGCAGGTTGTGTTCCAAAACTGAGCAAAAGCGGCGATTCTGTGCATGAAACCCAGGTTTTGTTCCAAAACTGAGCAAAAGCGGCGATTCTGTGCACAAACCGCTCGTTTTGTTGCAAAACTGAGCAAAAGCGGCGATTCTGTGCACGAAACGCACGTTTTGTGCCAGAAGGAGCAATTTGGTGCGTGAAACACACGTTTTGTACCAAAACTGAGCAAAAGCGGCGATTCTGTGCACGAAACCCACGTATTGTGCCAAAACTGAGCAAAAGCGGCGATTCTGTGCACGAAACCCCAAGTTTTGTGCGAGAACTGAGCAAAAGCGGCGATTCTGTGCACGAAACCCCAAGTTTTGTGCGAGAACTGAGCGTAAGCGGCGATTCTGTGCTCGAAACGCAGGTTTTGTTCCAAAACTGAGTAAAAGCGGCGATTCTGTGCACGAAACGCATGCTTTGTGCCAAAACTGAGCAAAACCGGCGGTTCTGTGCACAAAACGCTCGTTTTGTTGCAAAACTGAGCAAAAGCGGCGATTCTGTGCACGAAACGCACGTTTTGTGCCAGAAGGAGCAATTTGGTGCGTGAAACACACGTTTTGTACCAAAACTGAGCAAAAGCGGCGATTCTGTGCACGAAACCGCAGGTTTTGTGCCAGAAGGAGCGATTGGGTGCGTGGAACGCACGTTTTGTACCAAAACTGAGCAAAACCGGCGATTCTGTGTACGAAACGCACGTTTTGTGCCAAAACTGAGCAAAAGCGGCGATCTATGCACGAAACGCTCGTTTCGGTGCAAAACTGAGCAAAAGCGGCGATTCTGCGAACGAAACGCACGTTTTGTGCCAAAACTGAGCAAAAGCGGCAATTCTCTGCACGAAACGCTCGTTTTGTGCCAAAACTGAGCAAAAGCGGCGGTTCTGTGCATGAAACGCACGTTTTGTGCCAAAACTGAACATAAGCGGTGATTCTGTGCACGAAACGCAGTTTTTGATCCAAAACTGAGCAAAAGCGGCGATTCTGTGCACGAAACCGCACGTTTTGTGCGAGAACTGAGCATGAGCGGCGATTCTGTGCACGTAACCGCACGTTTTGTGCGAGAACTGAGCACGAGCGGCGATTCTGTGCTCGAAACGCAGGTTGTGTTCCAAAACTGAGCAAAAGCGGCGATTCTGTGCATGAAACCCAGGTTTTGTTCCAAAACTGAGCAAAAGCGGCGATTCTGTGCACAAAACGCTCGTTTTGTTGCAAAACTGAGCAAAGGCGGCGATTCTGTGCACGAAACCGCAAGTTTTGTGCGAGAACCGAGCATAAGCGGCGATTCTGTGCACGAAACGCTGGTTGTGTTCCAAAACTGAGCAAAAGCGGCGATGCTGTGAAAGAAACGCACGTATTGTGCCAAAACTGAGCAAAAGCGGCGATTCTGTGCGAGAAACCACAAGTTTTGTGCGAGAACCGAGCATAAGCGGCGGTTCTGTGCACGAAACGCTGGTTGTGTTCCAAAACTGAGCAAAAGCGGCGATTCTGTGCTCGAAACGCAGGTTGTGTTCCAAAACTGAGCAAAAGCGGCGATTCTGCCCACGAAACGCAGGTTTTGTAACAGAACTGAGCAAAAGCGGCGATTCTGTGCACGAAACGCACGTTTTGTGCCAGAACTGAGCAAAAGCGGCGATTCTGTGTACGAAACGCACGTTTTGTGCCAAAACTGAGCAAAAGCGGCGATCTATGCACGAAACGCTCGTTTCGTTGCAAAACTGAGCAAAAGCGGCGATTCTGCGCACGAAACCCTCGTTTCGTTGCAAAATTGAGCAAAAGCGGCGATTCTCTGCACGAAACGCTCGTTTTGTGCCAAAACTGAGCAAAAGCGGCGATTCTGTGCACGAAACGCACGTTTTGTGCCAAAACTGAGCAAAAGCGGCGATTCTGTTCACGAAACGCACGTTTTGTGCTAAAACTGAGCAAAAGCGGCGATCTATGCGCGAAACGCTCGTTTTGTTGCAAAACTGAGCAAAAGCGGCGATTCTATGCACGAAACGCTCGTTTTGTGCCAAAACTGAGCAAAACCGGCGGTTCTGTGTACAAAACGCTCGTTTTGTTGCAAAACTGAGCAAAAGCGGCGATTCTGTGCACGAAACGCACGTTTTGTGCCAGAAGGAGCAATCTGGTGCGTGACACACACGTTTTGTACCAAAACTGAGCAAAAGCGTCGATTCTGTGCACGAAACCGCAAGTTTTGTGCGAGAACCGAGCATAAGCGGCGATTCTGTGCACGAAACGCTGGTTGTGTTCCAAAACTGAGCAAAAGCGGCGATGCTGTGAAAGAAACGCACGTATTGTGCCAAAACTGAGCAAAAGCGGCGATTCTGTGCGAGAAACCACAAGTTTTGTGCGAGAACCGAGCATAAGCGGCGATTCTGTGCACGAAACGCTGGTTGTGTTCCAAAACTGAGCAAAAGCGGCGATTCTGTGCATGAAACCCAGGTTTTGTTCCAAAACTGAGCAAAAGCGGCGATTCTGTGCACGAAACCGCACGTTTTGTGCGAGAACTGAGCATGAGCGGCGATTCTGTGCTCGAAACGCAGGTTGTGTTCCAAAACTGAGCAAAAGCGACGATGCTGTGCACGAAACGCACGTTTTGTGCCAAAATTGAGCAAAAGCGGCGATTCTGTGTACGAAACGCACGTTTTGTGCCAGAAGGAGCAATTCGGTGCGTGAAACCTCACGTTTTGTGCCAGAACTGAGCATGAGCGGCGATTCTGTGCACGTAACCGCACGTTTTGTGCGAGAACTGACCACGAGCGGCGGTTCTGTGCTCGAAACGCAGGTTGTGTTCCAAAACTGAACAAAAGCGACGATTCTGTGCATGAAACGCACGTGTTGCGCTAAAACTGAACAAAAGCGGCGATTCTGTGCACGAAACGCACGTTTTGTGCCCAAACTGAGCAAGAGCGGCGATTCTGTGCACGAAACGCACGTTTTGTGCCAAAACCGAGGAAAAGCTGTGATTCTATGCACGAAACGCACGATTTGTGCCAGAAGGAGCAAGTGGCTGCGTGAAACACACGTTTTGTACCAAAACTGAGCAAAAGCGGCGATTCTGTGCACGAAGCCGCAAGTTTTGTGCGAGAACCGAGCATAAGCGGCGATTCTGTGCACGAAACGCAGGTTTTGTGCTGAAACTGAGCAAAAGCGGCGATTCTGCGCACGAAACACGGGATTTGTGTCAAAACTGAACAATAGCGGCGATTCTGTGCACGAATCGCACGTTTAGAGACAAAACTGAGCAAAAGCGGCGATTCCGTGCACGAAACGCTCGTTTTATGCCTAAACCGAGCAAAAGCGGCGATTCTGTGCACGAAACGCACGTTTTGTTGCAAAACTGAGCAAAAACGGCGATTCTGTGCACGAAACGCATGTTTTGTGCCAAAACTGAGCAAAAGCGGCGATTCTGTGCACGAAACGCACGTTTAGAGACAAAACTGAGCAAAAGCTGGGATTCCGTGCACGAAACGCTCGTTTTATGCCTAAACTGAGCAAAAGCGGCGATTCTGTGCACGAAACGCACGTTTTGTTGCAAAACTGAGCAAAAACGGCGATACTGTGCACGAAACGCACGTTTTGTGCCAAAACTGAGCAAAAGCGGCGATTCTGTGCACAAAACGCTCGTTTTGTTGCAAAACTGAGCAAAAGCGGCGATTCTGTGCACGAAACCGCAAGTTTTGTGCGAGAACGGAGCATAAGCGGCGATTCTGTGCACAAAACGCTCGTTTTGTTCCAAAACTGAGCAAAAGCGGCGATTCTGTGAAAGAAACGCACGTATTGTGCCAAAACTGAGCAAAAGCGGCGATTCTGTGCGAGAAACCACAAGTTTTGTGCGAGAACCGAGCATAAGCGGCGGTTCTGTGCACGAAACGCTGGTTGTGTTGCAAAACTGAGCAAAAGCGGCGATTCTGTGCTCGAAACGCAGGTTGTGTTCCAAAACTGAGCAAAAGCGGCGATTCTGCCCACGAAACGCAGGTTTTATGCCAGAACTGAGCAAAAGCGGCGATTCTGTGCACGAAACGCTCGTTTTATGCCTTAACTGAGCAAAAGCGGCGATCCTGTGTACGAAACCCACGTTTTGTGCCAAAACTGAGCAAAAGCGGCGGTTCTGTGCACGAAACCGCAAGTTTTGTGCGAGAACCGAGCATAAGCGGCGATTCTGTGCACGAAACGCTGGTTGTGTTCCAAAACTGAGCAAAAGCGGCGATTCTGTGCATGAAACCCAGGTTTTGTTCCAAAACTGAGCAAAAGCGGCGATTCTGTGCACGAAACCGCACGTTTTGTGCGAGAACTGAGCATGAGCGGCGATTCTGTGCTCGAAACGCAGGTTGTGTTCCAAAACTGAGCAAAAGCGACGATGCTGTGCACGAAACGCACGTTTTGTGCCAAAATTGAGCAAAAGCGGCGATTCTGTGTACGAAACGCACGTTTTGTGCCAGAAGGAGCAATTCGGTGCGTGAAACCTCACGTTTTGTGCCAGAACTGAGCATGAGCGGCGATTCTGTGCACGTGGACCGCACGTTTTGTGCGAGAACTGACCACGAGCGGCGGTTCTGTGCTCGAAACGCAGGTTGTGTTCCAAAACTGAACAAAAGCGACGATTCTGTGCATGAAACGCACGTGTTGCGCTAAAACTGAACAAAAGCGGCGATTCTGTGCACGAAACGCACGTTTTGTGCCAAAACTGAGCAAGAGCGGCGATTCTGTGCACGAAACGCACGTTTTGTGCCAAAACCGAGGAAAAGCTGTGATTCTATGCACGAAACGCACGATTTGTGCCAGAAGGAGCAAGTGGCTGCGTGAAACACACGTTTTGTACCAAAACTGAGCAAAAGCGGCGATTCTGTGCACGAAACCGCAAGTTTTGTGCGAGAACCGAGCATAAGCGGCGATTCTGTGCACGAAACGCAGGTTTTGTGCTGAAACTGAGCAAAAGCGGCGATTCTGCGCACGAAACACGGGATTTGTGTCAAAACTGAACAATAGCGGCGATTCTGTGCACGAATCGCACGTTTAGAGACAAAACTGAGCAAAAGCGGCGATTCCGTGCACGAAACGCTCGTTTTATGCCTAAACCGAGCAAAAGCGGCGATTCTGTGCACGAAACGCACGTTTTGTTGCAAAACTGAGCAAAAACGGCGATTCTGTGCACGAAACGCACGTTTTGTGCCAAAACTGAGCAAAAGCGGCGATTCTGTGCACGAAACGCACGTTTAGAGACAAAACTGAGCAAAAGCGGCGATTCTGTTCACGAAACGCACGTTTTGTGCTAAAACTGAGCAAAAGCGGCGATCTATGCGCGAAACGCTCGTTTTGTTGCAAAACTGAGCAAAAGCGGCGATTCTATGCACGAAACGCTCGTTTTGTGCCAAAACTGAGCAAAACCGGCGGTTCTGTGTACAAAACGCTCGTTTTGTTGCAAAACTGAGCAAAAGCGGCGATTCTGTGCACGAAACGCACGTTTTGTGCCAGAAGGAGCAATCTGGTGCGTGACACACACGTTTTGTACCAAAACTGAGCAAAAGCGTCGATTCTGTGCACGAAACCGCAAGTTTTGTGCGAGAACCGAGCATAAGCGGCGATTCTGTGCACGAAACGCTGGATGTGTTCCAAAACTGAGCAAAAGCGGCGATTCTGTGCAGGAAACGCACGTTTTGTGCCAAAACTGAGCAAAAGCGGCGATTCTGTGCACGAAAAGCATGCTTTGTGCCAAAACTGAGCAAAACCGGCGGTTCTGTGCACAAAACGCTCGTTTTGTTGCAAAACTGAGCAAAAGCGGCGATTCTGTGCACGAAACCGCAGGTTTTGTGCCAGAAGGAGCCATTGGGTGCGTGGAACGCACGTTTTGTACCAAAACTGAGCAAAAGCGGCGATTCTGTGTACGAAACGCACGTTTTGTGCCAAAACTGAGCAAAAGCGGCGATCTATGCACGAAACGCTCGTTTCGGTGCAAAACTGAGCAAAAGCGGCGATTCTGCGAACGCAACGCACGTTTTGTGCCAAAACTGAGCAAAAGCTGCAATTCTCTGCACGAAACGCTCGTTTTTTGCCAAAACCGAGCAAAAGCGGCGGTTCTGTGCATGAAACGCACGTTTTGTGCCAAAATTGAACATAAGCGGTGATTCTGTGCACGAAACGCAGTTTTTGATCCAAAACTGAGCAAAAGCGGCGATTCTGTGCACGAAACCGCACGTTTTGTGCGAGAACTGAGCATGAGCGGCGATTCTGTGCACGTAACCGCACGTTTTGTGCGAAAACTGAGCACGAGCGGCGATTCTGTGCTCGAAACGCAGGTTGTGTTCCAAAACTGAGCAAAAGCGGCGATTCTGTGCATGAAACCCAGGTTTTGTTCCAAAACTGAGCAAAAGCGGCGATTCTGTGCACAAAACGCTCGTTTTGTTGCAAAACTGAGCAAAAGCGGCGATTCTGTGCACGAAACCGCAAGTTTTGTGCGAGAACCGAGCATAAGCGGCGATTCTGTGCACGAAACGCTGGTTGTGTTCCAAAACTGAGCAAAAGCGGCGATGCTGTGAAAGAAACGCACGTATTGTGCCAAAACTGAGCAAAAGCGGCGATTCTGTGCGAGAAACCACAAGTTTTGTGAAAGAACCGAGCATAAGCGGCGGTTCTGTGCACGAAACGCTGGTTGTGTTCCAAAACTGAGCAAAAGCGGCGATTCTGTGCTCGAAACGCAGGTTGTGTTCCAAAACTGAGCAAAAGCGGCGATTCTGCCCACGAAACGCAGGTTTTGTGCCAGAACTGAGCAAAAGCGGCGATTCTGTGCACGAAACGCACGTTTTGTGCCAAAACTGAGCAAAAGCGGCGATCTATGCACGAAACGCTCGTTTCGGTGCAAAACTGAGCAAAAGCGGCGATTCTGCGAACGCAACGCACGTTTTGTGCCAAAACTGAACAAAAGCGGCAATTCTCTGCACGAAACGCACGTTTTGTGCCAGAAGGAGCAATTTGGTGCGTGAAACACACGTTTTGTACCAAAACTGAGCAAAAGCGGCGATTCTGTGCACGAAACCGCAGGTTTTGTGCCAGAAGGAGCGGTTGGGTGCGTGGAACGCACGTTTTGTACCAAAACTGAGCAAAAGCGGCGATTCTGTGTACGAAACGCACGTTTTGTGCCAAAACTGCGCAAAAGCGGCGACCTATGCACGAAACGCTCGTTTCGGTGCAAAACTGAGCAAAAGCGGCGATTCTGCGAAGGAAACGCACGTTTTGTGCCAAAACTGAGCAAAAGCGGCAATTCTCTGCACGAAACGCTCGTTTTTTGCCAAAACCGAGCAAAAGCGGCGATTCTGTGCACGAAACCGCAAGTTTTGTGCGAGAACCGAGCATAAGCGGCGATTCTGTGCACGAAACGCTAGTTGTGTTCCAAAACTGAGCAAAAGCGGCGATGCTGTGAAAGAAACGCACGTATTGTGCCAAAACTGAGCATAAGCGGCGATTCTGTGCGAGAAACCACAAGTTTTGTGCGAGAACCAAGCATAAGCGGCGGTTCTGTGCACGAAACGCTGGTTGTGTTGCAAAACTGAGCAAAAGCGGCGATTCTGTGCATGAAACCCAGGTTTTGTTCCAAAACTGAGCAAAAGCGGCGATTCTGTGCACAAAACGCTCGTTTTGTTCCAAAACTGAGCAAAAGCGGCGATTCTGTGAAAGAAACGCACGTATTGTGCCAAAACTGAGCAAAAGCGGCGATTCTGTGCACGAAACGCACGTTTTGTGCCAGAAGGAGCAATTTGGTGCGTGAAACACACGTTTTGTACCAAAACTGAGCACAAGCGGCGATTCTGTGCACGAAACCGCAGGTTTTGTGCCAGAAGGAGCCATTGGGTGCGTGGAACGCACGTTTTGTACCAAAACTGAGCAAAAGCGGCGATTCTGTGTACGAAACGCACGTTTTGTGCCAAAACTGAGCAAAAGCGGCGATCTATGCACGAAACGCTCGTTTCGGTGCAAAACTGAGCAAAAGCGGCGATTCTGCGAACGCAACGCACGTTTTGTGCCAAAACTGAACAAAAGCGGCAATTCTCTGCACGAAACGCACGTTTTGTGCCAGAAGGAGCAATTTGGTGCGTGAAACACACGTTTTGTACCAAAACTGAGCAAAAGCGGCGATTCTGTGCACGAAACCGCAGGTTTTGTGCCAGAAGGAGCGATTGGGTGCGTGGAACGCACGTTTTGTACCAAAACTGAGCAAAAGCGGCGATTCTGTGTACGAAACGCACGTTTTGTGCCAAAACTGCGCAAAAGCGGCGATCTATGCACGAAACGCTCGTTTCGGTGCAAAACTGAGCAAAAGCGGCGATTCTGCGAACGAAACGCACGTTTTGTGCCAAAACTGAGCAAAAGCGGCAATTCTCTGCACGAAACGCTCGTTTTTTGCCAAAACCGAGCAAAAGCGGCGGTTCTGTGCATGAAACGCACGTTTTGTGCCAAAACTGAACATAAGCGGTGATTCTGTGCACGAAACGCAGTTTTTGATCCAAAACTGAGCAAAAGCGGCGATTCTGTGCACGAAACCGCACGTTTTGTGCGAGAACTGAGCATGAGCGGCGATTCTGTGCACGTAACCGCACGTTTTGTGCGAAAACTGAGCACGAGCGGCGATTCTGTGCTCGAAACGCAGGTTGTGTTCCAAAACTGAGCAAAAGCGGCGATTCTGTGCATGAAACCCAGGTTTTGTTCCAAAACTGAGCAAAAGCGGCGATTCTGTGCACAAAACGCTCGTTTTGTTGCAAAACTGAGCAAAAGCGGCGGTTCTGTGCATGAAACGCACGTTTTGTGCCAAAACTGAACATAAGCGGTGATTCTGTGCACGAAACGCAGTTTTTGATCCAAAATTGAGCAAAAGCGGCGATTCTGTGCACGAAACCGCACGTTTTGTGCGAGAACTGAGCATGAGCGGCGATTCTGTGCACGTAACCGCACGTTTTGTGCGAAAACTGAGCACGAGCGGCGATTCTGTGCTCGAAACGCAGGTTGTGTTCCAAAACTGAGCAAAAGCGGCGATTCTGTGCATGAAACCCAGGTTTTGTTCCAAAACTGAGCAAAAGCGGCGATTCTGTGCACAAAACGCTCGTTTTGTTGCAAAACTGAGCAAAAGCGGCGATTCTGTGCACGAAACCGCAAGTTTTGTGCGAGAACCGAGCATAAGCGGCGATTCTGTGCACGAAACGCTGGTTGTGTTCCAAAACTGAGCAAAAGCGGCGATGCTGTGAAAGAAACGCACGTATTGTGCCAAAACTGAGCAAAAGCGGCGATTCTGTGCGAGAAACCACAAGTTTTGTGCGAGAACCGAGCATAAGCGGCGGTTCTGTGCACGAAACGCTGGTTGTGTTCCAAAACTGAGCAAAAGCGGCGATTCTGTGCTCGAAACGCAGGTTGTGTTCCAAAACTGAGCAAAAGCGGCGATTCTGCCCACGAAACGCAGGTTTTGTGCCAGAACTGAGCAAAAGCGGCGATTCTGTGTACGAAACGCACGTTTTGTGCCAAAACTGAGCAAAAGCGGCGATCTATGCACGAAACGCTCGTTTCGGTGCAAAACTGAGCAAAAGCGGCGATTCTGCGAACGCAACGCACGTTTTGTACCAAAACTGAGCAAAAGCGGCGATTCTGTGCACGAAACCGCAGGTTTTGTGCCAGAAGGAGCGATTGGGTGCGTGGAACGCACGTTTTGTACCAAAACTGAGCATAAGCGGCGATTCTGTGTACGAAACGCACGTTTTGTGCCAAAACTGCGCAAAAGCGGCGATCTATGCACGAAACGCTCGTTTCGGTGCAAAACTGAGCAAAAGCGGCGATTCTGCGAACGAAACGCACGTTTTGTGCCAAAACTGAGCAAAAGCTGCAATTCTCTGCACGAAACGCTCGTTTTTTGCCAAAACCGAGCAAAAGCGGCGGTTCTGTGCATGAAACGCACGTTTTGTGCCAAAACTGAACATAAGCGGTGATTCTGTGCACGAAACGCAGTTTTTGATCCAAAACTGAGCAAAAGCGGCGATTCTGTGCACGAAACCGCACGTTTTGTGCGAGAACTGAGCATGAGCGGCGATTCTGTGCACGTAACCGCACGTTTTGTGCGAAAACTGAGCACGAGCGGCGATTCTGTGCTCGAAACGCAGGTTGTGTTCCAAAACTGAGCAAAAGCGGCGATTCTGTGCATGAAACCCAGGTTTTGTTCCAAAACTGAGCAAAAGCGGCGATTCTGTGCACAAAACGCTCGTTTTGTTGCAAAACTGAGCAAAAGCGGCGATTCTGTGCACGAAACCGCAAGTTTTGTGCGAGAACCGAGCATAAGCGGCGATTCTGTGCACGAAACGCTGGTTGTGTTCCAAAACTGAGCAAAAGCGGCGATGCTGTGAAAGAAACGCACGTATTGTGCCAAAACTGAGCAAAAGCGGCGATTCTGTGCGAGAAACCACAAGTTTTGTGCGAGAACCGAGCATAAGCGGCGGTTCTGTGCACGAAACGCTGGTTGTGTTCCAAAACTGAGCAAAAGCGGCGATTCTGTGCTCGAAACGCAGGTTGTGTTCCAAAACTGAGCAAAAGCGGCGATTCTGCCCACGAAACGCAGGTTTTGTGCCAGAACTGAGCAAAAGCGGCGATTCTGTGCACGAAACGCACGTTTTGTGCCAAAACTGAGCAAAAGCGGCGATCTATGCACGAAACGCTCGTTTCGGTGCAAAACTGAGCAAAAGCGGCGATTCTGCGAACGCAACGCACGTTTTGTGCCAAAACTGAACAAAAGCGGCAATTCTCTGCACGAAACGCACGTTTTGTGCCAGAAGGAGCAATTTGGTGCGTGAAACACACGTTTTGTACCAAAACTGAGCAAAAGCGGCGATTCTGTGCACGAAACCGCAGGTTTTGTGCCAGAAGGAGCGGTTGGGTGCGTGGAACGCACGTTTTGTACCAAAACTGAGCAAAAGCGGCGATTCTGTGTACGAAACGCACGTTTTGTGCCAAAACTGCGCAAAAGCGGCGACCTATGCACGAAACGCACGTTTTGTTGCAAAACTGAGCAAAAACGGCGATTCTGTGCACGAAACGCACGTTTTGTGCCAAAACTGAGCAAAAGCGGCGATTCTGTGCACGAAACGCACGTTTAGAGACAAAACTGAGCAAAAGCGGCGATTCCGTGCACGAAACGCTCGTTTTATGCCTAAACTGAGCAAAAGCGGCGATTCTGTGCACGAAACGCACGTTTTGTTGCAAAACTGAGCAAAAACGGCGATTCTGTGCACGAAACGCACGTTTTGTGCCAAAACTGAGCAAAAGCGGCGATTCTGTGCACGAAACGCACGTTTTGTGCCAAAACTGAGGAAAAGCTGCGATTCTCTGCACGAAACGCTCGTTTTGTGCCAAAACTGAGCAAAAGCGGCGATTCTGTGTACGAAACGCACGTTTTGTGCCAGAAGGAGCAATTCGGTGCGTGAAACACACGTTTTGTACCAAAACTGAGCAAAAGCGACGATTTGGTTCACGAAACGCACGTTTTGTGCCAGAAGGAGCAATTCGGTGCGTGAAACACACGTTTTGTACCAAAACTGAGCAAAAGCAGCGATTCTGTGCACGAAACCGCAAGTTTTGTGCCAAAAATGAGCAAAGGCGGCGATTCTGTGCACGAAACGCACGTGTTGCGCTAAAACTGAACAAAAGCGGCGATTCTGTGCACGAAACGCACGTTTTGTGCCAAAACTGAGCAAGAGCGGCGATTCTGTGCACGAAACGCACGTTTTGTTGCAAAACTGAGCAAAAACGGCGATTCTGTGCACGAAACGCACGTTTTGTGCCAAAACTGAGCAAAAGCGGCGATTCTGTGCACGAAACGCACGTTTTGTGCCAAAACTGAGGAAAAGCTGCGATTCTATGCACGAAACGCTCGTTTTGTCCCAAAACTGAGCAAAAGCGGCGATTCTGTGTACGAAACGCACGTTTTGTGCCAGAAGGAGCAATTCGGTGCGTGAAACACACGTTTTGTACCAAAACTGAGCAAAAGCGACGATTTGGTTCACGAAACGCACGTTTTGTGCCAGAAGGAGCGATTGGGTGCGTGGAACGCACGTTTTGTACCAAAACTGAGCAAAAGCGGCGATTCTGTGTACGAAACGCACGTTTTGTGCCAAAACTGCGCAAAAGCTGCGATTCTGTGCACGAAACCGCAAGTTTTGTGCGAGAACCGAGCATAAGCGGCGATTCTGTGCACGAAACGCTGGTTGTGTTCCAAAACTGAGCAAAAGCGGCGATTCTGTGCTCGAAACGCAGGTTGTGTTCCAAAACTGAGCAAAAGCGGCGATTCTGTGCACGAAACCGCACGTTTTGTGCGAGAACTGAGCATGAGCGGCGATTCTGTGCTCGAAACGCAGGTTGTGTTCCAAAACTGAGCAAAAGCGACGATGCTGTGCACGAAACGCACGTTTTGTGCCAAAATTGAGCAAAAGCGGCGATTCTGTGTACGAAACGCACGTTTTGTGCCAGAAGGAGCAATTCGGTGCGTGAAACCTCACGTTTTGTGCCAGAACTGAGCATGAGCGGCGATTCTGTGCACGTAACCGCACGTTTTGTGCGAGAACTGACCACGAGCGGCGGTTCTGTGCTCGAAACGCAGGTTGTGTTCCAAAACTGAACAAAAGCGACGATTCTGTGCATGAAACGCACGTGTTGCGCTAAAACTGAACAAAAGCGGCGATTCTGTGCACGAAACGCACGTTTTGTGCCAAAACTGAGCAAGAGCGGCGATTCTGTGCACGAAACGCACGTTTTGTGCCAAAACCGAGGAAAAGCTGTGATTCTATGCACGAAACGCACGATTTGTGCCAGAAGGAGCAAGTGGCTGCGTGAAACACACGTTTTGTACCAAAACTGAGCAAAAGCGTCGATTCTGTGCACGAAACCGCAAGTTTTGTGCGAGAACCGAGCATAAGCGGCGATTCTGTGCACGAAACGCAGGTTTTGTGCTGAAACTGAGCAAAAGCGGCGATTCTGCGCACGAAACACGGGATTTGTGTCAAAACTGAACAATAGCGGCGATTCTGTGCACGAATCGCACGTTTAGAGACAAAACTGAGCAAAAGCGGCGATTCCGTGCACGAAACGCTCGTTTTATGCCTAAACTGAGCAAAAGCGGCGATTCTGTGCACGAAACGCACGTTTTGTTGCAAAACTGAGCAAAAACGGCGATTCTGTGCACGAAACGCACGTTTTGTGCCAAAACTGAGCAAAAGCGGCGATTCTGTGCACGAAACGCACGTTTAGAGACAAAACTGAGCAAAAGCGGCGATTCCGTGCACGAAACGCTCGTTTTATGCCTAAACTGAGCAAAAGCGGCGATTCTGTGCACGAAACGCACGTTTTGTTGCAAAACTAAGCAAAAACGGCGATTCTGTGCACGAAACGCACGTTTTGTGCCAAAACTGAGCAAAAGCGGCGATTCTGTGCACGAAACGCACGTTTTGTGCCAAAACTGAGGAAAAGCTGCGATTCTCTGCACGAAACGCTCGTTTTGTGCCAAAACTGAGCAAAAGCGGCGATTCTGTGCACGAAACCGCAAGTTTTGTGCGAGAACCGAGCATAAGCGGCGATTCTGTGCACGAAACGCAGGTTTTGTGCTGAAACTGAGCAAAAGCGGCGATTCTGCGCACGAAACACGGGATTTGTGTCAAAAGTGAACAATAGCGGCGATTCTGTGCACGAATCGCACGTTTAGAGACAAAACTGAGCAAAAGCGGCGATTCCGTGCACGAAACGCTCCTTTTATGCCTAAACTGAGCAAAAGCGGCGATTCTGTGCACGAAACGCACGTTTTGTTGCAAAACTGAGCAAAAACGGCGATTCTGTGCACGAAACGCACGTTTTGTGCCAAAACTGAACAAATGCGGCGATTCTGTGCACGAAACGCACGTTTAGAGACAAAACTGAGCAAAAGCGGCGATTCCGTGCACGAAACGCTCGTTTTATGCCTAAACTGAGCAAAAGCGGCGATTCTGTGCACGAAACGCACGTTTTGTTGCAAAACTGAGCAAAAACGGCGATTCTGTGCACGAAACGCACGTTTTGTGCCAAAACTGAGCAAAAGCGGCGATTCTGTGCACGAAACGCACGTTTTGTGCCAAAACTGAGGAAAAGCTGCGATTCTATGCACGAAACGCTCGTTTTGTGCCAAAACTGAGCAAAAGCGGCGATTCTGTGTACGAAACGCACGTTTTGTGCCAGAAGGAGCAATTCGGTGCGTGAAACACACGTTTTGTACCAAAACTGAGCAAAAGCGACGATTTGGTTCACGAAACGCACGTTTTGTGCCAGAAGGAGCGATTGGGTGCGTGGAACGCACGTTTTGTACCAAAACTAAGCAAAAGCGGCGATTCTGTGTACGAAACGCACGTTTTGTGCCAAAACTGCGCAAAAGCGGCGATCTATGCACGAAACGCTCGTTTCGGTGCAAAACTGAGCAAAAGCGGCGATTCTGCGAACGAAACGCACGTTTTGTGCCAAAACTGAGCAAAAGCGGCAATTCTCTGCACGAAACGCTCGTTTTTTGCCAAAACCGAGCAAAAGCGGCGGTTCTGTGCATGAAACGCACGTTTTGTGCCAAAACTGAACATAAGCGGTGATTCTGTGCACGAAACGCAGTTTTTGATCCAAAACTGAGCAAAATCGGCGATTCTGTGCACGAAACCGCACGTTTTGTGCGAGAACTGAGCATGAGCGGCGATTCTGTGCACGTAACCGCACGTTTTGTGCGAAAACTGAGCACGAGCGGCGATTCTGTGCTCGAAACGCAGGTTGTGTTCCAAAACTGAGCAAAAGCGGCGATTCTGTGCATGAAACCCAGGTTTTGTTCCAAAACTGAGCAAAAGCGGCGATTCTGTGCACAAAACGCTCGTTTTGTTGCAAAACTGAGCAAAAGCGGCGATTCTGTGCACGAAACCGCAAGTTTTGTGCGAGAACCGAGCATAAGCGGCGATTCTGTGCACGAAACGCTAGTTGTGTTCCAAAACTGAGCAAAAGCGGCGATGCTGTGAAAGAAACGCACGTATTGTGCCAAAACTGAGCAAAAGCGGCGATTCTGTGCGAGAAACCACAAGTTTTGTGCGAGAACCAAGCATAAGCGGCGGTTCTGTGCACGAAACGCTGGTTGTGTTGCAAAACTGAGCAAAAGCGGCGATTCTGTGCATGAAACCCAGGTTTTGTTCCAAAACTGAGCAAAAGCGGCGATTCTGTGCACAAAACGCTCGTTTTGTTCCAAAACTGAGCAAAAGCGGCGATTCTGTGAAAGAAACGCACGTATTGTGCCAAAACTGAGCAAAAGCGGCGATTCTGTGCGAGAAACCACAAGTTTTGTGCGAGAACCGAGCATAAGCGGCGGTTCTGTGCACGAAACGCTGGTTGTGTTGCAAAACTGAGCAAAAGCGGCGATTCTGTGCTCGAAACGCAGGTTGTGTTCCAAAACTGAGCAAAAGCGGCGATTCTGCCCGCGAAACGCAGGTTTTATGCCAGAACTGAGCAAAAGCGGCGATTCTGTGCACGAAACGCTCGTTTTATGCCTTAACTGAGCAAAAGCGGCGATCCTGTGTACGAAACCCACGTTTTGTGCCAAAACTGAGCAAAAGCGGCGGTTCTGTGCACGAAACCGCAAGTTTTGTGCGAGAACCGAGCATAAGCGGCGATTCTGTGCACGAAACGCTGGTTGTGTTCCAAAACTGAGCAAAAGCGGCGATTCTGTGCATGAAACCCAGGTTTTGTTCCAAAACTGAGCAAAAGCGGCGATTCTGTGCACGAAACCGCACGTTTTGTGCGAGAACTGAGCATGAGCGGCGATTCTGTGCTCGAAACGCAGGTTGTGTTCCAAAACTGAGCAAAAGCGACGATGCTGTGCACGAAACGCACGTGTTGCGCTTAAACTGAACAAAAGCTGCGATTCTGTGCACGTAACGCACGTTTTGTGCCAAAACTGAGTAAAAGCGGCGATTCTGTGCACGAAACGCACGTTTTGTGCCAAAACTAAGGAAAAGCTGCGATTCTATGCACGAAACGCTCGTTTTGTGCCAAAACTGAGCAAAAGCGGCGATTCTGAGCACGAAACGCACGTTTTGTGCCAAAATTGAGCAAAAGCGGCGATTCTGTGTACGAAACGCACGTTCTGTGCCAGAAGGAGCAATTCGGTGCGTGAAACACACGTTTTGTACCAAAACTGAGCAAAAGCGGCGATTCTGTGCACGAAACCGCAAGTTTTGTGCGAGAACCGAGCATAAGCGGCGATTCTGTGCACGAAACGCTGGTTGTGTTCCAAAACTGAGCAAAAGCGGCGATTCTGTGCATGAAACCCAGGTTTTGTTCCAAAACTGAGCAAAAGCGGCGATTCTGTGCACGAAACCGCACGTTTTGTGCGAGAACTGAGCATGAGCGGCGATTCTGTGCTCGAAACGCAGGTTGTGTTCCAAAACTGAGCAAAAGCGACGATGCTGTGCACGAAACCGCAAGTTTTGTGCGAGAACCGAGCATAAGCGGCGATTCTGTGCACGAAACGCACGTTTTGTGCCAAAACTAAGGAAAAGCTGCGATTCTATGCACGAAACGCACGATTTGTGCCAGAAGGAGCAAGTCGCTGCGTGAAACACACGTTTTGTACCAAAACTGAGCAAAAGCGGCGATTCTGTGCACGAAACCGCAAGTTTTGTGCGAGAACCGAGCATAAGCGGCGATTCTGTGCACGAAACGCAGGTTTTGTGCTGAAACTGAGCAAAAGCGGCGATTCTGCGCACGAAACACGGGATTTGTGTCAAAAGTGAACAATAGCGGCGATTCTGTGCACGAATCGCACGTTTAGAGACAAAACTGAGCAAAAGCGGCGATTCCGTGCACAAAACGCTCCTTTTATGCCTAAACTGAGCAAAAGCGGCGATTCTGTGCACGAAACGCACGTTTTGTTGCAAAACTGAGCAAAAACGGCGATTCTGTGCACGAAACGCACGTTTTGTGCCAAAACTGAACAAATGCGGCGATTCTGTGCACGAAACGCACGTTTAGAGACAAAACTGAGCAAAAGCGGCAATTCCGTGCACGAAACGCTCGTTTTATGCCTAAACTGAGCAAAAGCGGCGATTCTGTGCACGAAACGCACGTTTTGTTGCAAAACTGAGCAAAAACGGCGATTCTGTGCACGAAACGCACGTTTTGTGCCAAAACTGAGCAAAAGCGGCGATTCTGTGCACGAAACGCACGTTTTGTGCCAAAACTGAGGAAAAGCTGCGATTCTATGCACGAAACGCTCGTTTTGTGCCAAAACTGAGCAAAAGCGGCGATTCTGTGTACGAAACGCACGTTTTGTGACAGAAGGAGCAATTCGGTGCGTGAAACACACGTTTTGTACCAAAACTGAGCAAAAGCGACGATTTGGTTCACGAAACGCACGTTTTGTGCCACAAGGAGCAATTCGGTGCGTGAAACACACGTTTTGTACCAAAACTGAGCAAAAGCAGCGATTCTGTGCACGAAACCGCAAGTTTTGTGCCAAAAATGAGCAAAGGCGGCGATTCTGTGCACAAAACGCACGTGTTGCGCTAAAACTGAACAAAAGCGGCGATTCTGTGCACGAAACGCACGTTTTGTGCCAAAACTGAGCAAGAGCGGCGATTCTGTGCTCGAAACGCACGTTTTGTGCCAAAACCGAGGAAAAGCTGCGATTCTATGCACGAAACGCACGATTTGTGCCAGAAGGAGCAAGTCGCTGCGTGAAACACACGTTTTGTACCAAAACTGAGCAAAAGCGGCGATTCTGTGCACGAAACCGCAAGTTTTGTGCGAGAACCGAGCATAAGCGGCGATTCTGTGCACGAAACGCAGGTTTTGTGCTGAAACTGAGCAAAAGCGGCGATTCTGCGCACGAAACACGGGATTTGTGTCAAAAGTGAACAATAGCGGCGATTCTGTGCACGAATCGCACGTTTAGAGACAAAACTGAGCAAAAGCGGCGATTCCGTGCACGAAACGCTCCTTTTATGCCTAAACTGAGCAAAAGCGGCGATTCTGTGCACGAAACGCACGTTTTGTTGCAAAACTGAGCAAAAACGGCGATTCTGTGCACGAAACGCACGTTTTGTGCCAAAACTGAACAAATGCGGCGATTCTGTGCACGAAACGCACGTTTAGAGACAAAACTGAGCAAAAGCGGCGATTCCGTGCACGAAACGCTCGTTTTATGCCTAAACTGAGCAAAAGCGGCGATTCTGTGCACGAAACGCACGTTTTGTTGCAAAACTGAGCAAAAACGGCGATTCTGTGCACGAAACGCACGTTTTGTGCCAAAACTGAGCAAAAGCGGCGATTCTGTGCACGAAACGCACGTTTTGTGCCAAAACTGAGGAAAAGCTGCGATTCTATGCACGAAACGCTCGTTTTGTGCCAAAACTGAGCAAAAGCGGCGATTCTGTGTACGAAACGCACGTTTTGTGCCAGAAGGAGCAATTCGGTGCGTGAAACACACGTTTTGTACCAAAACTGAGCAAAAGCGACGATTTGGTTCACGAAACGCACGTTTTGTGCCAGAAGGAGCAATTCGGTGCGTGAAACACACGTTTTGTACCAAAACTGAGCAAAAGCAGCGATTCTGTGCACGAAACCGCAAGTTTTGTGCGAGAACTGAGCATAAGCGGCGATTCTGTGCACGAAACGCAGATTTTGATCTTAAACTGAGCAAAAGCGGCGATTCTGTGCACGAAACGCACGTTTCGAGCGAAAGCTGAACAAAAGCGGCGATTCTGTGCACGAACCGCAAGTTTCGTGCCAGAAGGAGCGATTGGGTGCGTGGAACGCACGTTTTGTGCCAAAACTGAGCAAAAGCGGCGATTCTGTGCACGAAACGCACGTTTTGTGCCAAAACTGTGCAAAAGCGGCGATTCTGTTCACGAAACGCACGTTTTGTGCTAAAACTGAGCAAAAGCGGCGATCTATGCGCGAAACGCTCGTTTTGTTGCAAAACTGAGCAAAAGCGGCGATTCTATGCACGAAACGCTCGTTTTGTGCCAAAACTGAGCAAAACCGGCGGTTCTGTGTACAAAACGCTCGTTTTGTTGCAAAACTGAGCAAAAGCGGCGATTCTGTGCACGAAACCGCAAGTTTTGTGCGAGAACCGAGCATAAGCGGCGATTCTGTGCACGAAACGCTGGATGTGTTCCAAAACTGAGCAAAAGCGGCGATTCTGTGCAGGAAACGCACGTTTTGTGCCAAAACTGAGCAAAAGCGGCGATTCTGTGCACGAAAAGCATGCTTTGTGCCAAAACTGAGCAAAACCGGCGGTTCTGTGCACAAAACGCTCGTTTTGTTGCAAAACTGAGCAAAAGCGGCGATTCTGTGCACGAAACGCACGTTTTGTGCCAGAAGGAGCAATTTGGTGCGTGAAACACACGTTTTGTACCAAAACTGAGCACAAGCGGCGATTCTGTGCACGAAACCGCAGGTTTTGTGCCAGAAGGAGCCATTGGGTGCGTGGAACGCACGTTTTGTACCAAAACTGAGCAAAAGCGGCGATTCTGCGAACGCAACGCACGTTTTGTGCCAAAACTGAGCAAAAGCGGCAATTCTCTGCACGAAACGCTCGTTTTTTGCCAAAACCGAGCAAAAGCGGCGGTTCTGTGCATGAAACGCACGTTTTGTGCCAAAACTGAACATAAGCGGTGATTCTGTGCACGAAACGCAGTTTTTGATCCAAAACTGAGCAAAAGCGGCGATTATGTGCACGAAACCGCACGTTTTGTGCGAGAACTGAGCATGAGCGGCGATTCTGTGCACGTAACCGCACGTTTTGTGCGAAAACTGAGCACGAGCGGCGATTCTGTGCTCGAAACGCAGGTTGTGTTCCAAAACTGAGCAAAAGCGGCGATTCTGTGCATGAAACCCAGGTTTTGTTCCAAAACTGAGCAAAAGCGGCGATTCTGTGCACAAAACGCTCGTTTTGTTGCAAAACTGAGCAAAAGCGGCGGTTCTGTGCATGAAACGCACGTTTTGTGCCAAAACTGAACATAAGCGGTGATTCTGTGCACGAAACGAAGTTTTTGATCCAAAACTGAGCAAAAGCGGCGATTCTGTGCACGAAACCGCACGTTTTGTGCGAGAACTGAGCATGAGCGGCGATTCTGTGCACGTAACCGCACGTTTTGTGCGAAAACTGAGCACGAGCGGCGATTCTGTGCTCGAAACGCAGGTTGTGTTCCAAAACTGAGCAAAAGCGGCGATTCTGTGCATGAAACCCAGGTTTTGTTCCAAAACTGAGCAAAAGCGGCGATTCTGTGCACAAAACGCTCGTTTTGTTGCAAAACTGAGCAAAAGCGGCGATTCTGTGCACGAAACCGCAAGTTTTGTGCGAGAACCGAGCATAAGCGGCGATTCTGTGCACGAAACGCTGGTTGTGTTCCAAAACTGAGCAAAAGCGGCGATGCTGTGAAAGAAACGCACGTATTGTGCCAAAACTGAGCAAAAGCGGCGATTCTGTGCGAGAAACCACAAGTTTTGTGCGAGAACCGAGCATAAGCGGCGGTTCTGTGCACGAAACGCTGGTTGTGTTCCAAAACTGAGCAAAAGCGGCGATTCTGTGCTCGAAACGCAGGTTGTGTTCCAAAACTGAGCAAAAGCGGCGATTCTGCCCACGAAACGCAGGTTTTGTGCCAGAACTGAGCAAAAGCGGCGATTCTGTGTACGAAACGCACGTTTTGTGCCAAAACTGAGCAAAAGCGGCGATCTATGCACGAAACGCTCGTTTCGGTGCAAAACTGAGCAAAAGCGGCGATTCTGCGAACGCAACGCACGTTTTGTACCAAAACTGAGCAAAAGCGGCGATTCTGTGCACGAAACCGCAGGTTTTGTGCCAGAAGGAGCGATTGGGTGCGTGGAACGCACGTTTTGTACCAAAACTGAGCAAAAGCGGCGATTCTGTGTACGAAACGCACGTTTTGTGCCAAAACTGCGCAAAAGCGGCGATCTATGCACGAAACGCTCGTTTCGGTGCAAAACTGAGCAAAAGCGGCGATTCTGCGAACGAAACGCACGTTTTGTGCCAAAACTGAGCAAAAGCGGCAATTCTCTGCACGAAACGCTCGTTTTTTGCCAAAACCGAGCAAAAGCGGCGGTTCTGTGCATGAAACGCACGTTTTGTGCCAAAACTGAACATAAGCGGTGATTCTGTGCACGAAACGCAGTTTTTGATCCAAAACTGAGCAAAAGCGGCGATTCTGTGCACGAAACCGCACGTTTTGTGCGAGAACTGAGCATGAGCGGCGATTCTGTGCACGTAACCGCACGTTTTGTGCGAAAACTGAGCACGAGCGGCGATTCTGTGCTCGAAACGCAGGTTGTGTTCCAAAACTGAGCAAAAGCGGCGATTCTGTGCATGAAACCCAGGTTTTGTTCCAAAACTGAGCAAAAGCGGCGATTCTGTGCACAAAACGCTCGTTTTGTTGCAAAACTGAGCAAAAGCGGCGATTCTGTGCACGAAACCGCAAGTTTTGTGCGAGAACCGAGCATAAGCGGCGATTCTGTGCACGAAACGCTGGTTGTGTTCCAAAACTGAGCAAAAGCGGCGATGCTGTGAAAGAAACGCACGTATTGTGCCAAAACTGAGCAAAAGCGGCGATTCTGTGCGAGAAACCACAAGTTTTGTGCGAGAACCGAGCATAAGCGGCGGTTCTGTGCACGAAACGCTGGTTGTGTTCCAAAACTGAGCAAAAGCGGCGATTCTGTGCTCGAAACGCAGGTTGTGTTCCAAAACTGAGCAAAAGCGGCGATTCTGTGCACGAAACCGCACGTTTTGTGCGAGAACTGAGCATGAGCGGCGATTCTGTGCTCGAAACGCAGGTTGTGTTCCAAAACTGAGCAAAAGCGACGATGCTGTGCACGAAACGCACGTTTTGTGCCAAAATTGAGCAAAAGCGGCGATTCTGTGTACGAAACGCACGTTTTGTGCCAGAAGGAGCAATTCGGTGCGTGAAACCTCACGTTTTGTGCCAGAACTGAGCATGAGCGGCGATTCTGTGCACGTAACCGCACGTTTTGTGCGAGAACTGACCACGAGCGGCGGTTCTGTGCTCGAAACGCAGGTTGTGTTCCAAAACTGAACAAAAGCGACGATTCTGTGCATGAAACGCACGTGTTGCGCTAAAACTGAACAAAAGCGGCGATTCTGTGCACGAAACGCACGTTTTGTGCCAAAACTGAGCAAGAGCGGCGATTCTGTGCACGAAACGCACGTTTTGTGCCAAAA
The DNA here is from genome assembly GCA_943735885.1 of Stelis phaeoptera. Taxonomy (NCBI): domain Eukaryota; kingdom Metazoa; phylum Arthropoda; class Insecta; order Hymenoptera; family Megachilidae; genus Stelis; species Stelis phaeoptera. The sequence continues at coordinate 87,017 of CALSEM010000012.1, forward strand.
CCGAGGAAAAGCTGTGATTCTATGCACGAAACGCACGATTTGTGCCAGAAGGAGCAAGTGGCTGCGTGAAACACACGTTTTGTACCAAAACTGAGCAAAAGCGGCGATTCTGTGCACGAAACCGCAAGTTTTGTGCGAGAACCGAGCATAAGCGGCGTTTCTGTGCACGAAACGCAGGTTTTGTGCTGAAACTGAGCAAAAGCGGCGATTCTGCGCACGAAACACGGGATTTGTGTCAAAACTGAACGATAGCGGCGATTCTGTGCACGAATCGCACGTTTAGAGACAAAACTGAGCAAAAGCGGCGATTCCGTGCACGAAACGCTCCTTTTATGCCTAAACTGAGCAAAAGCGGCGATTCTGTGCACGAAACGCACGTTTTGTTGCAAAACTGAGCAAAAACGGCGATTCTGTGCACGAAACGCACGTTTTGTGCCAAAACTGAACAAATGCGGCGATTCTGTGCACGAAACGCACGTTTAGAGACAAAACTGAGCAAAAGCGGCGATTCCGTGCACGAAACGCTCGTTTTATGCCTAAACTGAGCAAAAGCGGCGATTCTGTGCACGAAACGCACGTTTTGTTGCAAAACTGAACAAAAACGGCGATTCTGTGCACGAAACGCAGGTTTTGTGCCAAAACTGAGCAAAAGCGGCGATTCTGTGCACGAAACGCACGTTTTGTGCCAAAACTGAGGAAAAGCTGCGATTCTATGCACGAAACGCTCGTTTTGTGCCAAAACTGAGCAAAAGCGGCGATTCTGTGTACGAAACGCACGTTTTGTGCCAGAAGGAGCAATTCGGTGCGTGAAACACACGTTTTGTACCAAAACTGAGCAAAAGCGACGATTTGGTTCACGAAACGCACGTTTTGTGCCAGAAGGAGCGATTGGGTGCGTGGAACGCACGTTTTGTACCAAAACTGAGCAAAAGCGGCGATTCTGTGTACGAAACGCACGTTTTGTGCCAAAACTGCGCAAAAGCGGCGATCTATGCACGAAACGCTCGTTTCGGTGCAAAACTGAGCAAAAGCGGCGATTCTGCGAACGAAACGCACGTTTTGTGCCAAAACTGAGCAAAAGCGGCAATTCTCTGCACGAAACGCTCGTTTTTTGCCACAACCGAGCAAAAGCGGCGGTTCTGTGCATGAAACGCACGTTTTGTGCCAAAACTGAACATAAGCGGTGATTCTGTGCACGAAACGCAGTTTTTGATCCAAAACTGAGCAAAAGCGGCGATTCTGTGCACGAAACCGCACGTTTTGTGCGAGAACTGAGCATGAGCGGCGATTCTGTGCACGTAACCGCACGTTTTGTGCGAAAACTGAGCACGAGCGGCGATTCTGTGCTCGAAACGCAGGTTGTGTTCCAAAACTGAGCAAAAGCGGCGATTCTGTGCATGAAACCCAGGTTTTGTTCCAAAACTGAGCAAAAGCGGCGATTCTGTGCACAAAACGCTCGTTTTGTTGCAAAACTGAGCAAAAGCGGCGGTTCTGTGCATGAAACGCACGTTTTGTGCCAAAACTGAACATAAGCGGTGATTCTGTGCACGAAACGCAGTTTTTGATCCAAAACTGAGCAAAAGCGGCGATTCTGTGCACGAAACCGCACGTTTTGTGCGAGAACTGAGCATGAGCGGCGATTCTGTGCACGTAACCGCACGTTTTGTGCGAAAACTGAGCACGAGCGGCGATTCTGTGCTCGAAACGCAGGTTGTGTTCCAAAACTGAGCAAAAGCGGCGATTCTGTGCATGAAACCCAGGTTTTGTTCCAAAACTGAGCAAAAGCGGCGATTCTGTGCACAAACCGCTCGTTTTGTTGCAAAACTGAGCAAAAGCGGCGATTCTGTGCACGAAACCGCAAGTTTTGTGCGAGAACCGAGCATAAGCGGCGATTCTGTGCACGAAACGCTGGTTGTGTTCCAAAACTGAGCAAAAGCGGCGATGCTGTGAAAGAAACGCACGTATTGTGCCAAAACTGAGCAAAAGCGGCGATTCTGTGCGAGAAACCACAAGTTTTGTGCGAGAACCGAGCATAAGCGGCGGTTCTGTGCACGAAACGCTGGTTGTGTTCCAAAACTGAGCAAAAGCGGCGATTCTGTGCTCGAAACGCAGGTTGTGTTCCAAAACTGAGCAAAAGCGGCGATTCTGCCCACGAAACGCAGGTTTTGTGCCAGAACTGAGCAAAAGCGGCGATTCTGTGTACGAAACGCACGTTTTGTGCCAAAACTGAGCAAAAGCGGCGATCTATGCACGAAACGCTCGTTTCGGTGCAAAACTGAGCAAAAGCGGCGATTCTGCGAACGCAACGCACGTTTTGTACCAAAACTGAGCAAAAGCGGCGATTCTGTGCACGAAACCGCAGGTTTTGTGCCAGAAGGAGCGATTGGGTGCGTGGAACGCACGTTTTGTACCAAAACTGAGCAAAAGCGGCGATTCTGTGTACGAAACGCACGTTTTGTGCCAAAACTGCGCAAAAGCGGCGATCTATGCACGAAACGCTCGTTTCGGTGCAAAACTGAGCAAAAGCGGCGATTCTGCGAACGAAACGCACGTTTTGTGCCAAAACTGAGCAAAAGCGGCAATTCTCTGCACGAAACGCTCGTTTTTTGCCAAAACCGAGCAAAAGCGGCGGTTCTGTGCATGAAACGCACGTTTTGTGCCAAAACTGAACATAAGCGGTGATTCTGTGCACGAAACGCAGTTTTTGATCCAAAACTGAGCAAAAGCGGCGATTCTGTGCACGAAACCGCACGTTTTGTGCGAGAACTGAGCATGAGCGGCGATTCTGTGCACGTAACCGCACGTTTTGTGCGAAAACTGAGCACGAGCGGCGATTCTGTGCTCGAAACGCAGGTTGTGTTCCAAAACTGAGCAAAAGCGGCGATTCTGTGCATGAAACCCAGGTTTTGTTCCAAAACTGAGCAAAAGCGGCGATTCTGTGCACAAAACGCTCGTTTTGTTGCAAAACTGAGCAAAAGCGGCGATTCTGTGCACGAAACCGCAAGTTTTGTGCGAGAACCGAGCATAAGCGGCGATTCTGTGCACGAAACGCTGGTTGTGTTCCAAAACTGAGCAAAAGCGGCGATGCTGTGAAAGAAACGCACGTATTGTGCCAAAACTGAGCAAAAGCGGCGATTCTGTGCGAGAAACCACAAGTTTTGTGCGAGAACCGAGCATAAGCGGCGGTTCTGTGCACGAAACGCTGGTTGTGTTCCAAAACTGAGCAAAAGCGGCGATTCTGTGCTCGAAACGCAGGTTGTGTTCCAAAACTGAGCAAAAGCGGCGATTCTGCCAACGAAACGCAGGTTTTGTGCCAGAACTGAGCAAAAGCGGCGATTCTGTGCACGAAACGCACGTTTTGTGCCAAAACTGAGCAAAAGCGGCGATCTATGCACGAAACGCTCGTTTCGGTGCAAAACTGAGCAAAAGCGGCGATTCTGCGAACGCAACGCACGTTTTGTGCCAAAACTGAACAAAAGCGGCAATTCTCTGCACGAAACGCACGTTTTGTGCCAGAAGGAGCAATTTGGTGCGTGAAACACACGTTTTGTACCAAAACTGAGCAAAAGCGGCGATTCTGTGCACGAAACCGCAGGTTTTGTGCCAGAAGGAGCGGTTGGGTGCGTGGAACGCACGTTTTGTACCAAAACTGAGCAAAAGCGGCGATTCTGTGTACGAAACGCACGTTTTGTGCCAAAACTGCGCAAAAGCGGCGATCTATGCACGAAACGCTCGTTTCGGTGCAAAACTGAGCAAAAGCGGCGATTCTGCGAACGAAACGCACGTTTTGTGCCAAAACTGAGCAAAAGCGGCAATTCTCTGCACGAAACGCTCGTTTTTTGCCAAAACCGAGCAAAAGCGGCGGTTCTGTGCATGAAACGCACGTTTTGTGCCAAAACTGAACATAAGCGGTGATTCTGTGCACGAAACGCAGTTTTTGATCCAAAACTGAGCAAAAGCGGCGATTCTGTGCACGAAACCGTACGTTTTGTGCGAGAACTGAGCATGAGCGGCGATTCTGTGCACGTAACCGCACGTTTTGTGCGAAAACTGAGCACGAGCGGCGATTCTGTGCTCGAAACGCAGGTTGTGTTCCAAAACTGAGCAAAAGCGGCGATTCTGTGCATGAAACCCAGGTTTTGTTCCAAAACTGAGCAAAAGCGGCGATTCTGTGCACAAAACGCTCGTTTTGTTGCAAAACTGAGCAAAAGCGGCGATTCTGTGCACGAAACCGCAAGTTTTGTGCGAGAACCGAGCATAAGCGGCGATTCTGTGCACGAAACGCTGGTTGTGTTCCAAAACTGAGCAAAAGCGGCGATGCTGTGAAAGAAACGCACGTATTGTGCCAAAACTGAGCAAAAGCGGCGATTCTGTGCGAGAAACCACAAGTTTTGTGCGAGAACCGAGCATAAGCGGCGGTTCTGTGCACGAAACGCTGGTTGTGTTCCAAAACTGAGCAAAAGCGGCGATTCTGTGCTCGAAACGCAGGTTGTGTTCCAAAACTGAGCAAAAGCGGCGATTCTGCCCACGAAACGCAGGTTTTGTGCCAGAACTGAGCAAAAGCGGCGATTCTGTGCACGAAACGCACGTTTTGTGCCAAAACTGAGCAAAAGCGGCGATCTATGCACGAAACGCTCGTTTCGGTGCAAAACTGAGCAAAAGCGGCGATTCTGCGAACGCAACGCACGTTTTGTGCCAAAACTGAACAAAAGCGGCAATTCTCTGCACGAAACGCACGTTTTGTGCCAGAAGGAGCAATTTGGTGCGTGAAACACACGTTTTGTACCAAAACTGAGCAAAAGCGGCGATTCTGTGCACGAAACCGCAGGTTTTGTGCCAGAAGGAGCGGTTGGGTGCGTGGAACGCACGTTTTGTACCAAAACTGAGCAAAAGCGGCGATTCTGTGTACGAAACGCACGTTTTGTGCCAAAACTGCGCAAAAGCGGCGATCTATGCACGAAACGCTCGTTTCGATGCAAAACTGAGCAAAAGCGGCGATTCTGCGAACGAAACGCACGTTTTGTGCCAAAACTGAGCAAAAGCGGCAATTCTCTGCACGAAACGCTCGTTTTTTGCCAAAACCGAGCAAAAGCGGCGGTTCTGTGCATGAAACGCACGTTTTGTGCCAAAACTGAACATAAGCGGTGATTCTGTGCACGAAACGCAGTTTTTGATCCAAAACTGAGCAAAAGCGGCGATTCTGTGCACGAAACCGTACGTTTTGTGCGAGAACTGAGCATGAGCGGCGATTCTGTGCACGTAACCGCACGTTTTGTGCGAAAACTGAGCACGAGCGGCGATTCTGTGCTCGAAACGCAGGTTGTGTTCCAAAACTGAGCAAAAGCGGCGATTCTGTGCATGAAACCCAGGTTTTGTTCCAAAACTGAGCAAAAGCGGCGATTCTGTGCACAAAACGCTCGTTTTGTTGCAAAACTGAGCAAAAGCGGCGATTCTGTGCACGAAACCGCAAGTTTTGTGCGAGAACCGAGCATAAGCGGCGATTCTGTGCACGAAACGCTAGTTGTGTTCCAAAACTGAGCAAAAGCGGCGATGCTGTGAAAGAAACGCACGTATTGTGCCAAAACTGAGCAAAAGCGGCGATTCTGTGCACAAAACGCTCGTTTTGTTCCAAAACTGAGCAAAAGCGGCGATTCTGTGAAAGAAACGCACGTATTGTGCCAAAACTGAGCAAAAGCGGCGATTCTGTGCGAGAAACCACAAGTTTTGTGCGAGAACCGAGCATAAGCGGCGGTTCTGTGCACGAAACGCTGGTTGTGTTGCAAAACTGAGCAAAAGCGGCGATTCTGTGCTCGAAACGCAGGTTGTGTTCCAAAACTGAGCAAAAGCGGCGATTCTGTGTACGAAACGCACGTTTTGTGCCAGAAGGAGCAATTCGGTGCGTGAAACCTCACGTTTTGTGCCAGAACTGAGCATGAGCGGCGATTCTGTGCACGTAACCGCACGTTTTGTGCGAGAACTGACCACGAGCGGCGGTTCTGTGCTCGAAACGCAGGTTGTGTTCCAAAACTGAACAAAAGCGACGATTCTGTGCACGAAACGCACGTGTTGCGCTAAAACTGAACAAAAGCGGCGATTCTGTGCACGAAACGCACGTTTTGTGCCAAAACTGAGCAAGAGCGGCGATTCTGTGCACGAAACGCACGTTTTGTGCCAAAACCGAGGAAAAGCTGCGATTCTATGCACGAAACGCACGATTTGTGCCAGAAGGAGCAAGTCGCTGCGTGAAACACACGTTTTGTACCAAAACTGAGCAAAAGCGGCGATTCTGTGCACGAAACCGCAAGTTTTGTGCGAGAACCGAGCATAAGCGGCGATTCTGTGCACGAAACGCAGGTTTTGTGCTGAAACTGAGCAAAAGCGGCGATTCTGCGCACGAAACACGGGATTTGTGTCAAAACTGAACAATAGCGGCGATTCTGTGCACGAATCGCACGTTTAGAGACAAAACTGAGCAAAAGCGGCGATTCCGTGCACGAAACGCTCCTTTTATGCCTAAACTGAGCAAAAGCGGCGATTCTGTGCACGAAACGCACGTTTTGTTGCAAAACTGAGCAAAAACGGCGATTCTGTGCACGAAACGCACGTTTTGTGCCAAAACTGAACAAATGCGGCGATTCTGTGCACGAAACGCACGTTTAGACACAAAACTGAGCAAAAGCGGCGATTCCGTGCACGAAACGCTCGTTTTATGCCTAAACTGAGCAAAAGCGGCGATTCTGTGCACGAAACGCACGTTTTGTTGCAAAACTGAGCAAAAACGGCGATTCTGTGCACGAAACGCACGTTTTGTGCCAAAACTGAGCAAAAGCGGCGATTCTGTGCACGAAACGCACGTTTTGTGCCAAAACTGAGGAAAAGCTGCGATTCTATGCACGAAACGCTCGTTTTGTGCCAAAACTGAGCAAAAGCGGCGATTCTGTGTACGAAACGCACGTTTTGTGCCAGAAGGAGCAATTCGGTGCGTGAAACACACGTTTTGTACCAAAACTGAGCAAAAGCGACGATTTGGTTCACGAAACGCACGTTTTGTGCCAGAAGGAGCAATTCGGTGCGTGAAACACACGTTTTGTACCAAAACTGAGCAAAAGCAGCGATTCTGTGCACGAAACCGCAAGTTTTCTGCGATAACTGAGCATAAGCGGCGATTCTGTGCACGAAACGCAGGTTTTGTTCCAAAACTGAGCAAAAGCGGCGATTCTGTGCACGAAACCGCACGCTTTGTGCGAGAACTGAGCATAAGCGGCGATTCTGTGCACGAAACGCAGATTTTGATCTTAAACTGAGCAAAAGCGGCGATTCTGTGCACGAAACGCACGTTTCGAGCGAAAGCTGAGCAAAAGCGGCGATTCTGTGCACGAACCGCACGTTTTGTGCGAGAACTGAGCACGAGCGGCGATTCTGTGCTCGAAACGCAGGTTGTGATCCAAAACTGAACAAAAGCGACGATTCTGTGCACGAAACGCACGTTTTGTGCCAAAACTGAGCAAAAGCGGCGATTCTGTGCACGAAACGCACGTTTTGTGCCAAAACTGAGGAAAAGCTGCGATTCTATGCACGAAACGCTCGTTTTGTGCCAAAACTGAGCAAAAGCGGCGATTCTGTGTACGAAACGCACGTTTTGTGCCAGAAGGAGCAATTCGGTGCGTGAAACACACGTTTCGTACCAAAACTGAGCAAAAGCGACGATTTGGTTCACGAAACGCACGTTTTGTGCCAGAAGGAGCAATTCGGTGCGTGAAACACACGTTTTGTACCAAAACTGAGCAAAAGCGACGATTTGGTTCACGAAACGCACGTTTTGTGCCAGAAGGAGCAATTCGGTGCGTGAAACACACGTTTTGTACCAAAACTGAGCAAAAGCAGCGATTCTGTGCACGAAACCGCAAGTTTTGTGCGATAACTGAGCATAAGCGGCGATTCTGTGCACGAAACGCAGGTTTTGTTCCAAAACTGAGCAAAAGCGGCGATTCTGTGCACGAAACCGCACGCTTTGTGCGAGAACTGAGCATAAGCGGCGATTCTGTGCACGAAACGCAGATTTTGATCTTAAACTGAGCAAAAGCGGCGATTCTGTGCACGAAACGCACGTTTCGAGCGAAAGCTGAGCAAAAGCGGCGATTCTGTGCACGAACCGCACGTTTTGTGCGAGAACTGAGCACGAGCGGCGATTCTGTGCTCGAAACGCAGGTTGTGATCCAAAACTGAACAAAAGCGACGATTCTGTGCACGAAACGCACGTTTTGTGCCAAAACTGAGCAAAAGCGGCGATTCTGTGCACGAAACGCACGTTTTGTGCCAAAACTGAGGAAAAGCTGCGATTCTATGCACGAAACGCTCGTTTTGTGCCAAAACTGAGCAAAAGCGGCGATTCTGTGTACGAAACGCACGTTTTGTGCCAGAAGGAGCAATTCTGTGCACGAAACGCACGTTTTGTGCCAAAACTGAACAAAAGCGGCGATTAGGTGCACGAAACGCACGTTTCGTGCCAAAACTGAGCAAGAGCGGCGATTCTGTGCACGAAACGCACGTTTTGTGCCAAAGCTGAGTAAAAGCGACGATTTGGTTCACGAAACGCACGATTTATGCCAGAAGTAGCAATTCGGTGCGTGAAACACACGTTTTGTACCAAAACTGAGCAAAAGCGGCGATTCTGTGCACGAAACCGCAAGTTTTGTGCGAGAACCGAGCATAAGCGGCGATTCTGTGCACGAAACGCTGGTTGTGTTCCAAAACTGAGCAAAAGCGGCGATTCTGAGCATGAAACCCAGGTTTTGTTCCAAAACTGAGCAAAAGCGGCGATTCTCTGCACGAAACGCACGTTTTGTGCCAAAAGGAGCAATACGGTGCGTGAAACGCACGTCTTGTGCCAAAACTGAGCAAAAGCGGCGATTCTGTGCACGAAGCGCACGTTTTGTGCCAAAACTGAGCAAAAGCGGCGATTCTGTGCACGATACGCACGTTTTGTGCATACACTGAGCAAAAGCGGCGCTTCTGTGCACGAAACGCACGTTTTGCGCCATAAGCAGCAATTCGGTGCGTGAAACGCACGTTTTGCACCTAAACTAAGCAAAAGCGGCTGTTCTGTGCACGAAACGCGGGTTTTGTGCAAAAACTGAGCAAAAGCGGCGATTCTGTGCACGAAGCGCACGTCTTGTGCCAAAACTGAGCAAAAGCGGCGATTCTGTGCACGAAGCGCACGTTTTGTGCCAAAACTGAGCAAAAGCGGCGATTCTGTGCACGATACGCACGTTTTGTGCATACACTGAGCAAAAGCGGCGATTCTGTGTACGAAACGCACGTTTTGTGCCAGAAGGAGCAATTCGGTGCGTGAAACACACGTTTCGTACCAAAACTGAGCAAAAGCGACGATTTGGTTCACGAAACGCACGTTTTGTGCCAGAAGGAGCAATTCGGTGCGTGAAACACACGTTTTGTACCAAAACTGAGCAAAAGCAGCGATTCTGTGCACGAAACCGCAAGTTTTGTGCGAGAACTGAGCATAAGCGGCGATTCTGTGCACGAAACGCAGGTTTTGTTCCAAAACTGAGCAAAAGCGGCGATTCTGTGCACGAAACCGCACGCTTTGTGCGAGAACTGAGCATAAGCGGCGATTCTGTGCACGAAACGCAGATTTTGATCTTAAACTGAGCAAAAGCGGCGATTCTGTGCACGAAACGCACGTTTCGAGCGAAAGCTGAGCAAAAGTGGCGATTCTGTGCACGAACCGCAAGTTTCGTGCCAGAAGGAGCAAGTGGGTGCGTGAAACGCACGTTTTGTGCCAAAACTGAGCAAAAGCGGCGATTCTGTCCACGAAACCGCACGTTTTGTGCCAAAGCTGAGTAAAAGCGACGATTCTGTTCACGAAATGCACGTTGTGTGCCAGAAGGAGCAATTCGGTGCGTGAAACACCCGTTTTGTTGCTAAACTGAGCAAAAGCGGCGATTCTGTGCACGATACGCACGTTTGGTGCCAAAAATGAGCAAAGGCGGCGATTCTGTGCACGAAACGCACGTGTTGCGCTAAAACTGAACAAAAGCGGCGATTCTGTGCACGAAACGCACGTTTTGTGCCAAAACTGAGCAAAAGCGGCGATTCTGAGCACGAAACGCACGTTTTGTGCCAAAACTGAGGAAAAGCTGCGATTCTATGCACGAAACGCTCGTTTTGTGCCAAAACTGGGCAAAAGCGACGATTCTGTTCACGCAATGCACGTTTTGTGCCAGAAGGAGCAATTAGGTGCGTGAAACCCCCGTTTTGTTGCTAAACTGAGCATATGCGGCGATTCTGTGCACGAAACGCACGTTTTGTGCTAGAACTGAGCAAAAGCGGCGATCCTGTGTACGAAACCCACGTTTTGTGCCAAAACTGAGCAAAAGCGGCGATTCTGTGCACGAAACGCATGTTTTGTGCCAAAAATGAGCAAAGGCGGCGATTCTGTGCACGAAACGCACGTTTTGTGCCAAAACTGAACAAAAGCGGCGATTAGGTGCACGAAACGCACGTTTCGTGCCAAAACTGAGCAACAGCGGCGATTCTGTGCACGAAACGCACGTTTTGTGCCAAAGCTGAGTAAAAGCGACGATTTGGTTCACGAAACGCACGATTTATGCCAGAAGTAGCAATTCGGTGCGTGAAACACACGTTTTGTACCAAAACTGAGCAAAAGCGGCGATTCTGTGCACGAAACCGCAAGTTTTGTGCGAGAACCGAGCATAAGCGGCGATTCTGTGCACGAAACGCTGGTTGTGTTCCAAAACTGAGCAAAAGCGGCGATTCTGAGCATGAAACCCAGGTTTTGTTCCAAAACTGAGCAAAAGCGGCGATTCTCTGCACGAAACGCACGTTTTGTGCCAAAAGGAGCAATACGGTGCGTGAAACGCACGTCTTGTGCCAAAACTGAGCAAAAGCGGCGATTCTGTGCACGAAGCGCACGTTTTGTGCCAAAACTGAGCAAAAGCGGCGATTCTGTGCACGATACGCACGTTTTGTGCATACACTGAGCAAAAGCGGCGATTCTGTGCACGAAACGCACGTTTTGCGCCATAAGCAGCAATTCGGTGCGTGAAACGCACGTTTTGCACCTAAACTAAGCAAAAGCGGCTGTTCTGTGCACGAAACGCGGGTTTTGTGCAAAAACTGAGCAAAAGCGGCGATTCTGTGTACGAAACGCACGTTTTGTGCCAAAAGGAGCAATACGGTGCGTGAAACGCACGTCTTGTGCCCAAACTGAACGAAAGCGGCAATTCTGTGCACGAAACGCTCGTTTTGTGCCCAAAACTGAGCAAAAGCGGCGGTTCTGTGCACGAAACGCACGTTTTGTGCCAAAACTGAGCAAAAGCGGCGATTCTGTGCACGAAACGCACGTTTTGTGCCAAAACTGAGGAAAAGCTGCGATTCTATGCACGAAACGCTCGTTTTGTGCCAAAACTGAGCAAAAGCGGCGATTCTGTGTACGAAACGCACGTTTTGTGCCAGAAGGAGCAATTCGGTGCGTGAAACACACGTTTTGTACCAAAACTGAGCAAAAGCGACGATTTGGTTCACGAAACGCACGTTTTGTGCCAGAAGGAGCAATTCGGTGCGTGAAACACACGTTTTGTACCAAAACTGAGCAAAAGCAGCGATTCTGTGCACGAAACGCACGTGTTGCGCTAAAACTGAACAAAAGCGGCGATTCTGTGCACGAAACGCACGTTTCGAGCGAAAACTGAGCAAAAGCGGCGATTCTGTGTACGAAACGCACGTTTTGTGCCAGAAGGAGCAATTCGGTGCGTGAAACACACGTTTCGTACCAAAACTGAGCAAAAGCGACGATTTGGTTCACGAAACGCACGTTTTGTGCCAGAAGGAGCAATTCGGTGCGTGAAACACACGTTTTGTACCAAAACTGAGCAAAAGCAGCGATTCTGTGCACGAAACCGCAAGTTTTGTGCGAGAACTGAGCATAAGCGGCGATTCTGTGCACGAAACGCAGGTTTTGTTCCAAAACTGAGCAAAAGCGGCGATTCTGTGCACGAAACCGCACGCTTTGTGCGAGAACTGAGCATAAGCGGCGATTCTGTGCACGAAACGCAGATTTTGATCTTAAACTGAGCAAAAGCGGCGATTCTGTGCACGAAACGCACGTTTCGAGCGAAAGCTGAGCAAAAGCGGCGATTCTGTGCACGAACCGCAAGTTTCGTGCCAGAAGGAGCAATTGGGTGCGTGAAACGCACGTTTTGTGCCAAAACTGAGCAAAAGCGGCGATTCTGTCCACGAAACCGCACGTTTTGTGCCAAAGCTGAGTAAAAGCGACGATTCTGTTCACGAAATGCACGTTGTGTGCCAGAAGGAGCAATTCGGTGCGTGAAACACCCGTTTTGTTGCTAAACTGAGCAAAAGCGGCGATTCTGTGCACGAAACGCACGTTTGGTGCCAAAAATGAGCAAAGGCGGCGATTCTGTGCACGAAACGCACGTGTTGCGCTAAAACTGAACAAAAGCGGCGATTCTGTGCACGAAACGCACGTTTTGTGCCAAAACTGAGCAAAAGCGGCGATTCTGAGCACGAAACGCACGTTTTGTGCCAAAACTGAGGAAAAGCTGCGATTCTATGCACGAAACGCACGTTTTGTGCCAAAACTGGGCAAAAGCGACGATTCTGTTCACGCAATGCACGTTTTGTGCCAGAAGGAGCAATTAGGTGCGTGAAACCCCCGTTTTGTTGCTAAACTGAGCATATGCGGCGATTCTGTGCACGAAACGCACGTTTTGTGCTAGAACTGAGCAAAAGCGGCGATCCTGTGTACGAAACCCACGTTTTGTGCCAAAACTGAGCAAAAGCGGCGATTCTGTGCACGAAACGATCGTTTTGTGCCAAAACTGAGCAAAAGCGGCGATTCTGTGCACGAAACGCATGTTTTGTGCCAAAAATGAGCAAAGGCGGCGGTTCTGTGCACGAAACGCACGTTTTGTGCCAAAACTGAACAAAAGCGGCGATTAGGTGCACGAAACGCACGTTTCGTGCCAAAACTGAGCAAGAGCGGCGATTCTGTGCACGAAACGCACGTTTTGTGCCAAAGCTGAGTAAAAGCGACGATTTGGTTCACGAAACGCACGATTTATGCCATAAGTAGCAATTCGGTGCGTGAAACACACGTTTTGTACCAAAACTGAGCAAAAGCGGCGATTCTGTGCACGAAACCGCAAGTTTTGTGCGAGAACCGAGCATAAGCGGCGATTCTGTGCACGAAACGCTGGTTGTGTTCCAAAACTGAGCAAAAGCGGCGATTCTGAGCATGAAACCCAGGTTTTGTTCCAAAACTGAGCAAAAGCGGCGATTCTCTGCACGAAACGCACGTTTTGTGCCAAAAGGAGCAATACGGTGCGTGAAACGCACGTCTTGTGCCAAAACTGAGCAAAAGCGGCGATTCTGTGCACGAAGCGCACGTTTTGTGCCAAAACTGAGCAAAAGCGGCGATTCTGTGCACGATACGCACGTTTTGTGCATACACTGAGCAAAAGCGGCGATTCTGTGCACGAAACGCACGTTTTGCGCCATAAGCAGCAATTCGGTGCGTGAAACGCACGTTTTGCACCTAAACTAAGCAAAAGCGGCTGTTCTGTGCACGAAACGCGGGTTTTGTGCAAAAACTGAGCAAAAGCGGCGATTCTGTGCACGAAACGCACGTTTTGTGCCAGAAGGAGCAATTCGGTGCGTGAAACGCTCGTTTTGTGCCCAAAACTGAGCAAAAGCGGTGGTTCTGTGCACGAAACGCACGTTTTGTGCCAAAACTGAACAAAAAGCGGCGATTCTGTGCACGAAACGCACGTTTCGAGCGAAAACTGAGCAAAAGCGGCGATTCTCTGCACGAAACGCACGTTTTGTGCCAAAAGGAGCAATACGGTGCGTGAAACGCACGTCTTGTGCCAAAACTGAGCAAAAGCGGCGATTCTGTGCACGAAGCGCACGTTTTGTGCCAAAACTGAGCAAAAGCGGCGATTCTGTGCACGATACGCACGTTTTGTGCATACACTGAGCAGAAGCGGCGATTCTGTGCACGAAACGCACGTTTTGCGCCATAAGCAGCAATTCGGTGCGTGAAACGCACGTTTTGCACCTAAACTAAGCAAAAGCGGCTGTTCTGTGCACGAAACGCGGGTTTTGTGCAAAAACTGAGCAAAAGCGGCGATTCTGTGCACGAAACGCACGTTTTGTGCCAAAAGGAGCAATACGGTGCGTGAAACGCACGTCTTGTGCCAAAACTGAGCAAAAGCGGCGATTCTGTGCAAGAAACGCACGTTTTGTCCCAAAACTGTGCAAAAGCGGCGATTCTCTGCACGAAACGCACGTTTTGTGCCAAAAGGAGCAATACGGTGCGTGAAACGCACGTCTTGTGCCAAAACTGAGCAAAAGCGGCGATTCTGTGCACGAAGCGCACGTCTTGTGCCAAAACTGAGCAAAAGCGGCGATTCTGTGCACGAAGCGCACGTTTTGTGCCAAAACTGAGCAAAAGCGGCGATTCTGTGCACGATACGCACGTTTTGTGCATACACTGAGCAAAAGCGGCGATTCTGTGCACGAAACGCACGTTTTGCGCCATAAGGAGCAATTCGGTGCGTGAAACGCACGTTTTGCACCTAAACTAAGCAAAAGCGGCTGTTCTGTGCACGAAACGCGGGTTTTGTGCAAAAACTGAGCAAAAGCGGCGATTCTGTGCACGAAACGCACGCTTTGAGCCAAAACTGAGCAAAAGCGGCGATTCTGTGCACGAAACGCTTGTTTTGTGCCAAAACGGATCAAAAGCGGCGATTCCGTGCACGTAACGCGGGTTTTGTGCAAAAACTGAGCAAAAGCGGTGATTCTGTGGACGAAACGCACGTTTTGTGCCCAAACTGAACGAAAGCGGCAATTCTGTGCACGAAACGCTCGTTTTGTGCCCAAAACTGAGCAAAAGCGGCGGTTCTGCGCACCAAACATACGTATTGGGCCAAAACTGAGCAGAAGCGGCGATTCTGTGCACGAAACGCCCGTTCTGTGCCAAAAGAAGCTATTCTGTGCCGAAACGCACGTTTTGTGCCAAAACTGAGCAAAGGCGGCGATTCTGTGCACGAAACGCTCATTTTGTGCGAAAACTGAGCAAAAGCGGTGATTCTGTGCACTAAACGCACGTTTTGTGACAAAACTGAGCAAAAACGGCGATTCTGTGCACGAAACGCATGTTTTGTGCCAAAGCTGAGCATAAGCATCGATTCTGTGCTCAAAACGCACGTTTTTTTACAAGAAGGAGCAATTCGGTGGGTGAAACGCACGTATTGCGCCAATACTGAGCAAAAACGGCGATTCTGTGCACGGAACCCACGTTTTGTGCCATAAGGAGCAACTCGGTGCGTGAAACGCACGTTTTGCACCAAAACTAAGCAAAAGCGGCTGTTCTGTGCACAAAACGCACGTTTTGAGCCAAAACTGAGCAAAAGCGGCGATTCTGTGCACGAAACGCACGTTTTGTGCCAAAGCTGAGCAAAAGCGGCGGTTCTGTGCACTAAACGCACGTTTTGTGCCAAAACTGAACAAAAGCGGCGATTCTGTGCACGAAACGCATGTTTTGTGCCAAAAATGAGCAAAAGCGGCGATTGTGTGCACGAAACGCACGTTTTGAGACAAAACTGAGCAAAAGCGGCGATTCTGTGCACGGAGCGCACGTTTTGTCCCGAAAGGAGCAATTCGGTACACGAAACACACGTTTTGTGCCAAAACTGAGCAAAAGCGGCGATTCTGTGCACGAAGCGCACGTTTTGTGCCAAAAGGAGCAATACGGTGCGTGAAACGCACGTCGTGTGCCAAAACTGAGCAAAAGCGGCGATTCTGTGCACGAAGCGCACGTTTTGTGCCAAAACTGAGCAAAAGCGGCGATTCTGTGCACGATACGCACGTTTTGTGCATACACTGAGCAGAAGCGGCGATTCTGTGCACGAAACGCACGTTTTGCGCCATAAGCAGCAATTCGGTGCGTGAAACGCACGTTTTGCACCTAAACTAAGCAAAAGCGGCTGTTCTGTGCACGAAACGCGGGTTTTGTGCAAAAACTGAGCAAAAGCGGCGATTCTGTGCACGAAACGCACGTTTTGTGCCAAAAGGAGCAATACGGTGCGTGAAACGCACGTCTTGTGCCAAAACTGAGCAAAAGCGGCGATTCTGTGCAAGAAACGCACGTTTTGTCCCAAAACTGTGCAAAAGCGGCGATTCTCTGCACGAAACGCACGTTTTGTGCCAACAGGAGCAATACGGTGCGTGAAACGCACGTCTTGTGCCAAAACTGAGCAAAAGCGGCGATTCTGTGCACGAAGCGCACGTCTTGTGCCAAAACTGAGCAAAAGCGGCGATTCTGTGCACGAAGCGCACGTTTTGTGCCAAAACTGAGCAAAAGCGGCGATTCTGTGCACGATACGCACGTTTTGTGCATACACTGAGCAAAAGCGGCGATTCTGTGCACGAAACGCACGTTTTGCGCCATAAGGAGCAATTCGGTGCGTGAAACGCACGTTTTGCACCTAAACTAAGCAAAAGCGGCTGTTCTGTGCACGAAACGCGGGTTTTGTGCAAAAACTGAGCAAAAGCGGCGATTCTGTGCACGAAACGCACGCTTTGAGCCAAAACTGAGCAAAAGCGGCGATTCTGTGCACGAAACGCTCGGTTTCTGCCAAAACTGAGAAAAAGCGGCGATTCTGCGCACGAAACGCACGTTTTGTGAGAAGAGTGAGCAAAAGCGGCGATTCAATACACGAAACGCTTGTTTTGTACCAAAACTGAGCAAAGGCGGCGATCCTGTGCACGAAACGCTTGTTTTGTGCCAAAACTGTGCAAAAGCGACGATTCTGTGCACGAAACGCGGGTTTTGTGCCAAGACTGAGCAAAAGCGGCGATTCTGTGCACGAAACGCACGTTTTGTGGCAATAGTGTGCAAAAGCGGCGATTCTGTGCAGGAATCGCACGTTTTGTGAAAAAACTGAGCTAAAGCGGCGATTCTGAACACGAAACGCACGTTTTGTGAGAAAACTGAGCAAAAGCGACGATTCTGTGCACGAAAAGCACGTTTTGTGCCAATACTGAGCGAAAGCGGCGATTCTGTACACGAATCGCACGTTTTGTGCAAAAACTGAGCGAAAGCGGCGTTTCTGTGCACGAAACGCACGTTTTGTGCCAACACTGAGCAAAAGTGACGATTCTGTGCACGAAACGCACGTTTTGTGCCAAAACTGAACAAAAGCGGAGATTCTGTGCACGAAACGCTAGGTTTTAACCGACTTCGAAAAAGGAGGTTACTCAATTCGACATGTATATATATTTTTTTTTTTTTTTTTTTTTATGTATGTGCCCCGATTACGCCGAGATGGATGGACCAATCGGAACGAAACCTGTTGCATCTTGTAGGGTATGACTCCCAGTTGGTCCCGTAAAAAAAAAATTTTGCATTTCACCACCGCTTGCCACCTTTTTATTGCAAAAAAGCGTACGATTTCGTCCGCGTTGTGTATGGTCATCGATTACTCCGAGATGGATGGACCAATCGGAACGAAACCTTTAGCATCTTATAGAGTATGACCAACAGTTGGTCCCGTAAAAAAACCCGGTTCGGATTTCTACATTTTTTCCGCTTTTATCGCAAAAAACGTGCTATTTCACGTATATTCGGCCTGATATCGATGAAGCCTAGTATTACATTTTGCGGCCGAAGATGTTTCCACGATGATCCCATTTGCAACATTCCCTGCCCTTCCCTTCACTACCCTGCCCATCCCTGCCCTTCTCTTCCTATCCCTTTGTTGAACTTTTCAAGGAATGCTCCTATCGCCACTAAAAAATGTGAAATAAAAAAATTTTTTGAAAAAAAAAAATACAACCGACTTCGAAAGGCACTAAAAAGGACGAAATAATTTAAATCTATATTTCGGAGACGGCGCAAAATTAAAAATTTTCTACATTGGAAATTGTCAAAATTCTTTAATCCTTTTACATATTTTGACATTAACAACATCCTTCATTTACACAATTTTTAATTTTGCGCCGTCTACGAAATATAGATTTAAATTATTTCGTCCTTTTTAGTGCCTTTCGAAGTCGGTTGTATTTTTTTTTTTCAAAAAATTTTTTTGTACCAAAACTGAGCAAAAGCGGCGATTCTGTGCACGAAACGCTTGTTTTATTCCAAAACTGAGCAAGAGCGGCGATTCTGTGCACGAAACGCTCGTTTTGTGCCAAAAGTGAGCAAAAGCGGCGATTCTGAGCACGAAACGCACGTTTTGTGCCAACACTGAGCAAAAGTGACGATTCTGTGCACGAAACGCTTGTTTTATTCCAAAACTGAGCAAGAGCGGCGATTCTGTGCACGAAACGCTCGTTTTGTGCCAAAACTGAGCAAAAGCGGCGATTCTGTGTACGAAACGCACGTTTTGTGCCAGAAGGAGCAATTCGGTGCGTGAAACACACGTTTTGTACCAAAACTGAGCAAAAGCGACGATTTGGTTCACGAAACGCACGTTTTGTGCCAGAAGGAGCAATTCGGTGCGTGAAACACACGTTTTGTACCAAAACTGAGCAAAAGCAGCGATTCTGTGCACGAAACGCACGTGTTGCGCTAAAACTGAACTAAAGCGGCGATTCTGTGCACGAAACGCACGTTTCGAGCGAAAACTGAGCAAAAGCGGCGATTCTGTGTACGAAACGCACGTTTTGTGCCAGAAGGAGCAATTCGGTGCGTGAAACACACGTTTCGTACCAAAACTGAGCAAAAGCGACGATTTGGTTCACGAAACGCACGTTTTGTGCCAGAAGGAGCAATTCGGTGCGTGAAACACACGTTTTGTACCAAAACTGAGCAAAAGCAGCGATTCTGTGCACGAAACCGCAAGTTTTGTGCGAGAACTGAGCATAAGCGGCGATTCTGTGCACGAAACGCAGGTTTTGTTCAAAAACTGAGCAAAAGCGGCGATTCTGTGCACGAAACCGCACGCTTTGTGCGAGAACTGAGCATAAGCGGCGATTCTGTGCACGAAACGCAGATTTTGATCTTAAACTGAGCAAAAGCGGCGATTCTGTGCACGAAACGCACGTTTCGAGCGAAAGCTGAGCAAAAGCGGCGATTCTGTGCACGAACCGCAAGTTTCGTGCCAGAAGGAGCAATTGGGTGCGTGAAACGCACGTTTTGTGCCAAAACTGAGCAAAAGCGGCGATTCTGTCCACGAAACCGCACGTTTTGTGCCAAAGCTGAGTAAAAGCGACGATTCTGTTCACGAAATGCACGTTGTGTGCCAGAAGGAGCAATTCGGTGCGTGAAACACCCGTTTTGTTGCTAAACTGAGCAAAAGCGGCGATTCTGTGCACGAAACGCACGTTTGGTGCCAAAAATGAGCAAAGGCGGCGATTCTGTGCACGAAACGCACGTGTTGCGCTAAAACTGAACAAAAGCGGCGATTCTGTGCACGAAACGCACGTTTTGTGCCAAAACTGAGCAAAAGCGGCGATTCTGAGCACGAAACGCACGTTTTGTGCCAAAACTGAGGAAAAGCTGCGATTCTATGCACGAAACGCTCGTTTTGTGCCAAAACTGGGCAAAAGCGACGATTCTGTTCACGCAATGCACGTTTTGTGCCAGAAGGAGCAATTAGGTGCGTGAAACCCCCGTTTTGTTGCTAAACTGAGCATATGCGGCGATTCTGTGCACGAAACGCACGTTTTGTGCTAGAACTGAGCAAAAGCGGCGATCCTGTGTACGAAACCCACGTTTTGTGCCAAAACTGAGCAAAAGCGGCGATTCTGTGCACGAAACGATCGTTTTGTGCCAAAACTGAGCAAAAGCGGCGATTCTGTGCACGAAACGCATGTTTTGTGCCAAAAATGAGCAAAGGCGGCGATTCTGTGCACGAAACGCACGTTTTGTGCCAAAACTGAACAAAAGCGGCGATTAGGTGCACGAAACGCACGTTTCGTGCCAAAACTGAGCAAGAGCGGCGATTCTGTGCACGAAACGCACGTTTTGTGCCAAAGCTGAGTAAAAGCGACGATTTGGTTCACGAAACGCACGATTTATGCCAGAAGTAGCAATTCGGTGCGTGAAACACACGTTTTGTACCAAAACTGAGCAAAAGCGGCGATTCTGTGCACGAAACCGCAAGTTTTGTGCGAGAACCGAGCATAAGCGGCGATTCTGCGCACGAAACGCTGGTTGTGTTCCAAAACTGAGCAAAAGCGGCGATTCTGAGCATGAAACCCAGGTTTTGTTCCAAAACTGAGCAAAAGCGGCGATTCTCTGCACGAAACGCACGTTTTGTGCCAAAAGGAGCAATACGGTGCGTGAAACGCACGTCTTGTGCCAAAACTGAGCAAAAGCGGCGATTCTGTGCACGAAGCGCACGTTTTGTGCCAAAACTGAGCAAAAGCGGCGATTCTGTGCACGATACGCACGTTTTGTGCATACACTGAGCAGAAGCGGCGATTCTGTGCACGAAACGCACGTTTAGCGTCTTAACCGTGCAAAAGCAGCGTTTTGGTGCGTGAAACGCACGTTTCGTTGCAAAAGCGGCGTTTTGGTGCACGAAACGCACGTTTAGCGTCAAAACTGTGCAAAAGCAGCGTTTTGGTGCGCGAAACGCACGTTTAGCGTCAAAACTGTGCAAAAGCAGCGTTTTGGTGCACGAAACGCACGTTTCGTTGCAAAAGCGTCGTTTTGGTGCACGAAACGCACGTTTAGAATCAAAACTGTGCAAAAGCAGCGTTTTGGTGCACGAAACGCACGTTTCGTTGCAAAAGCGGCGTTTTGGTGCACGAAAAGCACGTTTAGCGTCAAAACTGTGCAAAAGCAGCGTTTTGGTGCACAAAACGCACGTTAAGAATCAAAACTGTGCAAAAGGAGCGTTTTGGTGCACGAAACGCACGTTTCGTTGCAAAAGCGGCGTTTTGGTGCACGAAACGCTCGTTTGGTGTCAAAACTGTGCAAAAGCAGCGTTTTGGTGCCCGAAACGCACGTTTAGCGTCAAAACTGTGCAAAAGCAGCGATTTGGTGCACGTAACGCACGTTTCTAGCCAAAACGGAGCAAAAGCAGCATTTTGGTGCATGAAACGCAGGTTTCGTTGCAAAAGCGGCGTTTTGGTGCACGAAAAGCACGTTTGGCGTCAAAACTGTGCAAAAGCAGCGTTTTGGTGCACGAAACGCACGTTTCGTTGCAATACCGGCGTTTTGGTGCACGAAACGCACGTTTAGCGTCAAAACCGTGCAAAAGCAGCGTTTTGGTGCACGAAACGAACGTTTCGTTGCAAAAGCGGCGTTTTGGTGCACGATATTCACGTTTAGCGTCAAAACTGTGCAAAAGCAGCGATTTGGTGCACGTAACGCACGTTTCTAGCCAAAACGGAGCAAAAGCAGCATTTTGGTGCATGAAACGCAGGTTTCGTTGCAAAAGCGGCGTTTTGGTGCACGAAACGCTCGTTTAGCGTCAAAACTGTGCAAAAGCAGCGTTTTGGTCCACGAAACGCACGTTTCGTTGCAAAAGCGGCGTTTTGGTGCACGAAACGCACGTTTAGAATCAAAACTGTGCAAAAGCAGCGTTTTGGTGAACGAAACGCACGTTTCGATGCAAAAGCGGCGTTTTGGGGCACGAACCGCTCGTTTGGCGTCAAAACTGTGCAAAAGCAGCGTTTTGGTGCACGAAACGCACGTTTAGCGTCAAAACTGTGCAAAAGCAGCGTTTTGGTGCACGAAACGCACGTTTCGTTGCAAAAGCGGCGTTTTGGTGCACGAAACGCTCGTTTGGTGTCAAAACTGTGCAAAAGCAGCGTTTTGGTGCCCGAAACGCACATTTAGCGTCAAAACTGTGCAAAAGCAACGTTTTGGTGCACGAAACGTACGTTTAGAATCAAAACTGAGCATAAGCAGCGTTTTGCTGCACGAAACGCACGATTCGTTGCAAAAGCGGCGTTTTGGTGCACGAAATACACGTTTCGTTGCAAAAGCGGCGTTTTGGTGCACGAAACCCACGTTAAGTGTCAAAACTGTGCAAAAGCAGCGTTTTGGTGAACGAAACGCACGTTTCGATGCAAAAGCGGAGCAAAAGCGGCGATTAGGTCCGCGAAACGCACGTTTCGTTGCAAAAGCGGCGTTTTGGGGCACGAACCGCTCGTTTGGCGTCAAAACTGTGCAAAAGCAGCGTTTTGGTGCACAAAACGCACGTTTAGCGTCAAAACCGTGCAAAAGCAGCGTTTTGGTGCGTGAAACGCACGTTTCGTTGCAAAAGCGGCGTTTTGGTGCACGAAACGCAGGTTAAGCGTCAAAACTGTGCAAAAGCAGCGATTTGGTGCACGAAACGCACGTATGGCGTCAAAACTGTGCAAAAGCAGCGTTTTTGTGCGCGAAACGCACGTTTCGTTGCAAAAGCGGCGTTTTGGTGAACGAAACGCACGTTTAGCGTCAAAACGGTGCAAAAGCAGCGTTTTATTGCACGAAACGCTCGTTTCGTTGCTAAAGCGGCGTTTTGGTGCACGAAACGCAGGTTTAGCGTCAAAACTGTGCAAAAGCAGCGTTTTATTGCACGAAACGATCGTTTCGTTGCTAAAGCGGCGTTTTGGTGCACGAAACGCACGTTTAGAGTCAAAACTGTGCAAAAGCAGCGTCTTGTTGAACGAAACGCACGTTTAGCGCCAAAACTGTGCAAAAGCAGCGTTTTGGTGCACGAAACGCAGGTTTCGTTGCAAAAGCGGCGTTTTGGTGCACGAAACGCACGTTTGGCGTCAAAACTGTGCAAAAGCAGCGTTTTGGTGCACGAAACGCACGTTTCGTAGCAAAAGCGGCGTTTTGGTGCATGAAACGCACGTTTAGCGTCAAAACTGTGCAAAAGCAGCGTTTTATTGCACGAAACGATCGTTTCGTTGCTAAAGCGGCGTTTTGGTGCACGAAACGCACGTTTAGAGTCAAAACTGTGCAAAAGCAGCGTTTTGTTGCACGAAACGCACGTTTAGCGCCAAAACTGTGCAAAAGCAGCGTTTTGGTGCACGAAACGCAGGTTTCGTTGCAAAAGCGGCGTTTTGGTGCACGAAACGCACGTTTAGCGTCAAAACTGTGCAAAAGCAGCGTTTTGGTGCACGAAACGCACGTTTGGCGTCAAAACTGCGCAAAAGCAGCGTTTTGGTGCACGAAACGCACGTTTCGTAGCAAAAGCGGCGTTTTGGTGCATGAAACGCACGTTTAGCGTCAAAACTGTGCAAAAGCAGCGTTTTGTTGCACGAAACGCACGTTTAGCGTCAAAACTGTGCAAAAGCAGCGTTTTGGTGCACGAAACGCACGTTTAGCGTCCAAACTGTGCAAAAGCAGCGTTTTGGACCACGAAACGCACGACTAGCGTCAAAACTGTGCAATAGCAGCGTTTTGGTGCACGAAACGCACGTTTCGTTGCAAAAGCGGCGTTTTGGTGCATGACACCCACGTTTAGAGTCAAAAATATGCAAAAGCAGCGTTTTGATGCACGAAACGCACGTTTAGCGTCAAAACTGTGCAAAAGCAGCGTTTTGGTGCACGAAACGCACGTTTGGCGTCAAAACTGTGCAAAAGCAGCGTTTTCGTGCACGAAACGCGCAATTCGTTGCAAAAGCGGCGTTTTGGTGCACGAAACACACGTTTCGTTGCAAAAGCGGCGTTTTGGTGCACGAAACGCACGTTTAGCGTCAAAACAGTGCAAAAGCAGCGTTTTGGTGCACGAAACACACGTTTCGTTGCAAAAGCGGCGATTTGGTGCACGAAACCCACGTTAAGCGTCAAAACTGTGCAAAAGCAGCGTTTTGGTGAACGAAACGCACGTTTCGTTGCAAAAGCGGCGTTTTGGTGCACGAAATGCACGTTTAGCGTCAAAACTGTGCAAAAGCAGCGATTTGGTGCACAAAACAAACGTTCCTTGCCAAAACGGAGCAAAAGCGGCGATTCGGTCCGCGAAACGCACGTTTCGTTGCAAAAGCGGCGTTTTGGTGCACGAAAAGCACGTTTAGCGTCAAAACTGTGCAAAAGCAGCGTTTTGGTGCACAAAACGCACGTTAAGAATCAAAACTGTGCAAAAGGAGCGTTTTGGTGCACGAAACGCACGTTTCGTTGCAAAAGCGGCGTTTTGGTGCACGAAACGCTCGTTTGGTGTCAAAACTGTGCAAAAGCAGCGTTTTGGTGCCCGAAACGCACGTTTAGCGTCAAAACTGTGCAAAAGCAGCGATTTGGTGCACGTAACGCACGTTTCTAGCCAAAACGGAGCAAAAGCAGCATTTTGGTGCATGAAACGCAGGTTTCGTTGCAAAAGCGGCGTTTTGGTGCACGAAAAGCACGTTTAGCGTCAAAACTGTGCAAAAGCAGCGTTTTGGTGCACGAAACACGTTTCGTTGCAATACCGGCGTTTTGGTGCACGAAACGCACGTTTAGCGTCAAAACCGTGCAAAAGCAGCGTTTTGGTGCACGAAACGAACGTTTCGTTGCAAAAGCGGCGTTTTGGTGCACGATATTCACGTTTAGCGTCAAAACTGTGCAAAAGCAGCGATTTGGTGCACGTAACGCACGTTTCTAGCCAAAACGGAGCAAAAGCAGCATTTTGGTGCATGAAACGCAGGTTTCGTTGCAAAAGCGGCGTTTTGGTGCACGAAACGCACGTTTAGCGTCAAAACTGCGCAAAAGCAGCGTTTTGGTCCACGAAACGCACGTTTCGTTGCAAAAGCGGCGTTTTGGTGCACGAAACGCACGTTTAGAATCAAAACTGTGCAAAAGCAGCGTTTTGGTGAACGAAACGCACGTTTCGATGCAAAAGCGGCGTTTTGGGGCACGAACCGCTCGTTTGGCGTCAAAACTGTGCAAAAGCAGCGTTTTGGTGCACGAAACGCACGTTTAGCGTCAAAACTGTGCAAAAGCAGCGTTTTGGTGCACGAAACGCACGTTTCGTTGCAAAAGCGGCGTTTTGGTGCACGAAACGCTCGTTTGGTGTCAAAACTGTGCAAAAGCAGCGTTTTGGTGCCCGAAACGCACATTTAGCGTCAAAACTGTGCAAAAGCAACGTTTTGGTGCACGAAACGTACGTTTAGAATCAAAACTGAGCATAAGCAGCGTTTTGCTGCACGAAACGCACGATTCGTTGCAAAAGCGGCGTTTTGGTGCACGAAATACACGTTTCGTTGCAAAAGCGGCGTTTTGGTGCACGAAACCCACGTTAAGTGTCAAAACTGTGCAAAAGCAGCGTTTTGGTGAACGAAACGCACGTTTCGATGCAAAAGCGGAGCAAAAGCGGCGATTAGGTCCGCGAAACGCACGTTTCGTTGCAAAAGCGGCGTTTTGGGGCACGAACCGCTCGTTTGGCGTCAAAACTGTGCAACAGCAGCGTTTTGGTGCACAAAACGCACGTTTAGCGTCAAAACCGTGCAAAAGCAGCGTTTTGGTGCGTGAAACGCACGTTTCGTTGCAAAAGCGGCGTTTTGGTGCATGACACCCACGTTTAGAGTCAAAAATATGCAAAAGCAGCGTTTTGATGCACGAAACGCACGTTTAGCGTCAAAACTGTGCAAAAGCAGCGTTTTGGTGCACGAAACGCACGTTTGGCGTCAAAACTGTGCAAAAGCAGCGTTTTCGTGCACGAAACGCGCAATTCGTTGCAAAAGCGGCGTTTTGGTGCACGAAACACACGTTTCGTTGCAAAAGCGGCGTTTTGGTGCACGAAACGCACGTTTAGCGTCAAAACAGTGCAAAAGCAGCGTTTTGGTGCACGAAACACACGTTTCGTTGCAAAAGCGGCGATTTGGTGCACGAAACCCACGTTAAGCGTCAAAACTGTGCAAAAGCAGCGTTTTGGTGAACGAAACGCACGTTTCGTTGCAAAAGCGGCGTTTTGGTGCACGAAATGCACGTTTAGCGTCAAAACTGTGCAAAAGCAGCGATTTGGTGCACAAAACAAACGTTCCTTGCCAAAACGGAGCAAAAGCGGCGATTCGGTCCGCGAAACGCACGTTTCGTTGCAAAAGCGGCGTTTTGGTGCACGAAAAGCACGTTTAGCGTCAAAACTGTGCAAAAGCAGCGTTTTGGTGCACAAAACGCACGTTAAGAATCAAAACTGTGCAAAAGGAGCGTTTTGGTGCACGAAACGCACGTTTCGTTGCAAAAGCGGCGTTTTGGTGCACGAAACGCTCGTTTGGTGTCAAAACTGTGCAAAAGCAGCGTTTTGGTGCCCGAAACGCACGTTTAGCGTCAAAACTGTGCAAAAGCAGCGATTTGGTGCACGTAACGCACGTTTCTAGCCAAAACGGAGCAAAAGCAGCATTTTGGTGCATGAAACGCAGGTTTCGTTGCAAAAGCGGCGTTTTGGTGCACGAAAAGCACGTTTAGCGTCAAAACTGTGCAAAAGCAGCGTTTTGGTGCACGAAACACGTTTCGTTGCAATACCGGCGTTTTGGTGCACGAAACGCACGTTTAGCGTCAAAACCGTGCAAAAGCAGCGTTTTGGTGCACGAAACGAACGTTTCGTTGCAAAAGCGGCGTTTTGGTGCACGATATTCACGTTTAGCGTCAAAACTGTGCAAAAGCAGCGATTTGGTGCACGTAACGCACGTTTCTAGCCAAAACGGAGCAAAAGCAGCATTTTGGTGCATGAAACGCAGGTTTCGTTGCAAAAGCGGCGTTTTGGTGCACGAAACGCACGTTTAGCGTCAAAACTGCGCAAAAGCAGCGTTTTGGTCCACGAAACGCACGTTTCGTTGCAAAAGCGGCGTTTTGGTGCACGAAACGCACGTTTAGAATCAAAACTGTGCAAAAGCAGCGTTTTGGTGAACGAAACGCACGTTTCGATGCAAAAGCGGCGTTTTGGGGCACGAACCGCTCGTTTGGCGTCAAAACTGTGCAAAAGCAGCGTTTTGGTGCACGAAACGCACGTTTAGCGTCAAAACTGTGCAAAAGCAGCGTTTTGGTGCACGAAACGCACGTTTCGTTGCAAAAGCGGCGTTTTGGTGCACGAAACGCTCGTTTGGTGTCAAAACTGTGCAAAAGCAGCGTTTTGGTGCCCGAAACGCACATTTAGCGTCAAAACTGTGCAAAAGCAACGTTTTGGTGCACGAAACGTACGTTTAGAATCAAAACTGAGCATAAGCAGCGTTTTGCTGCACGAAACGCACGATTCGTTGCAAAAGCGGCGTTTTGGTGCACGAAATACACGTTTCGTTGCAAAAGCGGCGTTTTGGTGCACGAAACCCACGTTAAGTGTCAAAACTGTGCAAAAGCAGCGTTTTGGTGAACGAAACGCACGTTTCGATGCAAAAGCGGAGCAAAAGCGGCGATTAGGTCCGCGAAACGCACGTTTCGTTGCAAAAGCGGCGTTTTGGGGCACGAACCGCTCGTTTGGCGTCAAAACTGTGCAACAGCAGCGTTTTGGTGCACAAAACGCACGTTTAGCGTCAAAACCGTGCAAAAGCAGCGTTTTGGTGCGTGAAACGCACGTTTCGTTGCAAAAGCGGCGTTTTGGTGCATGACACCCACGTTTAGAGTCAAAAATATGCAAAAGCATCGTTTTGATGCACGAAACGCACGTTTAGCGTCAAAACTGTGCAAAAGCAGCGTTTTGGTGCACGAAACGCACGTTTGGCGTCAAAACTGTGCAAAAGCAGCGTTTTCGTGCACGAAACGCGCAATTCGTTGCAAAAGCGGCGTTTTGGTGCACGAAACACACGTTTCGTTGCAAAAGCGGCGTTTTGGTGCACGAAACGCACGTTTAGCGTCAAAACAGTGCAAAAGCAGCGTTTTGGTGCACGAAACACACGTTTCGTTGCAAAAGCGGCGATTTGGTGCACGAAACCCACGTTAAGCGTCAAAACTGTGCAAAAGCAGCGTTTTGGTGAACGAAACGCACGTTTCGTTGCAAAAGCGGCGTTTTGGTGCACGAAATGCACGTTTAGCGTCAAAACTGTGCAAAAGCAGCGATTTGGTGCACAAAACAAACGTTCCTTGCCAAAACGGAGCAAAAGCGGCGATTCGGTCCGCGAAACGCACGTTTCGTTGCAAAAGCGGCGTTTTGGTGCACGAAAAGCACGTTTAGCGTCAAAACTGTGCAAAAGCAGCGTTTTGGTGCACAAAACGCACGTTAAGAATCAAAACTGTGCAAAAGGAGCGTTTTGGTGCACGAAACGCACGTTTCGTTGCAAAAGCGGCGTTTTGGTGCACGAAACGCTCGTTTGGTGTCAAAACTGTGCAAAAGCAGCGTTTTGGTGCCCGAAACGCACGTTTAGCGTCAAAACTGTGCAAAAGCAGCGATTTGGTGCACGTAACGCACGTTTCTAGCCAAAACGGAGCAAAAGCAGCATTTTGGTGCATGAAACGCAGGTTTCGTTGCAAAAGCGGCGTTTTGGTGCACGAAAAGCACGTTTAGCGTCAAAACTGTGCAAAAGCAGCGTTTTGGTGCACGAAACACGTTTCGTTGCAATACCGGCGTTTTGGTGCACGAAACGCACGTTTAGCGTCAAAACCGTGCAAAAGCAGCGTTTTGGTGCACGAAACGAACGTTTCGTTGCAAAAGCGGCGTTTTGGTGCACGATATTCACGTTTAGCGTCAAAACTGTGCAAAAGCAGCGATTTGGTGCACGTAACGCACGTTTCTAGCCAAAACGGAGCAAAAGCAGCATTTTGGTGCATGAAACGCAGGTTTCGTTGCAAAAGCGGCGTTTTGGTGCACGAAACGCACGTTTAGCGTCAAAACTGCGCAAAAGCAGCGTTTTGGTCCACGAAACGCACGTTTCGTTGCAAAAGCGGCGTTTTGGTGCACGAAACGCACGTTTAGAATCAAAACTGTGCAAAAGCAGCGTTTTGGTGAACGAAACGCACGTTTCGATGCAAAAGCGGCGTTTTGGGGCACGAACCGCTCGTTTGGCGTCAAAACTGTGCAAAAGCAGCGTTTTGGTGCACGAAACGCACGTTTAGCGTCAAAACTGTGCAAAAGCAGCGTTTTGGTGCACGAAACGCACGTTTCGTTGCAAAAGCGGCGTTTTGGTGCACGAAACGCTCGTTTGGTGTCAAAACTGTGCAAAAGCAGCGTTTTGGTGCCCGAAACGCACATTTAGCGTCAAAACTGTGCAAAAGCAACGTTTTGGTGCACGAAACGTACGTTTAGAATCAAAACTGAGCATAAGCAGCGTTTTGCTGCACGAAACGCACGATTCGTTGCAAAAGCGGCGTTTTGGTGCACGAAATACACGTTTCGTTGCAAAAGCGGCGTTTTGGTGCACGAAACCCACGTTAAGTGTCAAAACTGTGCAAAAGCAGCGTTTTGGTGAACGAAACGCACGTTTCGATGCAAAAGCGGAGCAAAAGCGGCGATTAGGTCCGCGAAACGCACGTTTCGTTGCAAAAGCGGCGTTTTGGGGCACGAACCGCTCGTTTGGCGTCAAAACTGTGCAACAGCAGCGTTTTGGTGCACAAAACGCACGTTTAGCGTCAAAACCGTGCAAAAGCAGCGTTTTGGTGCGTGAAACGCACGTTTCGTTGCAAAAGCGGCGTTTTGGTGCACGATATTCACGTTTAGCGTCAAAACTGTGCAAAAGCAGCGATTTGGTGCACAAAACACACGTTTCGTTGCAAAAGCTGAGTTTTGGTGCACGAAACGCACGTTTAGCGTCAAAACGGTGCAAAAGCAGCGTTTTATTGCACGAAACGATCGTTTCGTTGCTAAAGCGGCGTTTTGGTGCACGAAACGCAGGTTAAGCGTCAAAACTGTGCAAAAGCAGCGATTTGGTGCACGAAACGCACGTATGGCGTCAAAACTGTGCAAAAGCAGCGTTTTTGTGCGCGAAACGCACGTTTCGTTGCAAAAGCGGCGTTTTGGTGAACGAAACGCACGTTTAGCGTCAAAACGGTGCAAAAGCAGCGTTTTATTGCACGAAACGCTCGTTTCGTTGCTAAAGCGGCGTTTTGGTGCACGAAACGCAGGTTTAGCGTCAAAACTGTGCAAAAGCAGCGTTTTATTGCACGAAACGATCGTTTCGTTGCTAAAGCGGCGTTTTGGTGCACGAAACGCACGTTTAGAGTCAAAACTGTGCAAAAGCAGCGTTTTGTTGCACGAAACGCACGTTTAGCGCCAAAACTGTGCAAAAGCAGCGTTTTGGTGCACGAAACGCAGGTTTCGTTGCAAAAGCGGCGTTTTGGTGCACGAAACGCACGTTTGGCGTCAAAACTGTGCAAAAGCAGCGATTTGGTGCACGAAACGCACGTTTCGTAGCAAAAGCGGCGTTTTGGTGCATGAAACGCACGTTTAGCGTCAAAACTGTGCAAAAGCAGCGTTTTGGTGCACGAAGCGCACGTTTCGTTGCAAAAGCGGCGTTTTGGTGCACGAAACGCACGTTTAGCGTCAAAACTGTGCAAAAGCAGCGTTTTGGTGCACGAAACGAACGTTTGGCGTCAAAACTGTGCAAAAGCAGCGATTTGGTGCACAAAACACACGTTTCGTTGCAAAAGCTGAGTTTTGGTGCACGAAACGCACGTTTAGCGTCAAAACGGTGCAAAAGCAGCGTTTTATTGCACGAAACGATCGTTTCGTTGCTAAAGCGGCGTTTTGGTGCACGAAACGCAGGTTAAGCGTCAAAACTGTGCAAAAGCAGCGATTTGGTGCACGAAACGCACGTATGGCGTCAAAACTGTGCAAAAGCAGCGTTTTTGTGCGCGAAACGCACGTTTCGTTGCAAAAGCTGCGTTTTGGTGAACGAAACGCACGTTTAGCGTCAAAACGGTGCAAAAGCAGCGTTTTATTGCACGAAACGCTCGTTTCGTTGCTAAAGCGGCGTTTTGGTGCACGAAACGCAGGTTTAGCGTCAAAACTGTGCAAAAGCAGCGTTTTATTGCACGAAACGATCGTTTCGTTGCTAAAGCGGCGTTTTGGTGCACGAAACGCACGTTTAGAGTCAAAACTGTGCAAAAGCAGCGTTTTGTTGCACGAAACGCACGTTTAGCGCCAAAACTGTGCAAAAGCAGCGTTTTGGTGCACGAAACGCAGGTTTCGTTGCAAAAGCGGCGTTTTGGTGCACGAAACGCACGTTTAGCGTCAAAACTGTGCAAAAGCAGCGTTTTGGTGCACGAAACGCACGTTTGGCGTCAAAACTGCGCAAAAGCAGCGTTTTGGTGCACGAAACGCACGTTTCGTAGCAAAAGCGGCGTTTTGGTGCATGAAACGCACGTTTAGCGTCAAAACTGTGCAAAAGCAGCGTTTTGTTGCACGAAACGCACGTTTAGCGTCAAAACTGTGCAAAAGCAGCGTTTTGGTGCACGAAACGCACGTTTCGTAGCAAAAGCGGCGTTTTGGTGCATGAAACGCACGTTTAGCGTCAAAACTGTGCAAAAGCAGCGTTTTGGTGCACGAAGCGCACGTTTCGTTGCAAAAGCGGCGTTTTGGTGCACGAAACGCACGTTTAGCGTCAAAACTGTGCAAAAGCAGCGTTTTGGAGCACGAAACGAACGTTTGGCGTCAAAACTGTGCAAAAGCAGCGATTTGGTGCACAAAACACACGTTTCGTTGCAAAAGCTGAGTTTTGGTGCACGAAACGCACGTTTAGCGTCAAAACTGTGCAAAAGCAGCGTTTTGGTGCACGAAACGCACGTTTGGCGTCAAAACTGCGCAAAAGCAGCGTTTTGGTGCACGAAACGCACGTTTCGTAGCAAAAGCGGCGTTTTGGTGCATGAAACGCACGTTTAGCGTCAAAACTGTGCAAAAGCAGCGTTTTGTTGCACGAAACGCACGTTTAGCGTCAAAACTGTGCAAAAGCAGCGTTTTGGTGCACGAAACGCACGTTTAGCGTCCAAACTGTGCAAAAGCAGCGTTTTGGACCACGAAACGCACGACTAGCGTCAAAACTGTGCAATAGCAGCGTTTTGGTGCACGAAACGCACGTTTCGTTGCAAAAGCGGCGTTTTGGTGCATGACACCCACGTTTAGAGTCAAAAATATGCAAAAGCAGCGTTTTGATGCACGAAACGCACGTTTAGCGTCAAAACTGTGCAAAAGCTGCGTTTTGGTGCACGAAACGCACGTTTGGCGTCAAAACTGTGCAAAAGCAGCGTTTTCGTGCACGAAACGCGCGATTCGTTGCAAAAGCGGCGTTTTGGTGC
The DNA here is from genome assembly GCA_943735885.1 of Stelis phaeoptera. Lineage (NCBI taxonomy): Eukaryota > Metazoa > Arthropoda > Insecta > Hymenoptera > Megachilidae > Stelis > Stelis phaeoptera. Next base: position 119,154 of record CALSEM010000012.1, read on the forward strand.
ACGAAACACACGTTTCGTTGCAAAAGCGGCGTTTTGGTGCACGAAACGCACGTTTAGCGTCAAAACAGTGCAAAAGCAGCGTTTTGGTGCACGAAACACACGTTTCGTTGCAAAAGCGGCGATTTGGTGCACGAAACCCACGATAAGCGTCAAAACTGTGCAAAAGCAGCGTTTTGGTGAACGAAACGCACGTTTCGATGCAAAAGCGGCGTTTTGGTGCACGAAATGCACGTTTAGCGTCAAAACTGTGCAAATGCAGCGTTTTGGTGCACGAAACGCACGTTTAGCGTCAAAACTGTGCACAAGCAGCGATTTGGTGCACGAAACGAACGTTCCTTGCCAAAACGGAGCAAAAGACGCGATTCGGTCCGCGAAACGCACGTTTCGTTGCAAAAGCGGCGTTTTGGTGCACGAAACGCACGTTTAGCGTCAAAACTGTGCAAAAGCAACGTTTTGGTGCACGAAACGTACGTTTAGAATCAAAACTGAGCATAAGCAGCGTTTTGCTGCACGAAACGCACGATTCGTTGCAAAAGCGGCGTTTTGGTGCACGAAATACACGTTTCGTTGCAAAAGCGGCGTTTTGGTGCACGAAACCCACGTTAAGTGTCAAAACTGTGCAAAAGCAGCGTTTTCGTGAACGAAACGCACGTTTCGATGCAAAAGCGGAGCAAAAGCGGCGATTAGGTCCGCGAAACGCACGTTTCGTTGCAAAAGCGGCGTTTTGGGGCACGAACCGCTCGTTTGGCGTCAAAACTGTGCAAAAGCAGCGTTTTGGTGCACAAAACGCACGTTTAGCGTCAAAACCGTGCCAAAGCAGCGTTTTGGTGCGTGAAACGCACGTTTCGTTGCAAAAGCGGCGTTTTGGTGCACGATATTCACGTTTAGCGTCAAAACTGTGCAAAAGCAGCGATTTGGTGCACAAAACACACGTTTCGTTGCAAAAGCTGAGTTTTGGTGCACGAAACGCACGTTTAGCGTCAAAACGGTGCAAAAGCAGCGTTTTATTGCACGAAACGATCGTTTCGTTGCTAAAGCGGCGTTTTGGTGCACGAAACGCAGGTTTAGCGTCAAAACTGTGCAAAAGCAGCGATTTGGTGCACGAAACGCACGTATGGCGTCAAAACTGTGCAAAAGCAGCGTTTTTGTGCGCGAAACGCACGTTTCGTTGCAAAAGCGGCGTTTTGGTGAACGAAACGCACGTTTAGCGTCAAAACGGTGCAAAAGCAGCGTTTTATTGCACGAAACGCTCGTTTCGTTGCTAAAGCGGCGTTTTGGTGCACGAAACGCAGGTTTAGCGTCAAAACTGTGCAAAAGCAGCGTTTTATTGCACGAAACGATCGTTTCGTTGCTAAAGCGGCGTTTTGGTGCACGAAACGCACGTTTAGAGTCAAAACTGTGCAAAAGCAGCGTTTTGTTGCACGAAACGCACGTTTAGCGCCAAAACTGTGCAAAAGCAGCGTTTTGGTGAACGAAACGCACGTTTCGATGCAAAAGCGGCGTTTTGGTGCACGAAATGCACGTTTAGCGTCAAAACTGTGCAAATGCAGCGTTTTGGTGCACGAAACGCACGTTTAGCGTCAAAACTGTGCAAAAGCAGCGATTTGGTGCACGAAACGAACGTTCCTTGCCAAAACGGAGCAAAAGACGCGATTCGGTCCGCGAAACGCACGTTTCGTTGCAAAAGCGGCGTTTTGGTGCACGAAACGCACGTTTAGCGTCAAAACTGTGCAAAAGCAGCGATTTGGTGCACGTAGCGCACGTTTCTAGCCAAAACGGAGCAAAAGCAGCATTTTGGTGCATGAAACGCAGGTTTCGTTGCAAAAGCGGCGTTTTGGTGCACGAAAAGCACGTTTAGCGTCAAAACTGTGCAAAAGCAGCGTTTTGGTGCACGAAACGCACGTTTCGTTGCAATACCGGTGTTTTGGTGCACGAAACCCACGTTAAGTGTCAAAACTGTGCAAAAGCAGCGTTTTCGTGAACGAAACGCACGTTTCGATGTAAAAGCGGAGCAAAAGCGGCGATTAGGTCCGCGAAACGCACGTTTCGTTGCAAAAGCGGCGTTTTGGGGCACGAACCGCTCGTTTGGCGTCAAAACTGTGCAAAAGCAGCGTTTTGGTGCACAAAACGCACGTTTAGCGTCAAAACCGTGCCAAAGCAGCGTTTTGGTGCGTGAAACGCACGTTTCGTTGCAAAAGCGGCGTTTTGGTGCACGATATTCACGTTTAGCGTCAAAACTGTGCAAAAGCAGCGATTTGGTGCACAAAACACACGTTTCGTTGCAAAAGCTGAGTTTTGGTGCACGAAACGCACGTTTAGCGTCAAAACGGTGCAAAAGCAGCGTTTTATTGCACAAAACACACGTTTCGTTGCAAAAGCTGAGTTTTGGTGAACGAAACGCACGTTTAGCGTCAAAACGGTGCAAAAGCAGCGTTTTATTGCACGAAACGCTCGTTTCGTTGCTAAAGCGGCGTTTTGGTGCACGAAACGCAGGTTTAGCGTCAAAACTGTGCAAAAGCAGCGTTTTATTGCACGAAACGATCGTTTCGTTGCTAAAGCGGCGTTTTGGTGCACGAAACGCACGTTTAGAGTCAAAACTGTGCAAAAGCAGCGTTTTGTTGCACGAAACGCACGTTTAGCGCCAAAACTGTGCAAAAGCAGCGTTTTGGTGCACGAAACGCAGGTTTCGTTGCAAAAGCGGCGTTTTGGTGCACGAAACGCACGTTTGGCGTCAAAACTGTGCAAAAGCAGCGTTTTGGTGCACGAAACGCACGTTTCGTAGCAAAAGCGGCGTTTTGGTGCATGAAACGCACGTTTAGCGTCAAAACTGTGCAAAAGCAGCGTTTTGGTGCACGAAGCGCACGTTTCGTTGCAAAAGCGGCGTTTTGGTGCACGAAACGCACGTTTAGCGTCAAAACTGTGCAAAAGCAGCGTTTTGGTGCACGAAACGCACGTTTGGCGTCAAAACTGCGCAAAAGCAGCGTTTTGGTGCACGAAACGCACGTTTCGTAGCAAAAGCGGCGTTTTGGTGCATGAAACGCACGTTTAGCGTCAAAACTGTGCAAAAGCAGCGTTTTGTTGCACGAAACGCACGTTTAGCGTCAAAACTGTGCAAAAGCAGCGTTTTGGTGCACGAAACGCACGTTTAGCGTCCAAACTGTGCAAAAGCAGCGTTTTGGACCACGAAACGCACGACTAGCGTCAAAACTGTGCAATAGCAGCGTTTTGGTGCACGAAACGCACGTTTCGTTGCAAAAGCGGCGTTTTGGTGCATGACACCCACGTTTAGAGTCAAAAATATGCAAAAGCAGCGTTTTGATGCACGAAACGCACGTTTAGCGTCAAAACTGTGCAAAAGCAGCGTTTTGGTGCACGAAACGCACGTTTGGCGTCAAAACTGTGCAAAAGCAGCGTTTTCGTGCACGAAACGCGCGATTCGTTGCAAAAGCGGCGTTTTGGTGCACGAAACACACGTTTCGTTGCAAAAGCGGCGTTTTGGTGCACGAAACGCACGTTTAGCGTCAAAACAGTGCAAAAGCAGCGTTTTGGTGCACGAAACACACGTTTCGTTGCAAAAGCGGCGATTTGGTGCACGAAACCCACGTTAAGCGTCAAAACTGTGCAAAAGCAGCGTTTTGGTGAACGAAACGCACGTTTCGATGCAAAAGCGGCGTTTTGGTGCACGAAACGAACGTTCCTTGCCAAAACGGAGCAAAAGACGCGATTCGGTCCGCGAAGCGCACGTTTCGTTGCAAAAGCGGCGTTTTGGTGCACGAAACGCACGTTTAGCGTCAAAACTGTGCAAAAGCAGCGATTTGGTGCACGTAGCGCACGTTTCTAGCCAAAACGGAGCAAAAGCAGCATTTTGGTGCATGAAACGCAGGTTTCGTTGCAAAAGCGGCGTTTTGGTGCACGAAAAGCACGTTTAGCGTCAAAACTGTGCAAAAGCAGCGTTTTGGTGCACGAAACGCCCGTTTCGTTGCAATACCGGCGTTTTGGAGCACGAAACACACGTTTAGAATCAAAACTGTGCAAAAGCAGCGTTTTGGTGAACGAAACGCACGTTTCGATGCAAAAGCGGCGTTTTGGTGCACGAAATGCACGTTTAGCGTCAAAACTGTGCAAAAGCAGCGTTTTGGTGCACGAAACGCACATTTAGCGTCAAAACTGTGCAAAAGCTGCGTTTTGGTGCACGAAATGCACGTTTAGCGTCAAAACTGTGCAAAAGCAGCGTTTTGGACCACGAAACGCACGTTTAGCTTCAAAACTGTGCAAAACCTGCGTTTTGGTGCACGAAACGCACGTTTAGCGTCAAAACTGTGCAAAAGCAGCGTTTTGGTGCACGAAACGCACGTTTAGCGTCAAAACTGTGCAAAAGCAGCGTTTTGGTGCACGAAACGCATATTTAGCGTCAAAACTGTGCAAAAGCAGCGTTTTGGTGCACGAAACGCACGTTTAGCGTCAAAACTGTGCAAAAGCTGCGTTTTGGACCACGAAACGCACGTTTAGCTTCAAAACTGTGCAAAAGCTGCGTTTTGGTGCACGAAACGCACGTTTAGCGTCAAAACTGTGCAAAAGCAGCGTTTTGGTCCACGAAACGAACGTTTAGCGTCAAAACTGTGCAAAAGCAGCGTTTTGGTGCACGAAACGCACGTTTCGTTGCAAAAGCGGCGTTTTGGTGCACGAAACGCACGTTTAGCGTCAAAGCTGTGCAAAACCAGCGTTTTGGAGCACGAAACGCACGTTTATTGTCCAAACTGTGCAAAAGCAGCGTTTTGGACCACGAAACGCACGATTAGCGTCAAAACTGTGCAAAAGCAGCGTTTTGGTGCACGAAACACACGTTTCGTTGCAAAAGCGGCGTTTTGGTGCACGAAATGCACGTTTAGCGTCAGAACTGTGCAAAAGCAGCGTTTTGGACCACGAAACGCACGTTTAGCTTCAAAACTGTGCAAAACCTGCGTTTTGGTGCACGAAACGCACGTTTAGCGTCAAAACTGTGCAAAAGCAGCGTTTTGGTGCACGAAACGCACGTTTAGCGTCAAAACTGTGCAAAAGCAGCGTTTTGGTGCACGAAACGCATATTTAGCGTCAAAACTGTGCAAAAGCAGCGTTTTGGTGCACGAAACGCACGTTTAGCGTCAAAACTGTGCAAAAGCTGCGTTTTGGACCACGAAACGCACGTTTAGCTTCAAAACTGTGCAAAAGCTGCGTTTTGGTGCACGAAACGCACGTTTAGCGTCAAAACTGTGCAAAAGCAGCGTTTTGGTCCACGAAACGAACGTTTAGCGTCAAAACTGTGCAAAAGCAGCGTTTTGGTGCACGAAACGCACGTTTCGTTGCAAAAGCGGCGTTTTGGTGCACGAAACGCACGTTTAGCGTCAAAGCTGTGCAAAACCAGCGTTTTGGAGCACGAAACGCACGTTTATTGTCCAAACTGTGCAAAAGCAGCGTTTTGGACCACGAAACGCACGATTAGCGTCAAAACTGTGCAAAAGCAGCGTTTTGGTGCACGAAACACACGTTTCGTTGCAAAAGCGGCGTTTTGGTGCACGAAATGCACGTTTAGCGTCAGAACTGTGCAAAAGCAGCGTTTTGGTGCACGAAACGCACGTTTAGCGTCGAAACTGTGCAAAAGCAGCGATTTGGTGCACGAAACGAACGTTCCTTGCCAAAACGGAGCAAAGGCGGCGATTCGGTCCGCGAAACGCACGTTTCGTTGCAAAAGCGGCGTTTTGGTGCACGAAACGCATGTATAGCGTCAAAACAGTGCAAAAGCAGCGATTTGGTGCACGTAGCGCACGTTTCTAGCCAAAACGGAGCAAAAGCAGCATTTTGGTGCATGAAACGCAGGTTTCGTTGCAAAAGCGGCGTTTTGGTGCACGAAAAGCACGTTTAGCGTCAAAACTGTGCAAAAGCAGCGTTTTGGTGCACGAAACGCACGTTTCGTTGCAATACCGGCGTTTTGGTGCACGAAACGCACGCTTAGCGTCAAAACCGTGCAAAAGCAGCGTTTTGGTGCACGAAAGGCACGTTTCGTTGCACATGCGGCGTTTTGGTGCACGATATTCACGTATAGCGTCAAAACTGTGCAAAAGCAGCGTTTTGGTGCACGAAACGCACGTTTCGCTGCAAAAGCGGCGTTTTGTTCCACGAAACGCACGTTTAGCTTCAAAACTGTGCAAAAGCTGCGTTTTGGTGCACGAAACGCACGTTTATCGTCAAAACTGTGCAAAAGCAGCGTTTTGGTCCACGAAACGCACGTTTAGCGTCAAAACTGTGCAAAAGCAGCGTTTTGGTGCACGAAACGCACGATTCGTTGCAAAAGCGACATTTTGGTGCACAAAACACACGTTTCGTTGCAAAAGCGGCGTTTTGGTGCACGAAACGCACGTTTAGCGTCAAAACTGTGCAAAAGCAGCGTTTTGGTGCGCGAAACGCACGTTTCGTTGCAAGAGCGGCGTTTTTTTGCACGAAACGCACGTTTAGCGTCAAAACTGTGCAACAGCATCGTTTTGGTGCACGAAACGCATATTTAGCGTCAAAACTGTGCAAAAGCAGCGTTTTGGTGCACGAAACGCACGATTCGTTGCAAAAGCGGCATTTTGGTGCACAAAACACACGTTTCGTTGCAAAAGCGGCGTTTTGGTGCACGAAACGCACGTTTAGCGTCAAAACTGTGCAAAAGCAGCGTTTTGGTGCACGAAACGCACGATTCGTTGCAAAAGCGGCATTTTGGTGCACAAAACACACGTTTCGTTGCAAAAGCAGCGTTTTGGTGCGCGAAACGCACGTTTCGTTGCAAGAGCGGCGTTTTTTTGCACGAAACGCACGTTTAGCGTCAAAACTGTGCAACAGCAGCGTTTTGGTGCACGAAACGCATATTTAGCGTCAAAACTGTGCTAATGCAGCGTTTTGGTGCACGAAACGCACGTTTAGCGTCAAAACTGTGCAAAAGCTGCGTTTTGGACCACGAAACGCACGTTTAGCTTCAAAACTGTGCAAAAGCTGCGTTTTGGTGCACGTAACGCACGTTTAGCGTCAAAACTGTGCAAAAGCTGCGTTTTGCACCACGAAACGCACGTTTAGCTTCAAAACTGTGCAAAAGCTGCGTTTTGGTGCACGAAACGCACGTTTAGCGTCAAAACTGTGCAAAAGCAGCGTTTTGGTGAACGAAACGCACGTTTCGATGCAAAAGCGGCGTATTGGTGCACGGAATGCACGTTTAGCGCCAAAACTGTGCAAAAGCAGCGTTTTGGTGCACGAAACGCACGTTAAGAATCAAAACTGTGCTAAAGGAGCGTTTTGGTGCACGAAACGCACGTTTCACTGCAAAAGCGGCGTTTTGGTGCACGAAACGCTCGTTTGGCGTCAAAACTGTGCAAAAGCAGCGTTTTGGTGCACGAAACGCACGTTTAGAATCAAAATTGAGCATAAGCAGCGTTTTGCTGCACGAAACGCACGATTCGTTGCAAAAGCGGCGTTTTGGTGCACGAAATACACGTTTCGTTGCGAAAGCGGCGTTTTGGTGCACGAAACCCACGTTAAGCGTCAAAACTGTGCAAAAGCAGCGTTTTGGTGAACGAAACGCACGTTTCGATGCAAAAGCGGAGCAAAAGCGGAGATTCGGTCCGCGAAACGCACGTTTCGTTGCAAAAGCGGCGTTTTGGTGCACGAAATACACGTTTAGCGTCAAAACCGTGCAAAAGCAGCGTTTTGGTGCACGAAACGCACGTTTTGTTGCAAAAGCGGTGTTTTGGTGCACGAAACGCACGATTAGCGTCAAAACTGTGCAACAGCAGCGTTTTGGTACACGAAACGCACGTTTCGTTGCAAAAGCCGCGTTTTGGTGCACGAAACGCACGTTTAGCATCAAAACTGTGCAAAAGCAGCGTTTTGGTGAACGAAACGCACGTTTCGTTGCAAAAGCGGCGTTTTGGTGCACGAAACGCACGTTTAGCGTCAAAACTGTGCAAAACCAGCGTCTTGGTGCACGAAACGCACGTTTAGCGTCAAAACTGTTTAAAAGCAGCGTTTTGGTGCACGTAACGCACGTTTTGAATCAAAACTGAGCATAAGCAGCGTTTTGCTGCACAAAACACACGTTTCGTTGCAAAAGCGGCGTTTTGGTGCACGAAACACACGTTCAGCGTCAAAACTGTGCAAAAGCAGCGTTTTGGTGCGCGAAACGCACGTTTCGTTGCAAGAGCGGCGTTTTTTTTTGCACGAAACGCACGATTAGCGTCAAAACTGTGCAACAGCAGCGTTTTGGTGCACGAAACGCATATTTAGCGTCAAAACTGTGCAAAAGCAGCGTTTTGGTGCACGAAACGCACGTTTAGAATCAAAACTGTGCTAAAGGAGCGTTTTGGTGCACGAAACGCACGATTCGTTGCAAAAGCGGCGTTTTGGTGCACGAAATACACGTTTCGTTGCGAAAGCGGCGTTTTGGTGCACGAAACCCACGTTAAGCGTCAAAACTGTGCAAAAGCAGCGTTTTGGTGAACGAAACGCACGTTTCGATGCAAAAGCGGCGATTCGGTCCGCGAAACGCACGTTTCTTTGCAAAAGCGGCGTTTTGGTGCACGAAATGCACGTTTAGCGTCAAAACTGTGCAAAACCAGCGTTTTGGAGCACGAAACGCACGTTTAGCGTCAAAACTGTGCAAAAGCTGCGTTTTGGTGCACGTAACGCACGTTTAGCGTCAAAACTGTGCAAAAGCAGCGTTTTGGTCCACGAAACGCACGTTTAGCGTCAAAACTGTGCAAAAGCAGCGTTTTGGTGCACGAAACGCACGTTTAGCGTCAAAACTGTGCAAAAGCTGCGTTTTGGACCACGAAACGCACGTTTAGCTTCAAAACTGTGCAAAAGCTGCGTTTTGGTGCACGAAACGCACGTTTAGAATCAAAACTGAGCATAAGCAGCGTTTTGCTGCACGAAAGGCACGATTCGTTGCAAAAGCGGCGTTTTGGTGCACGCAATACACGTTTCGTTGCGAAAGCGGCGTTTTGGTGCACGAAACCCACGTTAAGCGTCAAAACTGTGCAAAAGCAGCGTTTTGGTGAACGAAACGCACGTTTCGATGCAAAAGCGGAGCAAAAGCGGCGATTCGGTCCGCGAAACGCACGTTTCGTTGCAAAAGCGGCGTTTTGGTGCACGAAAAGCACGTTTAGCGTCAAAACTGTGCAAAAGCAGCGTTTTGGTGCACGAAACGCACGTTTAGAATCAAAACTGTGCAAAAGCAGCGTTTTGGTGCACGAAACGCACGTTTCTTTGCCAAAGTGGCGTTTTGGTGCATGAAACGCACGTTCAGAGTCAAAACTATGCAAAAGCAGCGTTTTGGTGCACGAAACGCACGTTTAGCGTCAAAACTGTTCAAAAGCTGCGTTTTGGTGCACGAAACGCACGTTTGGCGTCAAAACTGTGCAAAAGCAGCGTTTTCGTGCACGAAACGCGCGATTCGTTGCAAAAGCGGCGTTTTGGTGCACGAAACACACGTTTCGTTGCAAAAGCAGCGTTTTGGTGCACGAAACGCACGTTTCGTTGCAAAAGCGGCGTTTTGGTGCACGATATTCACGTTTAGCGTCAAAACTGTGCAAAAGCAGCGTTTTGGTGCACGAAACGCACGTTTAGAATCAAAACTGTGCAAAAGCAGCGTTTTGGTGCACGAAACGCACGTTTCGCTGCAAAAGCGGCGTTTTGGTGCACGAAACGCACGTTTAGCGTCAAAACTGTGCAAAACCAGCGTTTTGGAGCACGAAACGCACGTTTAGCGTCAAAACTGAGCAAAAGCTGCGTTTTGGTGCACGAAACGCATATTTAGCGTCAAAACTGTGCAACAGCAGCGTTTTGGTGCACGAAACGCATATTTAGCGTCAAAACTGTGCAAAAGCAGCATTTTGGTGCACGAAACGCACGTTTAGAATCAAAACTGTGCTAAAGGAGCGTTTTGGTGCACGAAACGCACGATTCGTTGCAAAAGCGGCGTTTTGGTGCACGAAATACACGTTTCGTTGCGAAAGCGGCGTTTTGGTGCACGAAACCCACGTTAAGCGTCAAAACTGTGCAAAAGCAGCGTTTTGGTGAACGAAACGCACGTTTCGATGCAAAAGCGGCGATTCGGTCCGCGAAACGCACGTTTCGTTGCAAAAGCGGCGTTTTGGTGCACGAAATGCACGTTTAGCGTCAAAACTGTGCAAAACCAGCGTTTTGGAGCACGAAACGCACGTTTAGCGTCAAAACTGTGCAAAAGCTGCGTTTTGGTGCACGAAACGCATATTTAGCGTCAAAACTGTGCAAAAGCAGCGTTTTGGTGCACGAAACGCACGTTTAGCTTCAAAACTGTGCAAAAGCTGCGTTTTGGTGCACGAAACGCACGTTTAGCGTCAAAACTGTGCAAAAGCTGCGTTTTGGACCACGAAACGCACGCTTAGCTTCAAAACTGTGCAAAAGCTGCGTTTTGGTGCACGTAACGCACGTTTAGCGTCAAAACTGTGCAAAAGCAGCGTTTTGGTCCACGAAACGCACGTTTAGCGTCAAAACTGTGCAAAAGCAGCGTTTTGGTGCACGAAACGCACGTTTAGCGTCAAAACTGTGCAAAAGCTGCGTTTTGGACCACGAAACGCACGTTTAGCTTCAAAACTGTGCAAAAGCTGCGTTTTGGTGCACGAAACGCACGTTTAGCGTCAAAACTGTGCAAAAGCAGCGTTTTGGTGAACGAAACGCACGTTTCGATGCAAAAGCGGCGTTTTGGTGCACGAAATGCACGTTTAGCGCCAAAACTGTGCAAAAGCTGCGTTTTGGTGCACGAAACGCACGTTAAGAATCAAAACTGTGCTAAAGGAGCGTTTTGGTGCACGAAACGCACGTTTCACTGCAAAAGCGGCGTTTTGGTGCACGAAACGCTCGTTTGGCGTCAAAACTGTGCAAAAGCAGCGTTTTGGTGCACGAAACGCACGTTTAGAATCAAAACTGAGCATAAGCAGCGTTTTGCTGCACGAAAGGCACGATTCGTTGCAAAAGCGGCGTTTTGGTGCACGCAATACACGTTTCGTTGCGAAAGCGGCGTTTTGGTGCACGAAACCCACGTTAAGCGTCAAAACTGTGCAAAAGCAGCGTTTTGGTGAACGAAACGCACGTTTCGATGCAAAAGCGGAGCAAAAGCGGCGATTCGGTCCGCGAAACGCACGTTTCGTTGCAAAAGCGGCGTTTTGGTGCACGAAAAGCACGTTTAGCGTCAAAACTGTGCAAAAGCAGCGTTTTGGTGCACGAAACGCACGTTTAGAATCAAAACTGTGCAAAAGCAGCGTTTTGGTGCACGAAACGCACGTTTCTTTGCCAAAGTGGCGTTTTGGTGCATGAAACGCACGTTCAGAGTCAAAACTATGCAAAAGCAGCGTTTTGGTGCACGAAACGCACGTTTAGCGTCAAAACTGTTCAAAAGCTGCGTTTTGGTGCACGAAACGCACGTTTGGCGTCAAAACTGTGCAAAAGCAGCGTTTTCGTGCACGAAACGCGCGATTCGTTGCAAAAGCGGCGTTTTGGTGCACGAAACACACGTTTCGTTGCAAAAGCAGCGTTTTGGTGCACGAAACGCACGTTTCGTTGCAAAAGCGGCGTTTTGGTGCACGATATTCACGTTTAGCGTCAAAACTGTGCAAAAGCAGCGTTTTGGTGCACGAAACGCACGTTTAGAATCAAAACTGTGCAAAAGCAGCGTTTTGGTGCACGAAACGCACGTTTCGCTGCAAAAGCGGCGTTTTGGTGCACGAAACGCACGTTTAGCGTCAAAACTGTGCAAAACCAGCGTTTTGGAGCACGAAACGCACGTTTAGCGTCAAAACTGAGCAAAAGCTGCGTTTTGGTGCACGAAACGCATATTTAGCGTCAAAACTGTGCAACAGCAGCGTTTTGGTGCACGAAACGCATATTTAGCGTCAAAACTGTGCAAAAGCAGCGTTTTGGTGCACGAAACGCACGTTTAGAATCAAAACTGTGCTAAAGGAGCGTTTTGGTGCACGAAACGCACGATTCGTTGCAAAAGCGGCGTTTTGGTGCACGAAATACACGTTTCGTTGCGAAAGCGGCGTTTTGGTGCACGAAACCCACGTTAAGCGTCAAAACTGTGCAAAAGCAGCGTTTTGGTGAACGAAACGCACGTTTCGATGCAAAAGCGGCGATTCGGTCCGCGAAACGCACGTTTCGTTGCAAAAGCGGCGTTTTGGTGCACGAAGTGCACGTTTAGCGTCAAAACTGTGCAAAACCAGCGTTTTGGAGCACGAAACGCACGTTTAGCGTCAAAACTGTGCAAAAGCTGCGTTTTGGTGCACGAAACGCATATTTAGCGTCAAAACTGTGCAAAAGCAGCGTTTTGGTGCACGAAACGCACGTTTAGCTTCAAAACTGTGCAAAAGCTGCGTTTTGGTGCACGAAACGCACGTTTAGCGTCAAAACTGTGCAAAAGCTGCGTTTTGGATCACGAAACGCACGCTTAGCTTCAAAACTGTGCAAAAGCTGCGTTTTGGTGCACGTAACGCACGTTTAGCGTCAAAACTGTGCAAAAGCAGCGTTTTGGTCCACGAAACGCACGTTTAGCGTCAAAACTGTGCAAAAGCAGCGTTTTGGTGCACGAAACGCACGTTTAGCGTCAAAACTGTGCAAAAGCTGCGTTTTGGACCACGAAACGCACGTTTAGCTTCAAAACTGTGCAAAAGCTGCGTTTTGGTGCACGAAACGCACGTTTAGCGTCAAAACTGTGCAAAAGCAGCGTTTTGGTGAACGAAACGCACGTTTCGATGCAAAAGCGGCGTTTTGGTGCACGAAATGCACGTTTAGCGCCAAAACTGTGCAAAAGCTGCGTTTTGGTGCACGAAACGCACGTTAAGAATCAAAACTGTGCTAAAGGAGCGTTTTGGTGCACGAAACGCACGTTTCACTGCAAAAGCGGCGTTTTGGTGCACGAAACGCTCGTTTGGCGCCAAAACTGTGCAAAAGCAGCGTTTTGGTGCACGAAACGCACGTTTAGAATCAAAACTGAGCATAAGCAGCGTTTTGCTGCACGAAAGGCACGATTCGTTGCAAAAGCGGCGTTTTGGTGCACGCAATACACGTTTCGTTGCGAAAGCGGCGTTTTGGTGCACGAAACCCACGTTAAGCGTCAAAACTGTGCAAAAGCAGCGTTTTGGTGAACGAAACGCACGTTTCGATGCAAAAGCGGAGCAAAAGCGGCGATTCGGTCCGCGAAACGCACGTTTCGTTGCAAAAGCGGCGTTTTGGTGCACGAAAAGCACGTTTAGCGTCAAAACTGTGCAAAAGCAGCGTTTTGGTGCACGAAACGCACGTTTAGAATCAAAACTGTGCAAAAGCAGCGTTTTGGTGCACGAAACGCACGTTTCTTTGCCAAAGTGGCGTTTTGGTGCATGAAACGCACGTTCAGAGTCAAAACTATGCAAAAGCAGCGTTTTGGTGCACGAAACGCACGTTTAGCGTCAAAACTGTTCAAAAGCTGCGTTTTGGAGCACGAAACGCACGTTTGGCGTCAAAACTGTGCAAAAGCAGCGTTTTCGTGCACGAAACGCGCGATTCGTTGCAAAAGCGGCGTTTTGGTGCACGAAACACACGTTTCGTTGCAAAAGCAGCGTTTTGGTGCACGAAACGCACGTTTCGTTGCAAAAGCGGCGTTTTGGTGCACGATATTCACGTTTAGCGTCAAAACTGTGCAAAAGCAGCGTTTTGGTGCACGAAACGCACGTTTAGAATCAAAACTGTGCAAAAGCAGCGTTTTGGTGCACGAAACGCACGTTTCGCTGCAAAAGCGGCGTTTTGGTGCACGAAACGCACGTTTAGCGTCAAAACTGTGCAAAACCAGCGTTTTGGAGCACGAAACGCACGTTTAGCGTCAAAACTGTGCAAAAGCAGCGTTTTGGTGCACGAAACGCACGTTTGGCGTCAAAACTGTGCAAAAGCAGCGTTTTCGTGCACGAAACGCACGTTTAGCGTCAAAACTGAGCAAAAGCTGCGTTTTGGTGCACGAAACGCATATTTAGCTTCAAAACTGTGCAAAAGCAGCGTTTTGGTGCACGAAACGCACGTTTAGCGTCAAAACTGTGCAAAAGCTGCGTTTTGGACCACGAAACGCACGTTTAGCTTCAAAACTGTGCAAAAGCTGCGTTTTGGTGCACGAAACGCACGTTAAGCGTCAAAACTGTGCAAAAGCAGCGTTGTGGTCCACGAAACGCACGTTTAGCGTCAAAACCGTGCAAAAGCAGCGTTTTGGTGCACGAAACGCACGTTTCGTTGTCAAAGCGGCGTTTTGGTGCATGAAACGCACGTTCAGAGTCAAAACTATGCAAAAGCAGCGTTTTGGTGCACGAAACGCACGTTTAGCGTCAAAACTGTGCAAAAGCAGCGTTTTGGTGCACGAAACGCACGTTTCGTTGCAAAAGCGGCGTTTTGGTGCACGAAACGCACGTTTATCGTCAAAACTGTGCAAAACCAGCGTTTTGGTGCACGGAACGCACGTTTAGCCTCAAAACTGTTCAAAAGCTGCGTTTTGGTGCACGAAACGCACGTTTAGAATCAAAACTGAGCATAAGCAGCGTTTTGCTGCACGAAACGCACGATTCGTTGCAAAAGCGGCGTTTTGGTGCACGAAATACACGTTTCGTTGCAAAAGCGGTGTTTTGGTGCACGAAACGCACGTATAGCGTCAAAACTGTGCAAAAGCAGCGTTTTGGTGCGCGAAACGCACCTTTCGTTGCAAAAGCGGCGTTTTGGTGCACGAAACGCACGTTTAGCGTTAAAACCGTGCAACAGCAGCGTTTTGGTGCACGAAACGCACGTTTAGCGTCAAAACTGTGCAAAAGCTGCGTTTTGGACCACGAAACGCACGTTTAGCGTCAAAACCGTGCAAAAGCAGCGTTTTGGTGCACGAAACGCACTTTTCGTTGCCAAAGCGGCGTTTTGGTGCATGAAACGCACGTTCAGAGTCAAAACTATGCAAAAGCAGCGTTTTGGTGCATGAAACGCACGTTTAGCGTCAAAACTGTTCAAAAGCTGCGTTTTGGTGCACGAAACGCACGTTTGGAGTCAAAACTGTGCAAAAGCAGCGTTTTCGTGCACGAAACGCGCGATTCGTTGCAAAAGCGGCGTTTTGGTGCACGAAACACACGTTTCGTTGCAAAAGCAGCGTTTTGGTGCACGAAACGCACGTTTCGTTGCAAAAGCGGCGTTTTGGTGCACGATATTCACGTTTAGCGTCAAAACTGTGCAAAAGCAGCGTTTTGGTGCACGAAACGCACGTTTAGAATCAAAACTGTGCAAAAGCAGCGTTTTGGTGCACGAAACGCACGTTTCGTTGCAAAAGCGGCGTTTTGGTGCACGAAACGCACGTTTAGCGTCAAAACTGTGCAAAACCAGCGTTTTGGAGCACGAAACGCACGTTTAGCGTCAAAACTGTGCAAAAGCAGCGTTTTGGTGCACGAAACGCACGTTTGGCGTCAAAACTGTGCAAAAGCAGCGTTTTCGTGCACGAAAGGCACGTTTAGCGTCAAAACTGAGCAAAAGCTGCGTTTTGGTGCACGAAACGCATATTTAGCTTCAAAACTGTGCAAAAGCAGCGTTTTGGTGCACGAAACGCACGTTTAGCGTCAAAACTGTGCAAAAGCTGCGTTTTGGACCACGAAACGCACGTTTAGCTTCAAAACTGTGCAAAAGCTGCGTTTTGGTGCACGAAACGCACGTTAAGCGTCAAAACTGTGCAAAAGCAGCGTTGTGGTCCACGAAACGCACGTTTAGCGTCAAAACCGTGCAAAAGCAGCGTTTTGGTGCACGAAACGCACGTTTCGTTGTCAAAGCGGCGTTTTGGTGCATGAAACGCACGTTCAGAGTCAAAACTATGCAAAAGCAGCGTTTTGGTGCACGAAACGCACGTTTAGCGTCAAAACTGTGCAAAAGCAGCGTTTTGGTGCGCGAAACGCACCTTTCGTTGCAAAAGCGGCGTTTTGGTGCACGAAACGCACGTTTAGCGTTAAAACTGTGCAAAAGCAGCATTTTGGTGCACGAAACGCACGTTTAGCGTCAAAACTGTGCAACAGCAGCGTTTTGGTGCACGAAACGCTCGTTTGGCGTCAAAACTGTGCAAAAGTAGCGTTTTGGTGCACGAAACGCACGTTTAGCGTCAAAACCGTGCAAAAGCAGCGTTTTGGTGCACGAAACGCAGGTTTCGTTGCAAAAGCGGAGTTTTGGTGCACGAAACGCACATTTAGCGTCAAAACTGTGCAAAAGCAGCGTTTTGGTGCACGAAACGCACGTTTAGAATCAAAACTGAGCACAAACAGCGTTTTGCTGCACGAAACGCACTATTCGTTGCAAAAGCGGCGTTTTGGTGCACGAAATACACGTTTCGTTGCAAAAGCGGCGTTTTGGTGCACGAAACCCACGTTAAGCGTCAAAACCGTGCAAAAGCAGCGTTTTGGTGCACGAAACGCACGTTTCGTTGCAAAAGCAGCGTTTTTTTGCACGAAACGCACGTTTAGCGTCAAAACCGTGCAAAAGCAGCGTTTTGGTGCACGAAACGCACGTTTAGCGTCAAAACTGTTCAAAAGCTGCGTTTTGGTGCACGAAACGCACGTTTGGCGTCAAAACTGTGCAAAAGCAGCGTTTTCGTGCACGAAACGCGCGATTCGTTGCAAAAGCGGCGTTTTGGTGCACGAAATACACGTTTCGTTGCAAAAGCAGCGTTTTGGTGCACGAAACGCACGTTTCGTTGCAAAAGCGGGGTTTTGGTGAACGATATTCACGTTTAGCGTCAAAACTGTGCAAAAGCAGCGTTTTGGTGCACGAAACGCACGTTTAGAATCAAAACTGTGCAAAAGCAGCGTTTTGGTGCACGAAACGCACGTTTCGTTGCCAAAGTGGCGTTTTGGTGCATGAAACGCACGTTCAGAGTCAAAACTATGCAAAAGCAGCGTTTTGGTGCACGAAACGCACGTTTAGCGTCAAAACTGTGCAAAAGCAGCGTTTTGGTGCACGAAACGCACGATTCGTTGCAAAAGCGGCATTTTGGTGCACAAAACACACGTTTCGTTGCAAAAGCGGCGTTTTGGTGCACGAAACGCACGTTTAGCGTCAAAACTGTGCAAAAGCAGCGTTTTGGTGCGCGAAATGCACGTTTCGATGCAAAAGCTGCGTTTTGGTGCACGAAATGCACGTTTAGCGTCAAAACTGTGCAAAAGCAGCGTTTTGGTGCACGAAACGCACGTTTAGCGTCAAAACTGTGCAAAAGCAGCGTTTTGGTGCGCGAAACGCACGTTTCGATGTAAAAGCGGCGTTTTGGTGCACGAAACGCACGTTTAGCGTCAAAACCGTGCAAAAGCAGCGTTTTGGTGCACGAAACGCACGTTTCGTTGCAAAAGCAGCGTTTTGGTGCACGAAACGCACGTTTAGCGTCAAAACCGTGCAAAAGCAGCGTTTTGGTGCACGAAACGCACGTTTAGCGTCAAAACTGTTCAAAAGCTGCGTTTTGGTGCACGAAACGCACGTTTGGCGTCAAAACTGTGCAAAAGCAGCGTTTTGGTGCACGAAACGCACGTTCAGAATCAAAACTGTGCAAAAGGAGCGTTTTGGTGCACGAAACGCACGTTTCACTGCAAAAGCGGCGTTTTGGTGCACGAAACGCTCGTTTGGCGTCAAAACTGTGCAAAAGCAGCGTTTTGGTGCACGAAACGCACGTTTAGCGTCAAAACCGTTCAAAAGCAGCGTTTTGGTGCACGAAACGCAGGTTTCGTTGCAATATCGGCGTTTTGGTGCACGATATTCACGTTTAGCGTCAAAACTGTGCAAAAGCAGCGTTTTGGTGCACGAAACGCACGTTTAGCGACAAAACTGTGCAAAAGCAGCGTTTTGGTTCACGAAACGCACGTTTCGTTGCACAGGCGGCGTTTTGGTGCACGAAACGCACGTTTAGCGACAAAACTGTGCAAAACCAGCGTTTTGGTGCACGAAACGCACGTCTAGCGTCAAAACTGTTCAAAAGCAGCGTTTTGGTGCACGAAACGCACGTTTAGAATCAAAACTGAGCATAAGCAGCGTTTTGCTGCACGAAACGCACGATTCGTTGCAAAAGCGGCGTTTTGGTGCACGAAATACACGTTTAGCATCAAAACTGTGCAAAAGCAGCGTTTTGGTGCACGAAACGCACGTTTCGTTGCAAAAGCGGCGTTTTGGTGCACCAAACGCACGATTAGCGTCAAAACTGTGCAACAGCAGCGTTTTGGTACACGAAACGCACGTTTCGTTGCAAAAGCCGCGTTTTGGTGCACGAAACGCACGTTTAGCATCAAAACTGTGCAAAAGCAGCGTTTTGGGTAACGAAACGGACGTTTCGTTGCAAAAGCGGCGTTTTGGTGCACGAAACGCACGTTTAGCGTCAAAACTGTGCAAAACCAGAGTTTTGGTGCACGAAACGCACGTTTAGGGTCAAAACTGTTTAAAAGCAGCGTTTTGGTGCACGAAACGCACGTTTAGAATCAAAACTGAGCATAAGCAGCGTTTTGCTGCACGAAACGCACGTTTCGTTGCAAAAGCGGCGTTTTGGTGCACGAAACGCACGTTTAGCGTCAAAACCGTGCAAAAGCAGCGTTTTGGTGCACGAAACGCACGTTTAGCGTCAAAACTGTTCAAAAGCTGCGTTTTGGTGCACGAAACGCACGTTTGGCGTCAAAACTGTGCAAAAGCAGCGTTTTCGTGCACGAAACGCGCGATTTGTTGCAAAAGCGGCGTTTTGGTGCACGAAATACACGTTTCGTTGCAAAAGCAGCGTTTTGGTGCACGAAACGCACGTTTCGTTGCAAAAGCGGCGTTTTGGTGCACGATATTCACGTTTAGCGTCAAAACTGTGCAAAAGCAGCGTTTTGGTGCACGAAACGCACGTTTAGAATCAAAACTGTGCAAAAGCAGCGTTTTGGTGCACGAAACGCACGTTTAGCGTCAAAACTGTGCAAAAGCAGCGTTTTGGTGCACGAAACGCACGATTCGTTGCAAAAGCGGCGTTTTGGTGCACGAAATACACGTTTAGCATCAAAACTGTGCAAAAGCAGCGTTTTGGTGCACGAAACGCACGTTTCGTTGCAAAAGCGGCGTTTTGGTGCACGAAACGCACGATTAGCGTCAAAACTGTGCAACAGCAGCGTTTTGGTACACGAAACGCACGTTTCGTTGCAAAAGCCGCGTTTTGGTGCACGAAACGCACGTTTAGCATCAAAACTGTGCAAAAGCAGCGTTTTGGGTAACGAAACGGACGTTTCGTTGCAAAAGCGGCGTTTTGGTGCACGAAACCCACGTTAAGCGTTAAAACTGTGCAAAAGCAGCGTTTTGGTGAACGAAATGCACGTTTCGATGCAAAAGCGGCGTTTTGGTGCACGAAATGCACGTTTAGCGTCAAAACTGTGCAAAAGCAGCGTTTTGGTGCACGAAACGCACGTTTAGCGTCAAAACTGTGCAAAAGCAGCGTTTTGGTGCGCGAAACGCACGTTTCGATGTAAAAGCGGCGTTTTGGTGCACGAAACGCACGTTTAGCGTCAAAACCGTGCAAAAGCAGCGTTTTGGTGCACGAAACGCACGTTTCGTTGCAAAAGCAGCGTTTTTTTGCACGAAACGCACGTTTAGCGTCAAAACCGTGCAAAAGCAGCGTTTT
This sequence comes from Stelis phaeoptera, assembly GCA_943735885.1. Lineage (NCBI taxonomy): Eukaryota > Metazoa > Arthropoda > Insecta > Hymenoptera > Megachilidae > Stelis > Stelis phaeoptera. The sequence goes on from CALSEM010000012.1 coordinate 138,847, forward strand.
GGTGCACGAAACGCACGTTTAGCGTCAAAACTGTGCAAAAGCAGCGTTTTGGTGCACGAAACGCACGTTTTGCGTCAAAACTGTGCAAAACAGCGTTTTGGGGCACGAAACGCACGTTTTGCGTCAAAACTGTGCAAAAGCAGCGTTTTGGTGCACGAAACGCACGTTTAGCGTCAAAACTGTGCAAAAGCAGCGTTTTGGTGCACGAAACGCACGTTTTGCGTCAAAACTGTGCAAAAGCAGCGTTTTGGAGCACGAAACGCACGATTTGCGTAAAAACTGTGCAAAACAGCGTTTTGGGGCACGAAACGCACGTTTTGCGTCAAAACTGTGCCAAAGCAGCGTTTTGGTGCACGAAACGCACGTTTAGCGTCAAAACTGTTCAAAAGCAGCGTTTTGGTGCACGAAACGCACGTTTTGCGTCAAAACTGTGCAAAAGCAGCGTTTTGGTGCACGAAACGCACGATTTGCGTCAAAACTGTGCAAAACAGCGTTTTGGGGCACGAAACGCACGTTTTGCGTCAAAACTGTGCAAAAGCAGCATTTTGGTGCACGAAACGCACGTTTTGCGTCAAAACTGTGCAAAAGCAGCGTTTTGGTGCACGAAACGCACGTTTTGCGTCAAAACTGTGCAAAAGCAGCGTTTTGGTGCACGAATCGCACGTTTTGCGTCAAAACTGTGCAAAAGCAGCGTTTTGGGGCACGAAACGCACGTTTTGCGTCAAAACTGTGCAAAAGCAGCATTTTGGTGCACGAAACGCACGTTTTGCGTCAAAACTGTGCAAAAGCAGCGTTTTGGTGCACGAAACGCACGTTTTGTGTCAAAACTGTGCAAAAGCAGCGTTTTGGTGCACGAAACGCACGTTTTGCGTCAAAACAGTGCAAAAGCAGCGTTTTGGTGCACGAAACGCACGTTTAGCGTCAAAACTGTGCAAAAGCAGCGTTTTGGGGCACGAAACGCACGTTTTGCGTCAAAACTGTGCAAAAGCAGCGTTTTGGTGCACGAAACGCACGTTTAGCGTCAAAACTGTGCAAAAGCAGCGTTTGGGTGCACGAAACGCACGTTTAGCGTCAAAACTGTGCAAAAGCAGCGTTTTGGTGCACGAAACGCACGTTTTGCGTCAAAACTGTGCAAAAGCAGCGTTTTGGTGCACGAAACGCACGTTTTGCGTCAAAACTGTGCAAAAGCAGCGTTTTGGTGCACGAAACGCACGATTTGCGTCAAAACTGTGCAAAACAGCGTTTTGGGGCACGAAACGCACGTTTTGCGTCAAAACTGTGCAAAAGCAGCGTTTTGGTGCACGAAACGCACGTTTTGCGTCAAAACTGTGCAAAACAGCGTTTTGGGGCACGAAACGCACGTTTTGCGTCAAAACTGTGCAAAAGCAGCGTTTTGGTGCACGAAACGCACGATGTGCGTAAAAACTGTGCAAAACAGCGTTTTGGGGCACGAAACGCACGTTTTGCGTCAAAACTGTGCAAAAGCAGCGTTTTGGGGCACGAAACGCACGTTTTGCGTCAAAACTGTGCAAAAGCAGCGTTTTGGTGCACGAAACGCACGTTTTGCGTCAAAACTGTGCAAAACAGCGTTTTGGGGCACGAAACGCACGTTTTGCGTCAAAACTGTGCAAAAGCAGCGTTTTGGTGCACGAAACGCACGTTTAGCGTCAAAACTGTGCAAAAGCAGCGTTTTGGTGCACGAAACGCACGTTTTGCGTCAAAACTGTGCAAAAGCAGCGTTTTGGTGCACGAAACGCACGATTTGCGTCAAAACTGTGCAAAACAGCGTTTTGGGGCACGAAACGCACGTTTTGCGTCAAAACTGTGCAAAAGCAGCGTTTTGGTGCACGAAACGCACGTTTTGCGTCAAAACTGTGCAAAACAGCGTTTTGGGGCACGAAACGCACGTTTAGCGTCAAAACTGTGCAAAAGCAGCGTTTTGGTGCACGAAACGCACGTTTTGCGTCAAAACTGTGCAAAACAGCGTTTTGGGGCACGAAACGCACGTTTTGCGTCAAAACTGTGCAAAAGCAGCGTTTTGGTGCACGAAACGCACGTTTAGCGTCAAAACTGTGCAAAAGCAGCGTTTTGGTGCACGAAACGCACGTTTTGCGTCAAAACTGTGCAAAAGCAGCGTTTTGGCGCACGAAACGCACGTTTTGCGTCAAAACTGTGCAAAAGCAGCGATTTGGTGCACGAAACGCACGTTTTGCGTCAAAACTGTGCAAAAGCAGCGTTTTGGGGCACGAAACGCACGTTTTGCGTCAAAACTGTGCAAAAGCAGCGTTTTGGTGCACGAAACGCACGTTTTGCGTCAAAAACTGTGCAAAACAGGGTTTTGGGGCACGAAACGCACGTTTTGCGTCAAAACTGTGCAAAAGCAGCGTTTTGGTGCACGAAACGCACGTTTTGCGTCAAAACTGTGCAAAAGCAGCGTTTTGGTGCACAAAACGCACGTTTAGCGTCAAAACTGTGCAAAACAGCGTTTTGGTGCACGAAACGCACGTTTAGCGTCAAAAGTGTGCAAAAGCAGCGTTTTGGTGCACGAAACGCACGTTTTGCGTCAAAACTGTGCAAAACAGCGTTTTGGGGCACGAAACGCACGTTTTGCGTCAAAACTGTGCAAAAGCAGCGTTTTGGTGCACGAAACGCACGTTTTGCGTCAAAACTGTGCAAAACAGCGTTTTGGGGCACGAAACGCACGTTTTGCGTCAAAACTGTGCAAAAGCAGCGTTTTGGTGCACGAAACGCACGTTTTGCGTCAAAACTGTGCAAAAGCAGCGTTTTCTTGCACGAAACGCACGTTTTGCGTCAAAACTGTGCAAAACAGAAACAGCGTTTTTGGGCACGAAACGCACGTTTTGCGTCAAAACTGTGCAAAAGCAGCGTTTTGGTGCACGAAACGCACGTTTTGCGTCAAAACTGTGCAAAACAGCGTTTTTGGGCACGAAACGCACGTTTTGCGTCAAAACTGTGCAAAAGGCAGCGTTTTGGTGCACGAAACGCACGTTTTGCGTCAAAACTGTGCAAAACAGCGTTTTGGGGCACGAAACGCACGTTTTGCGTCAAAACTGTGCAAAACAGCGTTTTTGGGCACGACACGCACGTTTTGCGTCAAAACTGTGCAAAAGCAGCGTTTTGGTGCACGAAACGCACGTTTTGCGTCAAAACTGTGCAAAAGCAGCGTTTTGGTGCACGAAACGCACGTTTAGCGTCAAAACTGTGCAAAAGCAGCGTTTTGGTGCACGAACGCACGTTTTGCGTCAAAACTGTGCAAAAGCAGCGTTTTGGTGCACGAAACGCACGTTTTGCGTCAAAACTGTGCTAAAGCAGCGTTTTGGGGCACGAAACGCACGTTAGCGTCAAAACTGTGCAAAAGCAGCGTTTGGTGCACGAAACGCACGTTTTGCGTCAAAACTGTGCAAAAACAGCGTTTTGGGCACGAAACGCACGTTTTGCGTCAAACTGTGCAAAAGCAGCGTTTTGGTGCACGAAACGCACGTTAGCGTCAAAACTGTGCAAAAGCAGCGTTTTGGTGCACGAACGCACGTTTTGCGTCAAAACTGTGCAAAAGCAGCGTTTTGGCGCACGAAACGCACGTTTTGCGTCAAAACTGTGCAAAAGCAGCGATTTGGTGCACGAAACGCACGTTTTGCGTCAAAACTGTGCAAAAGCAGCGTTTTGGGGCACGAAACGCACGTTTTGCGTCAAAACTGTGCAAAGCAGCGTTTTGGTGCACGAAACGCCGTTTTGCGTCAAAACTGTGCAAAACAGGGTTTTGGGGCACGAAACGCACGTTTTGCGTCAAAACTGTGCAAAACAGGGTTTTTGGGCACGAAACGCACGTTTTGCGTCAAAACTGTGCAAAAGCAGCGTTTTGGTGCACGAAACGCACGTTTTGCGTCAAAACTGTGCAAAAACAGCGTTTTGGGGCACGAAACGCACGTTTTGCGTCAAAACTGTGCAAAACAGCGTTTTTGGGCACGACACGCACGTTTGTCGTCAAAACTGTGCAAAAGCAGCGTTTTGGTGCACGAAACGCACGTTTTGCGTCAAAACTGTGCAAAACAGCGTTTTGGGGCACGAACGCACGTTTTGCGTCAAAAAACTTCTGTGCAAAACAGCGTTTTTTTGGGCACGACACGCACGTTTTGCGTCAAAACTGTGCAAAAGCAGCGTTTTGGTGCACGAAACGCACGTTTTGCGTCAAAACTGTGCAAAACAGCGTTTTGGGGCACGAAACGCACGTTTTTGCGTCAAAACTGTGCAAAAGCAGCGTTTTGGTGCACGAAACGCACGTTTTGCGTCAAAACTGTGCAAAACAGCGTTTTGGGGCACGAAACGCACGTTTTGCGTCAAAACTGTGCAAAACAGCGTTTTTGGGCACGAAACGCACGTTTTGCGTCAAAACTGTGCAAAAGCAGCGTTTTGGTGCACGAAACGCACGTTTTGCGTCAAAACTGTGCAAAACAGCGTTTTGGGGCACGAACGCACGTTTTGCGTCAAAACTGTGCAAACGCAGCGTTTGGTGCACGAAACGCACGTTTTGCGTCAAAACTGTGCAAAAGCAGCCGTTTTCTTGCACGAAACGCACGTTTTGCGTCAAAACTGTGCAAAAGCAGCGTTTTGGTGCACGAAACGCACGTTTAGCGTCAAAACTGTGCAAAAGCAGCGTTTTGGTGCACGAACGCACGTTTTGCGTCAAAACTGAGCAAAAGCAGCGTTTTGGGGCACGAAACGCACGTTTTGCGTCAAAACTGTGCAAACGCAGCGTTTTGGTGTACAAAACGCACGTTTAAGCGTCAAAACTGTGCAAAACAGCGTTTTGGTGCACGAAACGCACGTTTTGCGTCAATACTGTGCAAAAGCAGCGTTTTTGGTGCACGAAACGCACGTTTTGCGTCAAAACTGTGCAAAAGCAGCGTTTTGGTGCACGAAACGCACGATTTGCGTCAAAACTGTGCAAAACAGCGTTTTGGGGCACGAAACGCACGTTTTGCGTCAAAACTGTGCAAAAGCAGCGTTTTGGTGCACGAAACGCACGTTTTGCGTCAAAAACTGTGCAAAACAGCGTTTTGGGGCACGAAACGCACGTTTTGCGTCAAAACTGTGCAAAAGCAGCGTTTTGGTGCTCGAAACGCACGATTTGCGTAAAAACTGTGCAAAACAGCGTTTTGGGGCACGAAACGCACGTTTTGCGTCAAAACTGTGCAAAAGCAGCGTTTTTGGGGCACGAAAACGCACGTTTTGCGTCAAAACTGTGCAAAAGCAGCGTTTTGGTGCACGAAACGCACGTTTTGCGTCAAAACTTTGCAAAACAGCGTTTTGGGGCACGAAACGCACGTTTTGCGTCAAAACTGTGCAAAAGCAGCGTTTTGGTGCACGAAACGCACGTTAGCGTCAAAACAGTGGCAAAAGCAGCGTTTTGGTGCACGAAACGCACGTTTTGCGTCAAAACTGTGCAAAAGCAGCGTTTTGGCGCACGAAACGCATGTTTTGCGTCAAAACTGTGCAAAAGCAGCGATTTGGTGCACGAAACGCACGTTTGCGTCAAAACTGTGCAAAAGCAGCGTTTTGGGGCACGAAACCGCACGTTTTGCGTCAAACTGTGCAAAAGCAGCGTTTTGGTGCACGAAACGCACGTTTTGCGTCAAAACTGTGCAAAACAGGGTTTTGGGGAACGAAACGCACGTTTTGCGTCAAAACTGTGCAAAAGCAGCGTTTTGGTGCACGAAACGCACGTTTTGCGTCAAAACTGTGCAAAAGCAGCGTTTTGGTGCACAAAACGCACGTTTAGCGTCAAAACTGTGCAAAAACAGCGTTTTGGTGCACGAAACGCACGATTTGCGTCAAAACTGTGCAAAACAGCGTTTTGGGGCACGAACGCACGTTTTGCGTCAAAACTGTGTAAAAGCAGCGTTTTGGTGCACGAAACGCACGTTTTGCGTCAAAACTGTGCAAAACAGCGTTTTGGGGCACGAAACGCACGTTTTGCGTCAAAACTGTGCAAAAGCAGCGTTTTGGTGCTCGAAACGCACGATTTGCGTAAAAACTGTGCAAACAGCGTTTTGGGGCACGAAACGCACGTTTTGCGTCAAAACTGTGCAAAAGCAGCGTTTTGGGGCACGAAAACGCACGTTTTGCGTCAAAACTGTGCAAAAGCAGCGTTTTGGTGCACGAAACGCACGTTTTGCGTCAAAACTTTGCAAAAACAGCGTTTTGGGGCACGAAACGCACGTTTTGCGTCAAAACTGTGCAAAAGCAGCGTTTTGGTGCACGAAACGCACGTTAGCGTCAAAAATGTGCAAAGCAGCGTTTTGGTGCACGAAACGCACGTTTTGCGTCAAAACTGTGCAAAAGCAGCGTTTTGGCGCACGAAAAACGCATGTTTTGCGTCAAAACTGTGCAAAAGCAGCGATTTGGTGCACGAAACGCACGTTTTGCGTCAAAACTGTGCAAAAGCAGCGTTTTGGGGCACGAAACGCACGTTTTGCGTCAAAACTGTGCAAAAGCAGCGTTTTGGTGCACGAAACGCACGTTTTGCGTCAAAAACTGTGCAAAACAGGGTTTTGGGGCACGAAACGCACGTTTTGCGTCAAAACTGTGCAAAACAGGGTTTTGGGGCACGAAACGCACGTTTTGCGTCAAAACTGTGCAAAAGCAGCGTTTTGGTGCACGAAACGCACGTTTTGCGTCAAAACTGTGCAAAAGCAGCGTTTTGGTGCACAAAACGCACGTTTTAGCGTCAAAACTGTGCAAAACAGCGTTTTGGTGCACGAAACGCACGTTTTGCGTCAAAACTGTGCAAAACAGCGTTTTGGGGCACGAAACGCACGTTTTGCGTCAAAACTGTGCAAAAGGAGCGTTTTGGTGCACGAACGCACGTTTTGCGTCAAAAACTGTGCAAAACAGCGTTTTTGGGGCGCGAAACGCACGTTTTGCGTCAAAACTGTGCAAAACAGCGTTTTGGGGCACGAAACGCACGTTTTGCGGCAAAACTGTGCAAAGCAGCGTTTTGGTGCACGAAACGCAACGTTTTGCGTCAAAACTGTGCAAAAAGCAGCGTTTTCTTGCACGAAACGCACGTTTTGCGTTAAAACTGTGCAAAACAGCGTTTTTGGGCACGAAACGCACGTTTTGCGTCAAAACTGTGCAAAAGCAGCGTTTTGGTGCACGAAACGCACGTTTTGCGTCAAAACTGTGCAAAACAGCGTTTTGGGGCACGAAACGCACGTTTTGCAGTCAAAACTGTGCAAAACAGCGTTTTTTGGGCACGAAACGCACGTTTTGCGTCAAAACTGTGCAAAAGCAGCGTTTTGGTGCACGAAACGCACGTTTTGCGTCAAAACTGTGCAAACAGCGTTTTGGGGCACGAAACGCACGTTTTGCGTCAAAACTGTGCAAAACAGGCGTTTTGGGGCACGAAACGCACGTTTTGCGTCAAAACTGTGCAAAACAGCGTTTTTGGGCACGAAACGCACGTTTTGCGTCAAAACTGTGCAAAACAGCGTTTTGGTGCACGAAACGCACGTTTTGCGTCAAAACTGCGCAAAAGCAGCGTCTTGGTGCACGAAACGCACGTTTTGCGTCAAAACTGTGCAAAAGCAGCGTTTTGGTGCACAAAACGCACGTTAGCGTCAAAACTGTGCAAAACAGCGTTTTGGTGCACGAAACGCACGTTTTGCGTCAAAACTGTGCAAAAGCAGCGTTTGGGGCACGAAACGCACGTTTTGCGTCAAAACTGTGCAAAAGCAGCGTTTTGGTGCACGAAACGCACGTTTTGCGTCAAAACTGTGCAAAACAGCGTTTTGGGGCACGAAACGCACGTTTTGCGTCAAAACTGTGCAAAAGCAGCGTTTTGGGGCACGAAACGCACGTTTTGCGTCAAAACTGTGCAAAAGCAGCGTTTGGTGCACGAAACGCACGTTTTGCGTCAAACCTGTGCAAAACAGCGTTTTGGGGCACGAAAACGCAACGTTTTGCGTCAAAACTGTGCAAAAGCAGCGTTTTCCTTGCACGAAACGCACGTTTTGCGTCAAAACTGTGCAAAAGCAGCGTTTTGGTGCACGAAACGCACGTTTTGCGTCAAAACTGTGCAAAACAGCGCTTTGGGGCACGAAACGCACGTTTCATTGCGAAAGCGGCGTTTTGGTGCACGAAACGCACGTTTAGCGTCAAAATTGTGCAAAAGCAGCGTCTTGGTGCACGAAACGCACGTTCAGCGTCAAAGCTGTGCAAAAGCAGCGTTTTGGTGCACGAAATGCACGTTTCGTTGCAAAAGCGGCGTTTTGGTGCACGAAACGCACGTTTCGTTGCGAAAGCGGTGTTTTGGTGCACGATACGCACGTTTGGCGTCAAAACTGAGCAAAATCAGCGTTCTGGTGCACGAACGCACGTTTAGCGTCAAAACTGTGCAATAGCAGCGTTTTGGTGCACGAAATGCACGTTTCGTTGCAAAAGCGGCGTTTTGGTGCACGAAACGCACGTTTAGCGTCGAAACTGTGCAAAAGTAGCGTTTTTGGTGCACGAAACGCACGTTTAGCGTCAAAAACTGTGCAAAAGCAGCGTTTTGGTGCACGAAACGCACGTTTAACGTCAAAACTGTGCAAAAGCAGCGTTTTGGTGCACGAAACGCACGTTAGCGTCAGAACTGTGCAAAAGCAGCGTTTTGGTGGCACGAAACGCACGTTTCGTTGCGAAAGCGGCGTTTTGGTGCACGAAACGCACGTTTAGCGTCAAACTGTGCAAAAGCACACATTTGGTGCACGAAACGCACGCTTTCCGTCAAAACTGTGCAAAAGCAGCGTCTTGGTGCACGAAACGCACGTTTAGCGTCAGAACTGTGTAAAAGCAGCGTTTTGGTGACCGAAACGCACGTTTAGCGTCAAAACTGTGCAAAGGCAGCGGTTTGGTGTATGAAATGCACGTTTCGTTGCAAAAGCAGCGTTTTGGTGCACGAAACGCACGTTTCGTTGCGAAAGCGGCGTTTTGGTGCACGAAACGCGCGTTTAGCGTTAAAACTGTGCAAAAGCAGCGTTTTAGTGCACGAAACGCACGTTTCGTTGCGAAAGCGGCGTTTTGGTGCCCGAAACGCACGTTTAGCGTCAGAACTGTGCAAAAGCAGCGTTTTGGTGCACGAAACGCACGTTTCATTGCGAAAGCGGCGTTTTTGGTGCACGAAACGCACGTTAGCGTCAAAACTGTGCAAAAGCAGCGTTTTAGTGCACGAAACGCACGTTTCGTTGCAAAAGCAGCGTTTTGGTGCACGAAACCGCACGTTTCGTTGCGAAAGCGGCGTTTTGGTGCACGAAACGCACGTTTTAGCGGCAAAACTGTGCAAAAGCAGCGTTTTGGTGCACGAAACGCACGTTTAGCGTCAAAACTGTGCAAAAGCAGCGTTTTGGAGCACGAAACGCACGTTTTGCGTCAAAACTGTGCAAAAGCAGCGTTTTGGTGCACGAAACGCACGTTTAGCGTCAAACCTGTGCAAAAGCAGCGTTTTGGTGCACGAAATGCACCTTTTGTTGCAAAAGCGGCGTTTTGGTGCACGAAACGCACGTTTAGCGGCAAAACCTGTGCAAAAGCAGCGTTTTGGTGCACGAAACGCACGTTTAGCGTCAAAACTGTGCAAAAGCAGCGTTTTGGTGCTCGAAACGCACGTTTAGAATCAAAACTATGCAAAAGCAGCGTTTTGGTGCACGAAACGCACGTTTAGCGTCAAAACTGTGCAACAGCCCGCGTTTTCGTGCACGAAACGCAGGTTTAGCGTCAAAACTGTGCAAAAGCAGCGTTTTGGTGCACGAAATGCACGTTTCGTTGCAAAAGGGGCGTTTTGGAGCACGAAACGCACGTTTAGCGTCAAAACTGTGCAAAAGCAGCGTTTTGGTGCACGAAACGCACGTTTAGCGTCAGAACTGTGCAAAAGCAGCGCTTTGGTGCACGAAACGCACGTTTAGCGTCAAAACTGTGCAAAAGCAGCGTTTTGGTGCTCGAAAACGCACATTTAGAATCAAAACTATGCAAAAGCAGCGTTTTGGTGCACGAAAACGCACGTTTAGCGTCAAAATTGTGCAAAAGCAGCGTCTTGGTGCACGAAACGCACGTTTAGCCGTCAAAACTGTGCAAAAGCAGCATTTTGGTGCACAAAATGCACGTTTCGTTGCAAAAGCGGCGTTTTTGGTGCACGAAACACACGTTTAGCGTCAAAACTGTGCAAAAGCAGCGTTTTGGTGCACGAAACGCACGTTTAGCGTCAGAACTGTGCAAAAGCAGCGTTTTGGTGCACGAAACGCACGTTTAGCGTCAAATGTGTGCAAAAGCAGCGTTTTGGTGCACGAAACACACGTTTCGTTGCGAAAGCGGCATTTTGGTGCACGAAACGCACGTTTAGCGTCAAACCTGTGCAAAAGCAGCGTTTTGGTGCACGAAAACGCACGTTTAGAATCAAAACTGTGCAAAAGCAGCGTTTTGGTGCACGAAACGCACGTTTAGCGTCAAAACTGTGCAACAGCAGCGTTTTCGTGCACGAAACGCAGGTTTAGCGTCAAAACTGTGCAAAAGCAGCGTTTTGGTGCACGAAATGCACGTTTCGTTGCAAAAGCGGCGTTTTTGGTGCACGAAACGCACGTTTAGCGTCAAAACTGAGCAAATGCAGCGTTTTGGTGCACGAAACGCACGTATAGCGTCAAAACTGTGCAAATGCAGCGTTTTGGTGCACGAAATGCACGTTTCGTTGCAAAAGCGGCGTTTTGGTGCACGAAACGCAACGTTTAGTGTCAAAACTGTGCAAAAGCAGCGTTTTGGTGCATGAAATGCACGTTTCGTTGCAAAAGCAGCGTTTTGGTGCACGAAACGCACGTTTCGTTGCAAAAGCGGCGTTTTGGTGCACGAAACGCACGTTTAGTGTCAAAACTGTGCAAAAGCAGCGTTTTGGTGCATGAAATGCACGTTTCGTTGCAAATGCAGCGTTTTTGGTGCACGAAACCACGTTTCGTTGCGAAAGCGGCATTTTGGTGCACGAAACGCACGTTTAGCGTCAAACCTGTGCAAAAGCAGCGTTTTGGTGCACGAAACGCACGTTTAGAATCAAAACTGTGCAAAAGCAGCGTTTTGGTGCACGAAACGCACGTTTAGCGTCAAAACTGTGCAACAGCAGCGTTTTCGTGCACGAAACGCAGGTTTAGCGTCAAAACTGTGCAAAAGCAGCGTTTTGGTGCACGAAATGCACGTTTCGTTGCAAAAGCGGCGTTTTGGTGCACGAAACGCACGTTTAGCGTCAAAACTGAGCAAATGCAGCGTTTTGGTGCACGAATCGCACGTATAGCGTCAAAACTGTGCAAAAGCAGCGTTTTGGTGCACGAAATGCACGTTTCGTTGCAAAAGCGGCGTTTTGGTGCACGAAACGCACGTTTAGGGTCAAAACTGTGCAAAAGCAGCGTTTTGGTGCACGAAACGCACGATTCGTTGCGAAAGCGGCATTTTGGTGCACGAAACGCACGTTTAGCGTCAAAACTGTGCAAAAGCAGCGTTTTGGTGCACGAAACGCACGTTTCTAATCAAAACTGTGCAAAAGCAGCGTCTTGGTGCACGAAACGCACGTTTAGCGTCAAAACTGTGCAAAAGCAGCATTTTAGTGCACGAAATGCACGTTTCGTTGCAAAAGCGGCGTTTTGGTGCACGAAACGCACGTTTAGCGTCAAAACTGTGCAAAAGCAGCGTTTTGGTGCACGAAATGCCCGTTTCGTTGCAAAAAGCGGCGTTTTGGTGCACGAAACGCACGTTTAGTGTCAAAACTGTGCAAAAGCAGCGTTTTGGTGCATGAAATGCACGTTTCGTTGCAAAAGCAGCGTTTTGGTGCACGAAACGCACGTTTCGTTGGGAAAGCGGTGTTTTGGTGCACGACACGCACGTTTAGCGTCAAAACTGAGCAAAAGCAGCGTTTTGGTGCACGAAACGCACGTTTCTAATCAAAACTGTGCAAAAGCAGCGTTTTGGTGCACGAAACGAACGTTTAGCGTCAAAACTGTGCAACAGCCGCGTTTTCGTGCACGAAACGGCAGGTTTAGCGTCAAAGCTGTGCAAAAGCAGCGTTTTGGTGCACGAAACGCACGTTTCTAATCAAAACTGTGCAAAAGCAGCGTTTTGGTGCACGAAACGAACGTTTAGCGTCAAAACTGTGCAACAGCCGCGTTTTCGTGCACGAAACGCAGGTTTAGCGTCAAAACTGTGCAAAAGCAGCGTTTTGGTGCACGAAATGCACGTTCCGTTGCAAAAGCGGCGTTTTGGAGCACGAAACGCACGTTTAGCGTCAAAACTGTGCAGAAGCAGCGTTTTGGTGCACGAAACGCACGTTTAGCGTCAGAAACTGTGCAAAAGCAGCGCTTTGGTGCTCGAAACGCACGTTTAGAATCAAAACTGTGCAAAAGCAGCGTTTTGGTGCACGAAACGCACGTTTATCGTCAAAACTGTGCAATAGCTGCGTTTTCGTGCACGAAACGCACGTTTACCGTCAAAACTGTGCAAAAGCAGCGTTTTCGTGCACGAAACGCACGTTTAGCGTCAAAACTGTGCAAAAGCAGCGTTTTGGTGCACGAAATGCACGTTTCGTTGCAAAAGCGGCGTTTTGGTGCACGAAACGCACGTTTAGCGTCAAAACTGCGCAAAAGCAGCGTTTTGGTGCACGAAACGCACGTTTAGCGTCAAAACTGTGCAATAGCAGCGTTTTGGAGCACGAAACGCACGTTTAACGTCAAAACTGTGCAAAAGCAGCGTTTTGGTGCACGAAACGCACGCTTAGCGTCAGAACTGTGCAAAAGCAGCGTTTTGGTGCACGAAACGCACGTTTAGCGTCAAAACTGTGCAAAGGCAGCGTTTTGGTGTATGAAATGCACGTTTCGTTGCAAAAGCAGCGTTTTGGTGCACGAAACGCACGTTTCGTTGCGAAAGCGGCGTTTTGGTGCACGAAACGCACGTTTAGCGTCAAAACTGTGCAAAAGCAGCGTTTTAGTGCACGAAACGCACGTTTCGTTGCAAAAGCAGCGTTTTGGTGCACGAAACGCACGTTTCGTTGCGAAAGCGGCGTTTTGGTGCACGAAACGCACGTTTAGCGGCAAGACTGTGCAAAAGCTGCGTTTTGGTGCACGAAACGCACGTTTAGCGTCAAAACTGTGCAAAAGCAGCGTCTTGGTGCACGAAACGCACGTTTAGCGTCAAAACTGTGCAAAAGCAGCATTTTGGTGCACGAAATGCACGTTTCGTTGCAAAAGCGGCGTTTTGGTGCACGAAACGCACGTTTAGCGTCAAAACTGTGCAAAAGCAGCGTTTTGGTGCACGAAATGCACGTTTCGTTGCAAAAGCGGCGTTTTGGTGCACGAAACGCATGCTTAGCGTCAAAACTGAGCAACTGCAGCGTTTTGGTGCACGAAACGCACGTATAGCGTCAAAACTGTGCAAAAGCAGCGTTTTGGTGCACTAAATGCCCGTTTCGTTGCAAAAGCGGCGTTTTGGTGCACGAAACGCACGTTTAGTGTCAAAACTGTGCAACAGCCGCGTTTTCGTGAACGAAACGCAGGTTTAGCGTCAAAACTGTGCAAAAGCAGCGTTTTGGTGCACGAAACGCACGTTTCTAATCAAAACTGTGCAAAAGCAGCGTTTTGGTGCACGAAACGAACGTTTAGCGTCAAAACTGTGCAACAGCCGCGTTTTCGTGCACGAAACGCAGGTTTAGCGTCAAAACTGTGCAAAAGCAGCGTTTTGGTGCACGAAATGCACGTTCCGTTGCAAAAGCGGCGTTTTGGAGCACGAAACGCACGTTTAGCGTCAAAACTGTGCAGAAGCAGCGTTTTGGTGCACGAAACGCACGTTTAGCGTCAGAACTGTGCAAAAGCAGCGCTTTGGTGCTCGAAAAAGCACGTTTAGAATCAAAACTGTGCAAAAGCAGCGTTTTGGTGCACGAAACGCACGTTTATCGTCAAAACTGTGCAAATGCAGCGTTTTGGTGCACGAAACGCACGTTTAGCGTCAAATCTGTGCAGAAGCAGCGTTTTGGTGCACGAAACGCACGTTTAGCGTCAGAACTGTGCAAAAGCAGCGCTTTGGTGCTCGAAAAAGCACGTTTAGAATCAAAACTGTGCAAAAGCAGCGTTTTGGTGCACGAAACGCACGTTTATCGTCAAAACTGTGCAATAGCTGCGTTTTCGTGCACGAAACGCACGTTTACCGTCAAAACTGTGCAAAAGCAGCGTTTTCGTGCACGAAACGCACGTTTAGCGTCAAAACTGTGCAAAAGCAGCGTTTTGGTGCACGAAATGCACGTTTCGTTGCAAAAGCGGCGTTTTGGTGCACGAAACGCACGCTTAGCGTCAGAACTGTGCAAAAGCAGCGTTTTGGTGCACGAAACGCACGTTTAGCGTCAAAACTGTGTAAAGGCAGCGTTTTGGTGTATGAAATGCACGTTTCGTTGCAAAAGCAGCGTTTTGGTGCACGAAACGCACGTTTCGTTGCGAGAGCGGCGTTTTGGTGCACGAAACGCACGTTTAGCGTCAAAACTGTGCAAAAGCAGCGTTTTAGTGCACGAAACGCACGTTTCGTTGCAAAAGCAGCGTTTTGGTGCACGAAACGCACGTTTCGTTGCGAAAGCGGCGTTTTGGTGCACGAAACGCACGTTTAGCGGCAAGACTGTGCAAAAGCAGCGTTTTGTTGCACGAAACGCACGTTTAGCGTCAAAACTGTGCAAAAGCAGCGTTTTGGAGCACGAAACGCACGTTTTGCGTCAAAACTGTGCAAAAGCAGCGTTTTGGTGCACGAAACGCACGTTTAGCGTCAAACCTGTGCAAAAGCAGCGTTTTGGTGCACGAAATGCACCTTTCGTTGCAAAAGCGGCGTTTTGGTGCACGAAACGCACGTTTCGTTGCAAAAGCGGCGTTTTGGTGCACGAAACGCACGTTTTGCGTCAAAACTGTGCAAAAGCAGCGTTTTGGTGCACGAAATGGACGTTTAGCGTCAAAACTGAGCAAATGCAGCGTTTTGGTGCACGAAACGCACGTTATGCGTCAAAACTGTGCTAAAGCAGCGTTTTGGTGCACGAAACGCACGTTTCGTTTCAAAAGCGGCGTTTTGGTGCACGAAACGCACGTTTTTCGTCAAAACTGCGCAAAAGCATCGTTTTGGTGCACGAAACGGACGTTTAGCGTGAAAACTGAGCAAATGCAGCGTTTTGGTGCACGAAACGCACGTTTAGCGTCAAATCTGTGCAAAAGCAGCGTTTTGGTGCACGAAACGCACGTTTAGCGTCAAAACTGTGCAAAAGCAGCGTTTTGGTGCTCGAAACGCACGACTAGCGTCAAAACTGTGCAAAAGCAGCGTTTTGGGACACCAAACGCACGTTTCGTTGCAAAAGCGGCGTTTTGGTGCACGAAACTCACGTTTCGTTGCGAAAGCGGCGTTTTGGTGCACGAAACGCACGTTTAGCGGCAAGACTGTGCAAAAGCAGCGTTTTGTTGCACGAAACGCACGTTTAGCGTCAAAACTGTGCAAAATCAGCGTTTTGGAGCACGAAACGCACGTTTTGCGTCAAAACTGTGCAAAAGCAGCGTTTTGGTGCACGAAACGCACGTTTAGCGTCAAAACTGTGCAAAAGCAGCGTTTTGGTGCATGAAATGCACGTTTCGTTGCAAAAGCAGCGTTTTGGTGCACGAAACGCACGTTTCGTTGCAAAAGCGGCGCTTTGGTGCACGAAACGCACGTTTTGCGTCAAAACTGTGCAAAAGCAGCGTTTTGGTGCACGAAACGGACGTTTAGCGTCAAAACTGAGCAAATGCAGCGTTTTGGTGCACGAAACTCACGTTATGCGTCAAAACTGTGCTAAAGCAGCGTTTTGGTGCACGAAACGCACGTTTCGTTGCAAAAGCGGCGTTTTGGTGCACGAAACGCACGTTTTTCGTCAAAACTGCGCAAAAGCATCGTTTTGGTGCACGAAACGGACGTTTAGCGTGAAAACTGAGCAAATGCAGCGTTTTGGTGCACGAAACGCACGTTTAGCGTCAAATCTGTGCAAAAGCAGCGTTTTGGTGCACGAAACGCACGTTTAGCGTCAAAACTGTGCAAAAGCAGCGCTTTGGTGCACGAAACGCACGTTTAGCGTCAAAACTGTGCAAAAGCAGCGTTTTGGTGCACGAAACGCACGTTGAGCGTCAAAACTGTGCAAAAGCAGCGTTTTGGTGCACGATACGCACGTTTCGTTGCGAAAGCGGCGTTTTGGTGCACGAAACGCACGTTTAGCGGCAAAACTGTGCAAAAGCAGCGTTTTGGTGCACGAAACGCACGTTTAGCGTCAAAACTGTGCGAAAGCAGCGTTTTGGTGCACGAAACGCACGTTTCGTTGCGAAAGCGGCGTTTTGGTGCACGAAACGCACGTTTAGCGGCAAAACTGTGCAATAGCAGCGTTTTCGTGCACGAAACGCACGTTTAGCGTCAAAACTGTGCAAAAGCAGCGTTTTGGTGCACGAAACGCACGCTTTCCGTCACAACTGTGAAAAAGCAGCGTCTTCTTTAACGAAACGCACGTTTAGCGTCAAAACTGTGCAAAAGCAGCCATTTGGTGCACGAAACGCACGCTTTCCGTCAAAACTGTGCAAAAGCAGCGTCTTGGTGCACGAAACGCACGTTTAGCGTCAGAACTGTGCAAAAGCAGCGTTTTGGTGCACGAAACGCACGTTTAGCGTCAAAACTGTGCAAAGGCAGCGTTTTGGTGTATGAAATGCACGTTTCGCTGCAAAAGCAGCGTTTTGGTGCACGAAACGCACGTTTCGTTGCGAAAGCGGCGTTTTGTTGCACGAAACGCAGGTTAGCGTCAAAACTGTGCAAAAGCAGCGTTTTGGTGCACGAAACGGACGTTTAGCGTCAAAACTGAGCAAATGCAGCGTTTTGGTGCACGAAACTCACGTTATGCGTCAAAACTGTGCTAAAGCAGCGTTTTGGTGCACGAAACGCACGTTTCGTTGCAAAAGCGGCGTTTTGGTGCACGAAACGCACGTTTTTCGTCAAAACTGCGCAAAAGCATCGTTTTGGTGCACGAAACGGACGTTTAGCGTGAAAACTGAGCAAATGCAGCGTTTTGGGTGCACGAAACGCACGTTTAGCGTCAAATCTGTGCAAAAGCAGCGTTTTGGTGCACGAAACGCACGTTTAGCGTCAAAACTGTGCAAAAGCAGCGCTTTGGTGCACGAAACGCACGTTTAGCGTCAAAACTGTGCAAAAGCAGCGTTTTGGTGCACGAAACGCACGTTGAGCGTCAAAACTGTGCAAAAGCAGCGTTTTGGTGCACGATACGCACGTTTCGTTGCGAAAGCGGCGTTTTGGTGCACGAAACGCACGTTTAGCGGCAAAACTGTGCAAAAGCAGCGTTTTGGTGCACGAAACGCACGTTTAGAGTCAAAACTGTGCGAAAGCAGCGTTTTGGTGCACGAAACGCACGTTTCGTTGCGAAAGCGGCGTTTTTGGTGCACGAAACGCACGTTTAGCGGCAAAACTGTGCAATAGCAGCGTTTTCGTGCACGAAACGCACGTTTAGCGTCAAAACTGTGCAATAGCAGCGTTTTGGTGCACGAAACGCACGCTTTCCGTCACAACTGTGCAAAAGCAGCGTCTTCTTTCACGAAACGCACGTTTAGCGTCAAAACTGTGCAAAAGCAGCCATTTGGTGCACGAAACGCACGCTTTCCGTCAAAACTGTGCAAAAGCAGCGTCTTGGTGCACGAAACGCACGTTTAGCGTCAGAACTGTGCAAAAGCAGCGTTTTGGTGCACGAAACGCACGTTTAGCGTCAAAACTGTGCAAAGGCAGCGTTTTGGTGTATGAAATGCACGTTTCGCTGCAAAAGCAGCGTTTTGGTGCACGAAACGCACGTTTCGTTGCGAAAGCGGCGTTTTGTTGCACGAAACGCACGTTTAGCGTCAAAACTGTGCAAAAGCAGCGTTTTGGTGCACGAAACGCACATTTCGTTGCAAAAGAAGCGTTTTGTTGCACGAAACGTACGTTTAGCGGCAAAACTGTGCAAAAGCAGCGTTTTGGTGCACGAAACGCACGTTTAGCGTCAAAACTGTGCAAAAGCAGCGTTTTGGTGCACGAAACGCACGTTTAGCGTCAAAACTGTGCAAAAGCAGCGTTTTGGTGCATGAAATGCACGTTTCGTTGCAAAAGCAGCGTTTTGGTGCACGAAACGCACGTTTAGTTGCAAAAGCGGCGCTTTGGTGCACGAAACGCACGTTTTGCGTCAAAACTGTGCAAAAGCAGCGTTTTGGTGCACGAAACGGACGTTTAGCGTCAAAACTGAGCAAATGCAGCGTTTTGGTGCACGAAACTCACGTTATGCGTCAAAACTGTGCTAAAGCAGCGTTTTGGTGCACGAAACGCACGTTTCGTTGCAAAAGCGGCGTTTTGGTGCACGAAACGCACGTTTTTCGTCAAAACTGCGCAAAAGCATCGTTTTGGTGCACGAAACGGACGTTTAGCGTGAAAACTGAGCAAATGCAGCGTTTTGGTGCACGAAACGCACGTTTAGCGTCAAATCTGTGCAAAAGCAGCGTTTTGGTGCACGAAACGCACGTTTAGCGTCAAAACTGTGCAAAAGCAGCGCTTTGGTGCACGAAACGCACGTTTAGCGTCAAAACTGTGCAAAAGCAGCGTTTTGGTGCACGAAACGCACGTTGAGCGTCAAAACTGTGCAAAAGCAGCGTTTTGGTGCACGATACGCACGTTTCGTTGCGAAAGCGGCGTTTTGGTGCACGAAACGCACGTTTAGCGGCAAAACTGTGCAAAAGCAGCGTTTTGGTGCACGAAACGCACGTTTAGCGTCAAAACTGTGCGAAAGCAGCGTTTTGGTGCACGAAACGCACGTTTCGTTGCGAAAGCGGCGTTTTGGTGCACGAAACGCACGTTTAGCGGCAAAACTGTGCAATAGCAGCGTTTTCGTGCACGAAACGCACGTTTAGCGTCAAAACTGTGCAAAAGCAGCGTTTTGGTGCACGAAACGCACGCTTTCCGTCACAACTGTGCAAAAGCAGCGTCTTCTTTCACGAAACGCACGTTTAGCGTCAAAACTGTGCAAAAGCAGCCATTTGGTGCACGAAACGCACGCTTTCCGTCAAAACTGTGCAAAAGCAGCGTCTTGGTGCACGAAACGCACGTTTAGCGTCAGAACTGTGCAAAAGCAGCGTTTTGGTGCACGAAACGCACGTTTAGCGTCAAAACTGTGCAAAGGCAGCGTTTTGGTGTATGAAATGCACGTTTCGCTGCAAAAGCAGCGTTTTGGTGCACGAAACGCACGTTTCGTTGCGAAAGCGGCGTTTTGTTGCACGAAACGCACGTTTAGCGTCAAAACTGTGCAAAAGCAGCGTTTTGGTGCACGAAACGCACATTTCGTTGCAAAAGAAGCGTTTTGTTGCACGAAACGTACGTTTAGCGGCAAAACTGTGCAAAAGCAGCGTTTTGGTGCACGAAACGCACGTTTAGCGTCAAAACTGTGCAAAAGCAGCGTTTTGGTGCACGAAACGCACGTTTAGCGTCAAAACTGTGCAAAAGCAGCGTTTTGGTGCATGAAATGCACGTTTCGTTGCAAAAGCAGCGTTTTGGTGCACGAAACGCACGTTTCGTTGCAAAAGCGGCGCTTTGGTGCACGAAACGCACGTTTTGCGTCAAAACTGTGCAAAAGCAGCGTTTTGGTGCACGAAACGGACGTTTAGCGTCAAAACTGAGCAAATGCAGCGTTTTGGTGCACGAAACTCACGTTATGCGTCAAAACTGTGCTAAAGCAGCGTTTTGGTGCACGAAACGCACGTTTCGTTGCAAAAGCGGCGTTTTGGTGCACGAAACGCACGTTTTTCGTCAAAACTGCGCAAAAGCATCGTTTTGGTGCACGAAACGGACGTTTAGCGTGAAAACTGAGCAAATGCAGCGTTTTGGTGCACGAAACGCACGTTTAGCGTCAAATCTGTGCAAAAGCAGCGTTTTGGTGCACGAAACGCACGTTTAGCGTCAAAACTGTGCAAAAGCAGCGCTTTGGTGCACGAAACGCACGTTTAGCGTCAAAACTGTGCAAAAGCAGCGTTTTGGTGCACGAAACGCACGTTGAGCGTCAAAACTGTGCAAAAGCAGCGTTTTGGTGCACGATACGCACGTTTCGTTGCGAAAGCGGCGTTTTGGTGCACGAAACGCACGTTTAGCGGCAAAACTGTGCAAAAGCAGCGTTTTGGTGCACGAAACGCACGTTTAGCGTCAAAACTGTGCGAAAGCAGCGTTTTGGTGCACGAAACGCACGTTTCGTTGCGAAAGCGGCGTTTTGGTGCACGAAACGCACGTTTAGCGGCAAAACTGTGCAATAGCAGCGTTTTCGTGCACGAAACGCACGTTTAGCGTCAAAACTGTGCAAAAGCAGCGTTTTGGTGCACGAAACGCACGCTTTCCGTCACAACTGTGCAAAAGCAGCGTCTTCTTTCACGAAACGCACGTTTAGCGTCAAAACTGTGCAAAAGCAGCCATTTGGTGCACGAAACGCACGCTTTCCGTCAAAACTGTGCAAAAGCAGCGTCTTGGTGCACGAAACGCACGTTTAGCGTCAGAACTGTGCAAAAGCAGCGTTTTGGTGCACGAAACGCACGTTTAGCGTCAAAACTGTGCAAAGGCAGCGTTTTGGTGTATGAAATGCACGTTTCGCTGCAAAAGCAGCGTTTTGGTGCACGAAACGCACGTTTCGTTGCGAAAGCGGCGTTTTGTTGCACGAAACGCACGTTTAGCGTCAAAACTGTGCAAAAGCAGCGTTTTGGTGCACGAAACGCACATTTCGTTGCAAAAGAAGCGTTTTGTTGCACGAAACGTACGTTTAGCGGCAAAACTGTGCAAAAGCAGCGTTTTGGTGCACGAAACGCACGTTTAGCGTCAAAACTGTGCAAAAGCAGCGTTTTGGTGCACGAAACGCACGTTTAGCGTCAAAACTGTGCAAAAGCAGCGTTTTGGTGCACGAAACGCACGTTTAGCGTCAAAACTGTGCGAAAGCAGCGTTTTGGTGCACGAAACGCACGTTTCGTTGCGAAAGCGGCGTTTTGGTGCACGAAACGCACGTTTAGCGGCAAAACTGTGCAATAGCAGCGTTTTCGTGCACGAAACGCACGTTTAGCGTCAAAACTGTGCAAAAGCAGCGTTTTGGTGCACGAAACGCACGCTTTCCGTCACAACTGTGCAAAAGCAGCGTCTTCTTTCACGAAACGCACGTTTAGCGTCAAAACTGTGCAAAAGCAGCCATTTGGTTCACGAAACGCACGCTTTCCGTCAAAACTGTGCAAAAGCAGCGTCTTGGTGCACGAAACGCACGTTTAGCGTCAGAACTGTGCAAAAGCAGCGTTTTGGTGCACGAAACGCACGTTTAGCGTCAAAACTGTGCAAAGGCAGCGTTTTGGTGTATGAAAGCACGTTTCGCGGCAAAAGCAGCGTTTTGGTGCACGAAACGCACGTTTCGTTGCGAAAGCGGCGTTTTGGTGCACGAAACGCACGTTTAGCGTCAAAACTGTGCAAAAGCAGCGTTTTAGTGCACGAAACGCACGTTTCGTTGCAAAAGCAGCGTTTTGGTGCACGAAACGCACGTTTCGTTGCGAAAGCGGCGTTTTGGTGCACGAAACGCACGTTTAGCGGCAAAACTGTGCAAAAGCAGCGTTTTGGTGCACGAAACGCACGTTGAGCGTCAAAACTGTGCAAAAGCAGCGTTTTGGTGCACGATACGCACGTTTCGTTGCGAAAGCGGCGTTTTGGTGCACGAAACGCACGTTTAGCGGCAAAACTGTGCAAAAGCAGCGTTTTGGTGCACGAAACGCACGTTTAGCGTCAAAACTGTGCAAAAGCAGCGTTTTGGTGCTCGAAACGCACGTTTAGAATCAAAACTATGCAAAAGCAGCGTTTTGGTGCACGAAACGCACGTTTAGCGTCAAAACTGTGCAAAAGCAGCGTTTTATTGCACGAAATGCACGTTTCGTTGCAAAAGCGGCGTTTTGGTGCACGAAACGCACGTTTAGCGTCAAAACTGAGCAACTGCAGCGTTTTGGTGCACGAAACGCACGTATAGCGGCAAAACTGTGCAAAAGGGGCGTTTTGGTGCACGAAACGCACGTTTAGTGTCAAAACTGTGCAAAAGCAGCGTTTTGGTGCATGAAATGCACGTTTCGTAGCAAAAGTAGCGTTTTTGTGCACGAAACGCACGTTTCGTTGCGAAAGCGGTGTTTTGGTGCACGATACTCACGTTTAGCGTCAAAACTGAGCAAAATCAGCGTTCTGGTGCACGAAACGCACGTTTTGCGTCAAACCTGTGCAAAAGCAGCGTTTTGGTGCACGAAACGCACATTTAGCGTCAAAACTGTGCAAAAGGAGCGTTTTGATGCACGAAATGCACGTTTCGTTGCAAAAGCGGCGTTTTGGTGCACGAAACGCACGTTTAGCGTCAGAACTGTGCAAAAGCAGCGTTTTGGTGCACGAAACGCACGTTTAGCGTCAAATGTGTGCAAAAGCAGCGTTTTGGTGCACGAAACGCACGTTTCGTTGCGAAAGCGGCATTTTGGTGCACGAAACGCACGTTTAGCGTCAAACCTGCGCAAAAGCAGCGTTTTGGTGCACGAAACGCACGTTTAGAATCAAAACTGTGCAAAAGCAGCGTTTTGGTGCACGAAACGCACGTTTAGCGTCAAAACTGTGCAACAGCAGCGTTTTCGTGCACGAAACGCAGGTTTAGCGTCAAAACTGTGCAAAAGCAGCGTTTTGGTGCACGAAATGCACGTTTCGTTGCAAAAGCGGCGTTTTGGTGCACGAAACGCACGTTTCGTTGCAAAAGCGGCGTTTTGGTGCACGAAACGCACGTTTTTCGTCAAAACTGCGCAAAAGCATCGTTTTGGTGCACGAAACGGACGTTTAGCGTGAAAACTGAGCAAATGCAGCGTTTTGGTGCACGAAACGCACGTTTAGCGGCAAAACTGTGCAATAGCAGCGTTTTCGTGCACGAAACGCACGTTTAGCGTCAAAACTGTGCAAAAGCAGCGTTTTGGTGCACGAAACGCACGCTTTCCGTCACAACTGTGCAAAAGCAGCGTCTTCTTTCACGAAACGCACGTTTAGCGTCAAAACTGTGCAAAAGCAGCCATTTGGTGCACGAAACGCACGCTTTCCGTCAAAACTGTGCAAAAGCAGCGTCTTGGTGCACGAAACGCACGTTTAGCGTCAGAACTGTGCAAAAGCAGCGTTTTGGTGCACGAAACGCACGTTTAGCGTCAAAACTGTGCAAAGGCAGCGTTTTGGTGTATGAAATGCACGTTTCGCTGCAAAAGCAGCGTTTTGGTGCACGAAACGCACGTTTCGTTGCGAAAGCGGCGTTTTGGTGCACGAAACGCACGTTTAGCGTCAAAACTGTGCAAAAGCTGCGTTTTAGTGCACGAAACGCACGTTTCGTTGCAAAAGCAGCGTTTTGGTGCACGAAACGCACGTTTCGTTGCGAAAGCGGCGTTTTGGTGCATGAAACGCACGTTTAGCGGCAAAACTGTGCAAAAGCAGCGTTTTGGTGCACGAAACGCACGTTTAGCGTCAAAACTGTGCAAAAGCAGCGTTTTGGAGCACGAAACGCACGTTTTGCGTCAAAACTGTGCAAAAGCAGCGTTTTGGTGCACGAAACGCACGTTTAGCGTCAAACCTGTGCAAAAGCAGCGTTTTGGTGCACGAAATGCACCTTTCGTTGCAAAAGCGGCGTTTTGGTGCACGAAACGCACGTTTAGCTGCAGAACTGTGCAAAAGCAGCGTTTTGGTGCACGAAACGCACGTTTAGCGTCAAAACTGTGCAAAAGCAGCGTTTTGGTGCTCGAAACGCACGTTTAGAATCAAAACTATGCAAAAGCAGCGTTTTGGTGCACGAAACGCACGTTTAGCGTCAAAACTGTGCAAAAGCAGCGTTTTGGTGCACGAAATGCACGTTTCGTTGCAAAAGCGGCGTTTTGGTGCACGAAACGCACGTTTAGCGTCAAAACTGAGCAACTGCAGCGTTTTGGAGCACGAAACGCACGTATAGCGTCAAAACTGTGCAAAAGCAGCGTTTTGGTGCACGAAATGCCCGTTTCGTTGCAAAAGCGGCGTTTTGGTGCACGAAACGCACGTATAGCGGCAAAACTGTGCAAAAGGGGCGTTTTGGTGCACGAAACGCACGTTTAGTGTCAAAACTGTGCAAAAGCAGCGTTTTGGTGCATGAAATGCACGTTTCGTTGCAAAAGCAGCGTTTTGGTGCACGAAACGCACGTTTCGTTGCAAAAGCGGCGTTTTGGTGCACGAAACGCACGTTTAGCGGCAAAACTGTGCAAAAGCAGCGTTTTGGTGCACGAAACGCACGTTTAGCGTCAAAACTGTGCAAAAGCAGCGTTTTGGAGCACGAAACGCACGTTTTGCGTCAAAACTGTGCAAAAGCAGCGTTTTGGTGCACGAAACGCACGTTTAGCGTCAAACCTGTGCAAAAGCAGCGTTTTGGTGCACGAAATGCACCTTTCGTTGCAAAAGCGGCGTTTTGGTGCACGAAACGCACGTTTAGCTGCAGAACTGTGCAAAAGCAGCGTTTTGGTGCACGAAACGCACGTTTAGCGTCAAAACTGTGCAAAAGCAGCGTTTTGGTGCTCGAAACGCACGTTTAGAATCAAAACTATGCAAAAGCAGCGTTTTGGTGCACGAAACGCACGTTTAGCGTCAAAACTGTGCAAAAGCAGCGTTTTGGTGCACGAAATGCACGTTTCGTTGCAAAAGCGGCGTTTTGGTGCACGAAACGCACGTTTAGCGTCAAAACTGAGCAACTGCAGCGTTTTGGTGCACGAAACGCACGTTTAGTGTCAAAACTGTGCAAAAGCAGCGTTTTGGTGCATGAAATGCACGTTTCGTTGCAAAAGCAGCGTTTTGGTGCACGAAACGCACGTTTCGTTGCGAAAGCAGCGTTTTGGTGCTCGAAACGCACGTATAGAATCAAAACTATGCAAAAGCAGCGTTTTGGTGCACGAAACGCACGTTTAGCGTCAAAACTGTGCAAAAGCAGCATCTTGGTGCACGAAACGCACGTTTAGCGTCAAAACTGTGCAAAAGCAGCATTTTGGTGCACGAAACGCACGTTTCGTTGCAAAAGCGGCGTTTTGGTGCACGAAACGCACGTTTAGCGTCAAAACTGTGCAAAAGCAGCGTTTTGGTGCACGAAATGCACGTTTCGTTGCAAAAGCAGCGTTTTTGTGCACGAAACGCACGTTTCGTTGCGAAAGCGGTGTTTTGGTGCACGATACGCACGTTTAGCGTCAAAACTGAGCAAAATCAGCGTTCTGGTGCACGAAACGCACTTTTTGCGTCAAACCTGTGCAAAAGCAGCGTTTTGGTGCACGAAACGCACATTTAGCGTCAAAACTGTGCAAAAGCAGCGTTTTGATGCACGAAATGCACGTTTCGTTGCAAAAGCGGCGTTTTGGTGCACGAAACGCACGTTTAGCGTCAGAACTGTGCAAAAGCAGCGTTTTGGTGCACGAAACGCACGTTTAGCGTCAAATGTGTGCAAAAGCAGCGTTTTGGTGCACGAAACGCACGTTTCGTTGCGAAAGCGGCATTTTGGTGCACGAAACGCACGTTTAGCGTCAAAACTGTGCAAAAGCAGCGTTTTGGTGCACGAAATGCACGTTTCGTTGCAAAAGCGGCGTTTTGGTGCACGAAACGCACGTTTAGCGTCAAAACTGAGCAAATGCAGCGTTTTGGTGCACGAAACGCACGTATAGCGTCAAAACTGTGCAAAAGCAGCGTTTTGGTGCACGAAACGCACGTTTCGTTGCGAAAGCGGTGTTTTGGTGCACGATACGCACGTTTAGCGTCAAAACTGAGCAAAATCAGCGTTCTGGTGCACGAAATGCACGTTTCGTTGCAAAAGCGGCGTTTTGGTGCACGAAACGCACGTTTAGCGTCAAAACTGTGCAAAAGCAGCGTTTTGGTGCACGAAATGCACGTTTCGTTGCAAAAGCGGCGTTTTGGTGCACGAAACGCACGTTTAGCGTCAAAACTGAGCAACTGCAGCGTTTTGGTTCACGAAACGCACGTATAGCGTCAAAACTGTGCAAAAGGGGCGTTTTGGTGCACGAAACGCACGTTTAGTGTCAAAGCTGTGCAAAAGCAGCGTTTTGGAGCACGAAATGCACGTTTCGTTGCAAAAGCGGCGTTTTGGTGCACGAAACGCACGTTTAGCGTCAAAACTGTGCAAAAGCAGCGTCTTGTTGCACGAAACGCACGTTTAGCGTCAAAACTGTGCAAAAGCAGCATTTTGGTGCACGAAATGCACGTTTCGTTGCAAAAGCGGCGTTTTGGTGCACGAAACGCACGTTTAGCGTCAAAACTGTGCAAAAGCAGCGTTTTGGTGCACGAAATGCACGTTTCGTTGCAAAAGCGGCGTTTTGGTGCACGAAACGCACGTTTAGCGTCAAAACTGAGCAACTGCAGCGTTTTGGTTCACGAAACGCACGTATAGCGTCAAAACTGTGCAAAAGGGGCGTTTTGGTGCACGAAACGCACGTTTAGTGTCAAAGCTGTGCAAAAGCAGCGTTTTGGTGCACGAAATGCACGTTTCGTTGCAAAAGCGGCGTTTTGGTGCACGAAACGCACGTTTAGCGTCAAAACTGTGCAAAAGCAGCGTCTTGTTGCACGAAACGCACGTTTAGCGTCAAAACTGTGCAAAAGCAGCATTTTGGTGCACGAAATTCACGTTTCGTTGCAAAAGCGGCGTTTTGGTGCACGAAACGCACGTTAAGCGTCAAAACTGTGCAAAAGCAGCGTTTTGGTGCACGAAATGCACGTTTCGTTGCAAAAGCGGCGTTTTGGTGCACGAAATGCACGTTTAGCGTCAAAACTGAGCAACTGCAGCGTTTTGGTGCACGAAACGCACGTATAGCGTCAAAACTGTGCAAAAGGGGCGTTTTGGTGCACGAAACGCACATTTAGCGTCAAAACTGTGCAAAAGCAGCGTTTTGATGCACGAAATGCACGTTTCGTTGCAAAAGCGGCGTTTTGGTGCACGAAACGCACGTTTGGCGTCAGAACTGTGCAAAAGCAGCGTTTTGGTGCACGAAACGCACGTTTAGCGTCAAATGTGTGCAAAAGCAGCGTTTTGGTGCACGAAACGCACGTTTCGTTGCGAAAGCGGCATTTTGGTGCACGAAACGCACGTTTAGCGTCAAACCTGTGCAAAAGCAGCGTTTTGGTGCACGAAACGCACGTTTAGAATCAAAACTGTGCAAAAGCAGCGTTTTGGTGCACGAAACGCACGTTTAGCGTCAAACCTGTGCAAAAGCAGCGTTTTGGTGCACGAAACGGACGTTTAGAATCAAAACTGTGCAAAAGCAGCGTTTTGGTGCACGAAACGCACGTTTAGCGTCAAAACTGTGCAACAGCAGCGTTTTCGTGCACGAAACGCAGGTTTAGCGTCAAAACTGTGCAAAAGCAGCGTTTTGGTGCACGAAATGCACGTTTCGTTGCAAAAGCGGCGTTTTGGTGCACGAAACGCACGTTTAGTGTCAAAACTGTGCAAAAGCAGCGTTTTGGTGCATGAAATGCACGTTTCGTTGCAAAAGCAGCGTTTTGGTGCACGAAACGCACGTTTAGCGGCAAAACTGTGCAAAAGCAGCGTTTTGGTGCACGAAACGCACGTTTAGCGTCAAAACTGTGCAATAGCAGCATTTTCGTGCACGAAACGCACGTTTAGCGGCAAAACTGTGCAAAAGCAGCGTTTTGGTGCACGAAACACACGCTTTCCGTCAAAACTGTGCAAAAGCAGCGTCTTGGTGCACGAAACGCACGTTTAGCGTCAAAACTGTGCAAAAGCAGCGTTTTGGTGCACGAGATGCACCTTTCGTTGCAAAAGCAGCGTTTTGGTGCACGAAACGCACGTTTCGTTGCAAAAGCGGCGTTTTGGTGCACGAAACGCACGTTTAGTGTCAAAACTGTGCAAAAGCAGCGTTTTGGTGCATGAAATGCACGTTTCGTTGCAAATGTAGCGTTTTGGTGCACGAAATGCACGTTTCGTTGCAAAAGCGGCGTTTTGGAGCACGAAACGCACGTTTAGCGTCAAAACTGTGCAAAAGCAGCGTTTTGGTGCACGAAACGCACGTTTAGCGTCAGAACTGTGCAAAAGCAGCGTTTTGGTGCTCGAAACGCACGTTTAGAATCAAAACTATGCAAAAGCAGCGTTTTGGTGCACGAAACGCACGTTTAGCGTCAAAACTGTGCAAAAGCAGCGTCTTGGTGCACGAAACGCACGTTTAGCGTCAAAACTGTGCAAAAGCAGCATTTTGGTGCACGAAACGCACGTTTAGCGTCAAAACTGTGCAAAAGCAGCGTCTTGGTGCACGAAACGCACGTTTAGCGTCAAAACTGTGCAAAAGCAGCATTTTGGTGCACGAAATGCACGTTTCGTTGCAAAAGCGCCGTTTTGGTGCACGAAACGCACGTTTAGCGTCAAAACTGTGCAAAAGCAGCGTTTTGGTGCACGAAATGCACGTTTCGTTGCAAAAGCGGCGTTTTGGTGCACGAAACGCACGTTTAGCGTCAAAACTGAGCAACTGCAGCGTTTTGGTGCACGAAACGCACGTATAGCGTCAAAACTGTGCAAAAGGGGCGTTTTGGTGCACGAAACGCACGTTTAGTGTCAAAACTGTGCAAAAGCAGCGTTTTGGTGCATGAAATGCACGTTTCGTTGCAAAAGCAGCGTTTTGGTGCACGAAACGCACGTTTCGTTGCGAAAGCGGTGTTTTGGTGCACGATACGCACGTTTAGCGTCAAAACTGAGCAAAATCAGCGTTCTGGTGCACGAAACGCACGTTTTGCGTCAAAACTGTGCAAAAGCAGCGTTTTGGTGCACGAAACGCACATTTAGCGTCAAAACTGTGCAAAAGCAGCGTTTTGATGCACGAAATGCACGTTTCGTTGCAAAAGCGGCGTTTTGGTGCACGAAACGCACGTTTAGCGTCAGAACTGTGCAAAAGCAGCGTTTTGGTGCACGAAACGCACGTTTAGCGTCAAATGTGTGCAAAAGCAGCGTTTTGGTGCACGAAACGCACGTTTCGTTGCGAAAGCGGCATTTTGGTGCACGAAACGCACGTTTAGCGTCAAACCTGCGCAAAAGCAGCGTTTTGGTGCACGAATCGCACGTTTAGAATCAAAACTGTGCAATAGCAGCGTTCTGGTGCACGAAACGCACGTTTAGCGTCAAAACTGTGCAACAGCAGCGTTTTCGTGCACGAAACGCAGGTTTAGCGTCAAAACTGTGCAAAAGCAGCGTTTTGGTGCACGAAATGCACGTTTCGTTGCAAAAGCGGCGTTTTGGTGCACGAAACGCACGTTAAGCGTCAAAACTGTGCAAAAGCAGCGTTTTGGTGCACGAAATGCACGTTTCGTTGCAGAAGCGGCGTTTTGGTGCACGAGACGCACGTTTAGCGTCAAAACTGCAAAAGCAGCGTTTTGGTGCACGAAACGCACGTTTAGCGGCAAAACTGTGCAAAAGCAGCGTTTTGGTGCACGAAACGCACGTTTCGTTGCAAAAGCGGCGTTTTGGTGCACGAAACGCAGGTTTTGCGTCAAAACTGTGCAAAAGCAGCGCTTTGGTGCACGAAACGCACGTTAAGCGTCAAAACTGTGCAAAAGCAGCGTTTTGGCGCACGAAACGCACCTTTAGCGTCAAAACTGTGCAAAAGCAGCGTTTTGGTGCACGAAACGCACATTTAGCGTCAAAACTGTGCAATAGCAGCGTTTTGGTGCACGAAACGCACGTATAGCGTCAAAACTATGCGAAAGCAGCGTTTTGGTGCACGAAACGCACGTTCCGTTGCGAAAGCGGCGTTTTGGTGCACGAAACGCACGTTTTGCGCCAAAAGGAGCAATTCGGTGTGTGAAGCGCACGTTTTGTGCCAAAACTGAGCAAAAGCGGCGATTCGGTGCTCGAAACGACCGTTTTGCGCCAAAAGGAGCAATTCGGTGCTTGAAACGCACGTTTTGTGCCAAACTGAGCAAAAGCAGCGATTCTGTGCACGAAACGCACGTTTTGTGCCAAAAGGCGCAATTCGGTGTGTGATACGCACGTTTTGTGCCAAAAGTGAGCAAAAGAGGCGATTCTGTGCACGAAACGCACGTTTTGTGCCAAAACTGAGCAAAAGCAGCGTTTTGGTGCACGAAACGCACGTTTAGCGTCAGAACTGTGCAAAAGCAGCGTTTTGGTGCTCGAAACGCACGTTTAGAATCAAAACTATGCAAAAGCAGCGTTTTGGTGCACGAAACGCACGTTTAGCGTCAAAACTGTGCAAAAGCAGCGTCTTGGTGCACGAAACGCACGTTTAGCGTCAAAACTGTGCAAAAGCAGCGTTTTGGTGCACGAAACGCACGTTTAGCGTCAAAACTGTGCAATAGCAGCATTTTCGTGCACGAAACGCACGTTTAGCGGCAAAACTGTGCAAAAGCAGCGTTTTGGTGCACGAAACACACGCTTTCCGTCAAAACTGTGCAAAAGCAGCGTCTTGGTGCACGAAACGCACGTTTAGCGTCAAAACTGTGCAAAAGCAGCGTTTTGGTGCACGAGATGCACCTTTCGTTGCAAAAGCAGCGTTTTGGTGCACGAAACGCACGTTTCGTTGCAAAAGCGGCGTTTTGGTGCACGAAACGCACGTTTAGTGTCAAAACTGTGCAAAAGCAGCGTTTTGGTGCATGAAATGCACGTTTCGTTGCAAATGTAGCGTTTTGGTGCACGAAATGCACGTTTCGTTGCAAAAGCGGCGTTTTGGAGCACGAAACGCACGTTTAGCGTCAAAACTGTGCAAAAGCAGCGTTTTGGTGCACGAAACGCACGTTTAGCGTCAGAACTGTGCAAAAGCAGCGTTTTGGTGCTCGAAACGCACGTTTAGAATCAAAACTATGCAAAAGCAGCGTTTTGGTGCACGAAACGCACGTTTAGCGTCAAAACTGTGCAAAAGCAGCGTCTTGGTGCACGAAACGCACGTTTAGCGTCAAAACTGTGCAAAAGCAGCATTTTGGTGCACGAAACGCACGTTTAGCGTCAAAACTGTGCAAAAGCAGCGTCTTGGTGCACGAAACGCACGTTTAGCGTCAAAACTGTGCAAAAGCAGCATTTTGGTGCACGAAATGCACGTTTCGTTGCAAAAGCGCCGTTTTGGTGCACGAAACGCACGTTTAGCGTCAAAACTGTGCAAAAGCAGCGTTTTGGTGCACGAAATGCACGTTTCGTTGCAAAAGCGGCGTTTTGGTGCACGAAACGCACGTTTAGCGTCAAAACTGAGCAACTGCAGCGTTTTGGTGCACGAAACGCACGTATAGCGTCAAAACTGTGCAAAAGGGGCGTTTTGGTGCACGAAACGCACGTTTAGTGTCAAAACTGTGCAAAAGCAGCGTTTTGGTGCATGAAATGCACGTTTCGTTGCAAAAGCAGCGTTTTGGTGCACGAAACGCACGTTTCGTTGCGAAAGCGGTGTTTTGGTGCACGATACGCACGTTTAGCGTCAAAACTGAGCAAAATCAGCGTTCTGGTGCACGAAACGCACGTTTTGCGTCAAAACTGTGCAAAAGCAGCGTTTTGGTGCACGAAACGCACATTTAGCGTCAAAACTGTGCAAAAGCAGCGTTTTGATGCACGAAATGCACGTTTCGTTGCAAAAGCGGCGTTTTGGTGCACGAAACGCACGTTTAGCGTCAGAACTGTGCAAAAGCAGCGTTTTGGTGCACGAAACGCACGTTTAGCGTCAAATGTGTGCAAAAGCAGCGTTTTGGTGCACGAAACGCACGTTTCGTTGCGAAAGCGGCATTTTGGTGCACGAAACGCACGTTTAGCGTCAAACCTGCGCAAAAGCAGCGTTTTGGTGCACGAATCGCACGTTTAGAATCAAAACTGTGCAATAGCAGCGTTCTGGTGCACGAAACGCACGTTTAGCGTCAAAACTGTGCAACAGCAGCGTTTTCGTGCACGAAACGCAGGTTTAGCGTCAAAACTGTGCAAAAGCAGCGTTTTGGTGCACGAAATGCACGTTTCGTTGCAAAAGCGGCGTTTTGGTGCACGAAACGCACGTTAAGCGTCAAAACTGTGCAAAAGCAGCGTTTTGGTGCACGAAATGCACGTTTCGTTGCAGAAGCGGCGTTTTGGTGCACGAGACGCACGTTTAGCGTCAAAACTGCAAAAGCAGCGTTTTGGTGCACGAAACGCACGTTTAGCGGCAAAACTGTGCAAAAGCAGCGTTTTGGTGCACGAAACGCACGTTTCGTTGCAAAAGCGGCGTTTTGGTGCACGAAACGCAGGTTTTGCGTCAAAACTGTGCAAAAGCAGCGTTTTGGTGCACGAAACGCACGTTTAGAATCAAAACTGTGCAAAAGCAGCGTTTTGGTGCACGAAACGCACGTTTCGTTGCAAAAGCGGCGTTTTGGTGCACGAAACGCACGTTTAGTGTCAAAACTGTGCAAAAGCAGCGTTTTGGTGCATGAAATGCACGTTTCGTTGCAAAAGCAGCGTTTTGGTGCACGAAACGCACGTTTCGTTGCAAAAGCGGCGTTTTGGTGCACGAAACGCACGTTTAGTGTCAAAACTGTGCAAAAGCAGCGTTTTGGTGCATGAAATGCACGTTTCGTTGCAAATGCAGCGTTTTGGTGCACGAAACGCACGTTTCGTTGCGAAAGCGGCATTTTGGTGGACGAAACGCACGTTTAGCGTCAAAACTGTGCAAAAGCAGCGTTTTGGTGCACGAAACGCACGTTTCTAATCAAAACTGTGCAAAAGCAGCGTTTTGGTGCACGAAACGAACGTTTAGCGTCAAAACTGTGCAACAGCCGCGTTTTCGTGCACGAAACGCAGGTTTAGCGTCAAAACTGTGCAAAAGCAGCGTTTTGGTGCACGAAATGCACGTTTCGTTGCAAAAGCGGCGTTTTGGAGCACGAAACGCACGTTTAGCGTCAAAACTGTGCAAAAGCAGCGTTTTGGTGCACGAAACGCACGTTTAGCGTCAGAACTGTGCAAAAGCAGCGCTTTGGTGCTCGAAACGCACGTTTAGAATCAAAACTGTGCAAAAGCAGCGTTTTGGTGCACGAAACGCACGTTTATCGTCAAAACTGTGCAATAGCTGCGTTTCGTGCACGAAACGCACGTTTACCGTCAAAAATGTGCAAAAGCAGCGTTTTGGTGCACGAAACGCACGTTTAGCGTCAAAACTGTGCAAAAGCAGCGTTTTGGTGCACGAAACGCACGTTTCGTTGCAAAAGCGGCGTTTTGGTGCACGAAACGCAGGTTTTGCGTCAAAACTGTGCAAAAGCAGCGCTTTGGTGCACGAAACGCACGTTAAGCGTCAAAACTGTGCAAAAGCAGCGTTTTGGTGCACGAAACGCACCTTTTGCGTCAAAACTGTGCAAAAGCAGCGTTTTGGTGCACGAAACGCACGTTTAGCGTCAAACCTGTGCAAAAGCAGCGTTTTGGTGCACGAAACGCACGTTTAGAATCAAAACTGTGCAAAAGCAGCGTTTTGGTGCACGAAACGCACGTTTAGCGTCAAAACTGAGCAAATGCAGCGTTTTGGTGCACGAAACGCACGTATAGCGTCAAAACTGTGCAAAAGCAGGGTTGTGTTGCACGAAATGCACGTTTCGTTGCAAAAGCGGCGTTTTGGTGCACGAAACGCACGTTTAGTGTCAAAACTGTGCAAAAGCAGCGTTTTGGTGCATGAAATGCACGTTTCGTTGCAAATGCAGCGTTTTGGTGCACGAAATGCACGTTTCGTTGCAAAAGCGGCGTTTTGGAGCACGAAACGCACGTTTAGCGTCAAAACTGTGCAAAAGCAGCGTTTTGGTGCACGAAACGCACGTTTAGCGTCAGAACTGTGCAAAAGCAGCGCTTTGGTGCACGAAACGCACGTTTCGCTGCAAAAGCGGCGTTTTGGTGCACGAAACGCACGTTTTGCGTCAAAACTGTGCAAAAGCAGCGATTTGGTGCACGAAACGCACGTTTCGCTGCCAAAGCGGCGTTTTGGTGCACGAAACGCACGTTTAGCGTCAAAACTGTGCAAAAGCAGCGATTTGGTGCACGAAACGCACGTTTTGCGTCAAAACTGTGCAAAAGCAGCGATTTGGTGCACGAAACGCACGTTTCGCTGCAAAAGCGGCGTTTTGGTGCACGAAACGCACGTTTTGCGTCAAAACTGTGCAAAAGCAGCGATTTGGCGCACGAAACGCACGTTTTGCGTCAA
Source organism: Stelis phaeoptera (assembly GCA_943735885.1). Classification (NCBI taxonomy): domain Eukaryota; kingdom Metazoa; phylum Arthropoda; class Insecta; order Hymenoptera; family Megachilidae; genus Stelis; species Stelis phaeoptera. Next base: position 173,145 of record CALSEM010000012.1, read on the forward strand.
AACTGTGCAAAAGCAGCGTTTTGGTGCACGAAACGCACGTTTAGCGTCAAAACTGTGCAAAAGCAGCGTTTTGGTGCTCGAAACGCACGTTTAGAATCAAAACTATGCAAAAGCAGCGTTTTGGTGCACGAAACGCACGGTTAGCGTCAAAACTGTGCAAAAGCAGCGTCTTGGTGCACGAAACGCACGTTTAGCGTCAAAACTGTGCAAAAGCAGCATTTTGGTGCACGAAACGCACGTTTAGCGTCAAAACTGTGCAAAAGCAGCGTCTTGGTGCACGAAACGCACGTTTCGTTGCAAAAGCGGCGTTTTGGTGCACGAAACGCACGTTTAGCGTCAAAACTGAGCAACTGCAGCGTTTTGGTGCACGAAACGCACGTATAGCGTCAAAACTGTGCAAAAGGGGCGTTTTGGTGCACGAAACGCACGTTTAGTGTCAAAACTGTTCAAAAGCAGCGTTTTGGTGCATGAAATGCACGTTTCGTTGCAAAAGCAGCGTTTTGGTGCACGAAACGCACGTTTGGTTGCGAAAGCGGTGTTTTGGTGCACGATACGCACGTTTAGCGTCAAAACTGAGCAAAATCAGCGTTCTGGTGCACGAAACGCACGTTTTGCGTCAAAACTGTGCAAAAGCAGCGTTTTGGTGCACGAAACGCACATTTAGCGTCAAAACTGTGCAAAAGCAGCGTTTTGATGCACGAAAGGCACGTTTCGTTGCAAAAGCGGCGTTTTGGTGCACGAAACGCACGTTTAGCGTCAGAACTGTGCAAAAGCAGCGTTTTGGTGCACGAAACGCACGTTTAGCGTCAAATGTGTGCAAAAGCAGCGTTTTGGTGCACGAAACGCACGTTTCGTTGCGAAAGCGGCATTTTGGTGCACGAAACGCACGTTTAGCGTCAAACCTGCGCAAAAGCAGCGTTTTGGTGCACGAATCGCACGTTTAGAATCAAAACTGTGCAATAGCAGCGTTCTGGTGCACGAAACGCACGTTTAGCGTCAAAACTGTGCAACAGCAGCGTTTTCGTGCACGAAACGCAGGTTTAGCGTCAAAACTGTGCAAAAGCAGCGTTTTGGTGCACGAAATGCACGTTTCGTTGCAAAAGCGGCGTTTTGGTGCACGAAACGCACGTTAAGCGTCAAAACTGTGCAAAAGCAGCGTTTTGGTGCACGAAATGCACGTTTCGTTGCAGAAGCGGCGTTTTGGTGCACGAAACGCACGTTTAGCGTCAAAACTGCAAAAGCAGCGTTTTGGTGCACGAAACGTACGTTTAGCGGCAAAACTGTGCAAAAGCAGCGTTTTGGTGCACGAAACGCAGGTTTAGCGTCAAAACTGTGCAATAGCAGCGTTTTCGTGCACGAAACGCACGTTTAGCGGCAAAACTGTGCAAAAGCAGCGTTTTGGTGCACGAAACACACGCTTTCCGTCAAAACTGTGCAAAAGCAGCGTCTTGGTGCACGAAACGCACGTTTAGCGTCAAAACTGTGCAAAAGCAGCGTTTTGGTGCACGAAATGCACCTTTCGTTGCAAAAGCGGCGTTTTGGTGCACGAAACGCACGTTTAGCGTCAAAACTGTGCAATAGCAGCGTTTTCGTGCACGAAACGCACGTTTAGCGTCAAAACTGTGCAAAAGCAGCGTTTTGATGCACGAAACGCACGCTTTCCGTCACAACTGTGCAAAAGCAGCGTCTTCTTGCACGAAACGCACGTTTAGCGTCAAAACTGTGCAAAAGCAGCCATTTGGTGCACGAAACGCACGCTTTCCGTCAAAACTTTGCAAAAGCAGCGTCTTGGTGCACGAAACGCACGTTTAGCGTCAGAACTGTGCAAAAGCAGCGTTTTGGTGCACGAAACGCACGTTTAGCGTCAAAACTGTGCAAAGGCAGCGTTTTGGTGTATGAAATGCACGTTTCGTTGCAAAAGCAGCGTTTTGGTGCACGAAACGCACGTTTCGTTGCGAAAGCGGCGTTTTGGTGCACGAAACGCACGTTTAGCGTCAAAACTGTGCAAAAGCAGCGTTTTAGTGCACGAAACGCACGTTTCGTTGCAAAAGCAGCGTTTTGGTGCACGAAACGCACGTTTAGCGTCAAAACTGTGCAAAAGCAGCGTTTTGGAGCACGAAACGCACGTTTTGCGTCAAAACTGTGCAAAAGCAGCGTTTTGGTGCACGAAACGCACGTTTAGCGTCAAACCTGTGCAAAAGCAGCGTTTTGGTGCACGAAACGCACGTTTAGCGTCAAAACTGTGCAAAGGCAGCGTTTTGGTGTATGAAATGCACGTTTCGTTGCAAAAGCAGCGTTTTGGTGCACGAAACGCACGTTTCGTTGCGAAAGCGGCGTTTTGGTGCACGAAACGCACGTTTAGCGTCAAAACTGTGCAAAAGCAGCGTTTTAGTGCACGAAACGCACGTTTCGTTGCAAAAGCAGCGTTTTGGTGCACGAAACGCACGTTTAGCGTCAAAACTGTGCAAAAGCAGCGTTTTGGTGCACGAAACGCACGTTTAGCGTCAAACCTGTGCAAAAGCAGCGTTTTGGTGCACGAAACGCACGTTTAGAATCAAAACTGTGCAAAAGCAGCGTTTTGGTGCACGAAACGCACGTTTAGCGTCAAAACTGAGCAAATGCAGCGTTTTGGTGCACGAAACGCACGTATAGCGTCAAAACTGTGCAAAAGCAGGGTTGTGTTGCACGAAATGCACGTTTCGTTGCAAAAGCGGCGTTTTGGTGCACGAAACGCACGTTTAGTGTCAAAACTGTGCAAAAGCAGCGTTTTGGTGCATGAAATGCACGTTTCGTTGCAAATGCAGCGTTTTGGTGCACGAAATGCACGTTTCGTTGCAAAAGCGGCGTTTTGGAGCACGAAACGCACGTTTAGCGTCAAAACTGTGCAAAAGCAGCGTTTTGGTGCACGAAACGCACGTTTAGCGTCAGAACTGTGCAAAAGCAGCGCTTTGGTGCTCGAAACGCACGTTTCGCTGCAAAAGCGGCGTTTTGGCGCACGAAACGCACGTTTTGCGTCAAAACTGTGCAAAAGCAGCGATTTGGTGCACGAAACGCACGTTTCGCTGCAAAAGCGGCGTTTTGGTGCACGAAACGCACGTTTTGCGTCAAAACTGTGCAAAAGCAGCGATTTGGTGCACGAAACGCACGTTTCGCTGCCAAAGCGGCGTTTTGGTGCACGAAACGCACGTTTAGCGTCAAAACTGTGCAAAAGCAGCGATTTGGTGCACGAAACGCACGTTTTGCGTCAAAACTGTGCAAAAGCAGCGATTTGGTGCACGAAACGCACGTTTCGCTGCAAAAGCGGCGTTTTGGTGCACGAAACGCACGTTTTGCGTCAAAACTGTGCAAAAGCAGCGATTTGGCGCACGAAACGCACGTTTTGCGTCAAAACTGTGCAAAAGCAGCGTTTTGGTGCACGAAACGCACGTTTAGCGTCAAAACTGTGCAAAAGTAGCGTTTTGGTGCTCGAAACGCACGTTTAGAATCAAAACTATGCAAAAGCAGCGTTTTGGTGCACGAAACGCACGGTTAGCGTCAAAACTGTGCAAAAGCAGCGTCTTGGTGCACGAAACGCACGTTTAGCGTCAAAACTGTGCAAAAGCAGCATTTTGGTGCACGAAACGCACGTTTAGCGTCAAAACTGTGCAAAAGCAGCGTCTTGGTGCACGAAACGCACGTTTCGTTGCAAAAGCGGCGTTTTGGTGCACGAAACGCACGTTTAGCGTCAAAACTGAGCAACTGCAGCGTTTTGGTGCACGAAACGCACGTATAGCGTCAAAACTGTGCAAAAGGGGCGTTTTGGTGCACGAAACGCACGTTTAGTGTCAAAACTGTGCAAAAGCAGCGTTTTGGTGCATGAAATGCACGTTTCGTTGCAAAAGCAGCGTTTTGGTGCACGAAACGCACGTTTGGTTGCGAAAGCGGTGTTTTGGTGCACGATACGCACGCTTAGCGTCAAAACTGAGCAAAATCAGCGTTCTGGTGCACGAAACGCACGTTTTGCGTCAAAACTGTGCAAAAGCAGCGTTTTGGTGCACGAAACGCACATTTAGCGTCAAAACTGTGCAAAAGCAGCGTTTTGATGCACGAAAGGCACGTTTCGTTGCAAAAGCGGCGTTTTGGTGCACGAAACGCACGTTTAGCGTCAGAACTGTGCAAAAGCAGCGTTTTGGTGCACGAAACGCACGTTTAGCGTCAAATGTGTGCAAAAGCAGCGTTTTGGTGCACGAAACGCACGTTTCGTTGCGAAAGCGGCATTTTGGTGCACGAAACGCACGTTTAGCGTCAAACCTGCGCAAAAGCAGCGTTTTGGTGCACGAATCGCACGTTTAGAATCAAAACTGTGCAATAGCAGCGTTCTGGTGCACGAAACGCACGTTTAGCGTCAAAACTGTGCAACAGCAGCGTTTTCGTGCACGAAACGCAGGTTTAGCGTGAAAACTGTGCAAAAGCAGCGTTTTGGTGCACGAAATGCACGTTTCGTTGCAAAAGCGGCGTTTTGGTGCACGAAACGCACGTTAAGCGTCAAAACTGTGCAAAAGCAGCGTTTTGGTGCACGAAATGCACGTTTCGTTGCAGAAGCGGCGTTTTGGTGCACGAAACGCACGTTTAGCGTCAAAACTGCAAAAGCAGCGTTTTGGTGCACGAAACGTACGTTTAGCGGCAAAACTGTGCAAAAGCAGCGTTTTGGTGCACGAAACGCAGGTTTAGCGTCAAAACTGTGCAATAGCAGCGTTTTCGTGCACGAAACGCACGTTTAGCGGCAAAACTGTGCAAAAGCAGCGTTTTGGTGCACGAAACACACGCTTTCCGTCAAAACTGTGCAAAAGCAGCGTCTTGGTGCACGAAACGCACGTTTAGCGTCAAAACTGTGCAAAAGCAGCGTTTTGGTGCACGAAATGCACCTTTCGTTGCAAAAGCGGCGTTTTGGTGCACGAAACGCACGTTTAGCGTCAGAACTGTGCAAAAGCAGCGTTTTGGTGCACGATACGCACGTTTCGTTGCGAAAGCGGCGTTTTGGTGCACGAAACGCACGTTTAGCGGCAAAACTGTGCAAAAGCAGCGTTTTGGTGCACGAAACGCACGTTTAGCGTCAAAACTGTGCAATAGCAGCGTTTTCGTGCACGAAACGCACGTTTAGCGTCAAAACTGTGCAAAAGCAGCGTTTTGATGCACGAAACGCACGCTTTCCGTCACAACTGTGCAAAAGCAGCGTCTTCTTGCACGAAACGCACGTTTAGCGTCAAAACTGTGCAAAAGCAGCCATTTGGTGCACGAAACGCACGCTTTCCGTCAAAACTTTGCAAAAGCAGCGTCTTGGTGCACGAAACGCACGTTTAGCGTCAGAACTGTGCAAAAGCAGCGTTTTGGTGCACGAAACGCACGTTTAGCGTCAAAACTGTGCAAAGGCAGCGTTTTGGTGTATGAAATGCACGTTTCGTTGCAAAAGCAGCGTTTTGGTGCACGAAACGCACGTTTCGTTGCGAAAGCGGCGTTTTGGTGCACGAAACGCACGTTTAGCGTCAAAACTGTGCAAAAGCAGCGTTTTAGTGCACGAAACGCACGTTTCGTTGCAAAAGCAGCGTTTTGGTGCACGAAACGCACGTTTAGCGTCAAAACTGTG
>CALSEM010000013.1:0-96225 GCA_943735885.1 Stelis phaeoptera
AAACGCACGTTTCGCTGCAAAAGCGGCGTTTTGGTGCACGAAGCGCACGTTTTGCGTCAAAACTGTGCAAAAGCAGCGATTTGGTGCACGAAACGCACGTTTCTAGCCAAAACGGAGCAAAAGCGGCGATTCGGTGCGTGAAACGCACGTTTCGCTGCAAAAGCGGCGTTTTGGCGCACGAAACGCACGTTTTGCGTCAAAACTGTGCAAAAGCAGCGATTTGGTGCACGAAACGCACGTTTTGCGTCAAAACTGTGCAAAAGCAGCGATTTGGTGCACGAAACGCACGTTTCGCTGCAAAGCGGCGATTTGGTGCACGAAACGCACGTTTTGCGTCAAAACTGTGCAAAAGCAGCGATTTGGTGCACGAAACGCACGTTTCGCTGCAAAAGCGGCGTTTTGGTGCACGAAACGCACGTTTTGCGTCAAAACTGTGCAAAAGCAGCGATTTAGTGCACGAAACGCACGTTTCGCTGCAAAAGCGGCGTTTTGGTGCACGAAGCGCACGTTTTGCGTCAAAACTGTGCATAAGCAGCGATTTGGTGCACGAAACGCACGTTTCTAGCCAAAACGGAGCAAAAGCGGCGATTCGGTGCGTGAAACGCACGTTTCGCTGCAAAAGCGGCGTTTTGGCGCACGAAACGCACGTTTTGCGTCAAAACTGTGCAAAAGCAGCGATTTGGTGCACGAAACGCACGTTTCGCTGCAAAAGCGGCGTTTTGGTGCACGAACGCACGTTTGCGTCAAAACTGTGCAAAAGCAGCGATTTAGTGCACGAAACGCACGTTTCGCTGCAAAAGCGGCGTTTTGGTGCACGAAGCGCACGTTTTGCGTCAAAACTGTGGAAAAGCAGCGATTTGGTGCACGAAACGCACGTTTCGCTGCAAAAGCGGCGTTTTGGTGCACGAAACGCACGTTTTGCGTCAAAACTGTGCAAAAGCAGCGATTTGGTGCACGAAACGCACGTTTTGCGTCAAAACTGTGCAAAAGCAGCGATTTGGTGCACGAAACGCACGTTTCGCTGCAAAAGCGGCGTTTTGGTGCACGAAACGCACGTTTTGCGTCAAAACTGTGCAAAAGCAGCGATTTGGTGCACGAAACGCACGTTTTGCGTCAAAACTGTGCAAAAGCAGCGATTTGGTGCACGAAACGCACGTTTCACTGCAAAAGCGGCGTTTTGGCGCACGAAACGCACGTTTTGCGTCAAAACTGTGCAAAAGCAGCGATTTGGTGCACGAAACGCACGTTTTGCGTCAAAACTGTGCAAAAGCAGCGATTTGGTGCACGAAACGCACGTTTCTCGCCAAAACGGAGCAAAAGCGGCGATTCGGAGCGTGAAACGCACGTTTCGCTGCAAAAGCGGCGTTTTGGCGCACGAAACGCACGTTTTGCGTCAAAACTGTGAAAAAGCAGCGATTTGGTGCACGAAACGCACGTTTCGCTGCAAAAGCGGCGGTTTTGATGCACGAAACGCACGTTTTGCGTCAAAACTGTGCAAAAGCAGCGATTTGGTGCACGAAACGCACGTTTCGCTGCAAAAGCGGCGTTTTGGTGCACGAAACGCACGTTTTGCGTCAAAACTGTGCAAAAGCAGCGATTTGGTGCACGAAACGCACGTTTCGCTGCAAAAGCGGCGTTTTGGCGCACGAAACGCACGTTTTGCGTCAAAACTGTGCAAAAGCAGCGATTTGGTGCACGAAACGCACGTTTTGCGTCAAAACTGTGCAAAAGCAGCGATTTGGTGCACGAAACGCACGTTTTGCGTCAAAACTGTGCAAAAGCAGCGATTTGGTGCACGAAACGCACGTTTTGCGTCAAAACTGTGCAAAAGCAGCGATTTGGTGCACGAAACGCACGTTTCGCCGCAAAAGCGGCGTTTTGATGCACGAAACGCACGTTTTGCGTCAAAACTGTGCAAAAGCAGCGATTTGGTGCACGAAACGCACGTTTCGCTGCAAAAGCGGCGTTTTGGCGCACGAAACGCACGTTTTGCGTCAAAACTGTGCAAAAGCAGCGATTTGGTGCACGAAACGCACGTTTTGCGTCAAAACTGTGCAAAAGCAGCGATTTGGTGCACGAAACGCACGTTTCGCTGCAAAAGCGGCGTTTTGGTGCACGAAACGCACGTTTTGCGTCAAAACTGTGCAAAAGCAGCGATTTGGTGCACGAGACGCACGTTTCGCTGCAAAAGCGGCGTTTTGGTGCACGAAACGCACGTTTTGCGTCAAAACTGTGCAAAAGCAGCGATTTGGTGCACGAAACGCACGTTTTGCGTCAAAACTGTGCAAAAGCAGCGATTTGGTGCACGAAACGCACGTTTTGCGTCAAAACTGTGCAAAAGCAGCGATTTGGTGCACGAAACGCACGTTTCGCTGCAAAAGCGGCGTTTTGGTGCACGAAACGCACGTTTTGCGTCAAAACTGTGCAAAAGCAGCGATTTGGTGCACGAAACGCACGTTTCGCTGCAAAAGCGGCGTTTTGGTGCACGAAACGCACGTTTTGCGTCAAAACTGTGCAAAAGCAGCGATTTGGTGCACGAAACGCACGTTTCGCTGCAAAAGCGGCGTTTTGGTGCACGAAACGCACGTTTAGCGTCAAAACTGTGCAAAAGCAGCGTTTTGGGGCACGAAACGCACGTTTTGCGTCAAAACTGTGCAAAAGCAGCGTTTTGGGGCACGAAACGCACGTTTAGCGTCAAAACTGTGCAAAAGCAGCGTTTTGAGGCACGAAACGCACGTTTTGCGTCAAAACTGTGCAAAAGCAGCGTTTTGGTGCACGAAACGCACGTTTTGCGTCAAAACTGTGCAAAAGCAGCGTTTTGGGGCACGAAACGCACGTTTTGCGCCAAAACTGTGCAAAAGCAGCGTTTTGGTGCACGAAACGCACGTTTTGCGTCAATACTGTGCAAAAGCAGCGTTTTCTTGCACGAAACGCACGTTTTGCGTCAAAACTGTGCAAAAGCAGCGTTTTGGGGCACGAAACGCACGTTTCGCGTCAAAACTGTGCAAAACAGCGTTTTGGGGCACGAAACGCACGTTTTGCGTCAAAACTGTGCAAAAGCAGCGTTTTGGTGCACGAAACGCACGTTTTGCGTCAAAACTGTGCAAAAGCAGCGTTTTCTTGCTCGAAACGCACGTTTTGCGTCAAAACTGTGCAAAAGCAGCGTTTTGGTGCACGAAACGCACGTTTAGCGTCAAAACTGTGCAAAAGCAGCGTTTTGGGGCACGAAACGCACGTTTTGCGTCAAAACTGTGCAAAAGCAGCGTTTTGGGGCACGAAACGCACGTTTAGCGTCAAAACTGTGCAAAAGCAGCGTTTTGAGGCACGAAACGCACGTTTTGCGTCAAAACTGTGCAAAAGCAGCGTTTTCTTGCACGAAACGCACGTTTTGCGTCAAAACTGTGCAAAAGCAGCGTTTTGGGGCACGAAACGCACGTTTCGCGTCAAAACTGTGCAAAACAGCGTTTTGGGGCACGAAACGCACGTTTTGCGTCAAAACTGTGCAAAAGCAGCGTTTTGGTGCACGAAACGCACGTTTTGCGTCAAAACTGTGCAAAAGCAGCGTTTTCTTGCACGAAACGCACGTTTTGCGTCAAAACTGTGCAAAAGCAGCGTTTTGGTGCACGAAACGCACGTTTTGCGTCAAAACTGTGCAAAAGCAGCGTTTTGGTGCACGAAACGCACGTTTTGCGTCAAAACTGTGCAAAACAGCGTTTTGGGGCACGAAACGCACGTTTTGCGTCAAAACTGTGCAAAACAGCGTTTTGGGGCACGAAACGCACGTTTTGCGTCAAAACTGTGCAAAAGCAGCGTTTTGGTGCACGAAACGCACGTTTTGCGTCAAAACTGTGCAAAAGCAGCGTTTTGGTGCACGAAACGCACGTTTTGCGTCAAAACTGTGCAAAACAGCGTTTTGGGGCACGAAACGCACGTTTTGCGTCAAAACTGTGCAAAACAGCGTTTTGGGGCACGAAACGCACGTTTTGCGTCAAAACTGTGCAAAAGCAGCGTTTTGGTGCACGAAACGCACGTTTAGCGTCAAAACTGTGCAAAAGCAGCGTTTTGGGGCACGAAACGCACGTTTTGCGTCAAAACTGTGCAAAAGCAGCGTTTTGGGGCACGAAACGCACGTTTTGCGCCAAAACTGTGCAAAAGCAGCGTTTTGGTGCACGAAACGCACGTTTTGCGTCAAAACTGTGCAAAAGCAGCGTTTTCTTGCACGAAACGCACGTTTTGCGTCAAAACTGTGCAAAACAGCGTTTTTGGGCACGAAACGCACGTTTTGCGTCAAAACTGTGCAAAGCAGCGTTTTGGGGCACGAAACGCATGTTTTGCGTCAAAACTGTGCAAAAGCAGCGTTTTGGGGCACGAAACGCACGTTTTGCGTCAAAACTGTGCAAAAGCAGCGTTTTCGGGCACGAAACGCACGTTTTGCGTCAAAACTGTGCAAAACAGCGTTTTGGGGCACGAAACGCACGTTTTGCGTCAAAACTGTGCAAAAGCAGCGTTTTGGTGCACGAAACGCACGTTTTGCGTCAAAACTGTGCAAAAGCAGCGATTTGGTGCACGAAACGCACGTTTCGCTGCAAAAGCGGCGTTTTGGTGCACGAAACGCACGTTTTGCGTCAAAACTGTGCAAAAGCAGCGATTTGGTGCACGAAACGCACGTTTCTAGCCAAAACGGAGCAAAAGCGGCGATTCGGTGCGTGAAACGCACGTTTCGCTGCAAAAGCGGCGTTTTGGCGCACGAAACGCACGTTTTGCGTCAAAACTGTGCAAAAGCAGCGTTTTGGTGCACGAAACGCACGTTTTGCGTCAAAACTGTGCAAAAGCAGCGATTTGGTGCACGAAACGCACGTTTCGCTGCAAAAGCGGCGTTTTGGTGCACGAAACGCACGTTTTGCGTCAAAACTGTGCAAAAGCAGCGATTTGGTGCACGAAACGCACGTTTCGCTGCAAAAGCGGCGTTTTGGTGCACGAAACGCACGTTTTGCGTCAAAACTGTGCAAAAGCAGCGATTTGGTGCACGAAACGCACGTTTCGCTGCAAAAGCAGCGATTTGGTGCACGAAACCCACGTTTCTAGCCAAAACGGAGCAAAAGCGGCGATTCGGTGCGTGAAACGCACGTTTCGCTGCAAAAGCGGCGTTTTGGCGCACGAAACGCACGTTTTGCGTCAAAACTGTGCAAAAGCAGCGATTTGGTGCACGAAACGCACGTTTCGCTGCAAAAGCGGCGTTTTGGTGCACGAAACGCACGTTTTGCGTCAAAACTGTGCAAAAGCAGCGATTTAGTGCACGAAACGCACGTTTCGCTGCAAAAGCGGCGTTTTGGTGCACGAAGCGCACGTTTTGCGTCAAAACTGTGGAAAAGCAGCGATTTGGTGCACGAAACGCACGTTTCTAGCCAAAACGGAGCAAAAGCGGCGATTCGGTGCGTGAAACGCACGTTTCGCTGCAAAAGCGGCGTTTTGGCGCACGAAACGCACGTTTTGCGTCAAAACTGTGCAAAAGCAGCGATTTGGTGCACGAAACGCACGTTTTGCGTCAAAACTGTGCAAAAGCAGCGATTTGGTGCACGAAACGCACGTTTTGCGTCAAAACTGTGCAAAAGCAGCGATTTGGTGCACGAAACGCACGTTTCGCAGCAAAAGCGGCGTTTTGGTGCACGAAACGCACGTTTTGCGTCAAAACTGTGCAAAAGCAGCGATTTAGTGCACGAAACGCACGTTTCGCTGCAAAAGCGGCGTTTTGGTGCACGAAGCGCACGTTTTGCGTCAAAACTGTGCATAAGCAGCGATTTGGTGCACGAAACGCACGTTTCTAGCCAAAACGGAGCAAAAGCGGCGATTCGGTGCGTGAAACGCACGTTTCGCTGCAAAAGCGGCGTTTTGGCGCACGAAACGCACGTTTTGCGTCAAAACTGTGCAAAAGCAGCGATTTGGTGCACGAAACGCACGTTTCGCTGCAAAAGCGGCGTTTTGGTGCACGAAACGCACGTTTTGCGTCAAAACTGTGCAAAAGCAGCGATTTAGTGCACGAAACGCACGTTTCGCTGCAAAAGCGGCGTTTTGGTGCACGAAGCGCACGTTTTGCGTCAAAACTGTGGAAAAGCAGCGATTTGGTGCACGAAACGCACGTTTCTAGCCAAAACGGAGCAAAAGCGGCGATTCGGTGCGTGAAACGCACGTTTCGCTGCAAAAGCGGCGTTTTGGCGCACGAAACGCACGTTTTGCGTCAAAACTGTGCAAAAGCAGCGATTTGGTGCACGAAACGCACGTTTTGCGTCAAAACTGTGCAAAAGCAGCGATTTGGTGCACGAAACGCACGTTTCGCTGCAAAAGCGGCGTTTTGGTGCACGAAACGCACGTTTTGCGTCAAAACTGTGCAAAAGCAGCGATTTGGTGCACGAAACGCACGTTTCTCGCCAAAACGGAGCAAAAGCGGCGATTCGGAGCGTGAAACGCACGTTTCGCTTCAAAAGCGGCGTTTTGGCGCACGAAACGCACGTTTTGCGTCAAAACTGTGCAAAAGCAGCGATTTGGTGCACGAAACGCACGTTTCGCTGCAAAAGCGGCGTTTTGATGCACGAAACGAACGTTTTGCGTCAAAACTGTGCAAAAGCAGCGATTTGGTGCACGAAACGCACGTTTCGCTGCAAAAGCGGCGTTTTGGTGCATGAAACGCACGTTTTGCGTCAAAACTGTGCAAAAGCAGCGATTTGGTGCACGAAACGCACGTTTCGCTGCAAAAGCGGCGTTTTGGTGCACGAAACGCACGTTTTGCGTCAAAACTGTGCAAAAGCAGCGATTTGGTGCACGAAACGCACGTTTCTAGCCAAAACGGAGCAAAAGCGGCGATTCGGTGCGTGAAACGCACGTTTCGCTGCAAAAGCGGCGTTTTGGCGCACGAAACGCACGTTTTGCGTCAAAACTGTGCAAAAGCAGCGATTTGGTGCACGAAACGCACGTTTCGCTGCAAAAGCGGCGTTTTGGTGCACGAAACGCACGTTTTGCGTCAAAACTGTGCAAAAGCAGCGATTTGGTGCACGAAACGCACGTTTCGCTGCAAAAGCGGCGTTTTGGTGCACGAAACGCACGTTTTGCGTCAAAAGTGTGCAAAAGCAGCGATTTAGTGCACGAAACGCACGTTTCGCTGCAAAAGCGGCGTTTTGGTGCACGAAGCGCACGTTTTGCGTCAAAACTGTGCAAAAGCAGCGATTTGGTGCACGAAACGCACGTTTCTAGCCAAAACGGAGCAAAAGCGGCGATTCGGTGCGTGAAACGCACGTTTCGCTGCAAAAGCGGCGTTTTGGCGCACGAAACGCACGTTTTGCGTCAAAACTGTGCAAAAGCAGCGATTTGGTGCACGAAACGCACGTTTTGCGTCAAAACTGTGCAAAAGCAGCGATTTGGTGCACGAAACGCACGTTTCTCGCCAAAACGGAGCAAAAGCGGCGATTCGGTGCGTGAAACGCACGTTTCGCTGCAAAAGCGGCGTTTTGGTGCACGAAACGCACGTTTTGCGTCAAAACTGTGCAAAAGCAGCGATTTGGTGCACGAAACGCACGTTTCGCTGCAAAAGCGGCGTTTTGATGCACGAAACGCACGTTTTGCGTCAAAACTGTGCAAAAGCAGCGATTTGGTGCACGAAACGCACGTTTTGCGTCAAAACTGTGCAAAAGCAGCGATTTGGTGCACGAAACGCACGTTTCGCTGCAAAAGCGGCGTTTTAGTGCACGAAACGCACGTTTTGCGTCCAAACTGTGCAAAAGCAGCGATTTGGTGCACGAAACGCACGTTTCTCGCCAAAACGGAGCAAAAGCGGCGATTCGGTGCGTGAAACGCACGTTTCGCTGCAAAAGCGGCGTTTTGGCGCACGAAACGCACGTTTTGCGTCAAAACTGTGCAAAAGCAGCGATTTGGTGCACGAAACGTACGTTTTGCGTCAAAACTGTGCAAAAGCAGCGATTTGGTGCACGAAACGCACGTTTCACTGCAAAAGCGGCGTTTTGGCGCACGAAACGCACGTTTTGCGTCAAAACTGTGCAAAAGCAGCGATTTGGTGCACGAAACGCACGTTTTGCGTCAAAACTGTGCAAAAGCAGCGATTTGGTGCACGAAACGCACGTTTCTCGCCAAAACGGAGCAAAAGCGGCGATTCGGAGCGTGAAACGCACGTTTCGCTGCAAAAGCGGCGTTTTGGCGCACGAAACGCACGTTTTGCGTCAAAACTGTGAAAAAGCAGCGATTTGGTGCACGAAACGCACGTTTCGCTGCAAAAGCGGCGTTTTGATGCACGAAACGCACGTTTTGCGTCAAAACTGTGCAAAAGCAGCGATTTGGTGCACGAAACGCACGTTTTGTTACGAACCGGTCACCGGAGCGGCTCGGTGGAACGGTCCGGGAAAAGGAGGGAGAATCTCGAGAATTTGGCCGAATTCTGCTTTATCGGCGAAGAGGTTATCGACAGTTGGTATTACCGACGGCCGGTAACTTATGTTTTACCGACGGTAGGTAAGTGACCGATGAATGGTAAACCGAGATTACTGTTTTACCGACGGTGGGTAAGTGACCGACGGGTGGTAAGTTGAGATGGTAATATTACTAATGTATGATTCTTTATTTTAGGTGGGTCCGCCGGGTCAGCGAGGGGTCTGGCGCACGCTTACACGCACCTACAGACTTCGAGACCCAGTTAGGGCTAGGATATGAGCGGTAAGTAGAAAATGAGGAGTGACGTAAACGAAAATCAAAGGTTTATTCTGATTGGTTGCAGATGTCATACAATTCGGAACACCAATTATAGAGAGGGGCAGGAATGAAATTATTCTGTATATTTTCAGTGTTATTAACAAAGATGTTCAATAGGTCGGTTGGTATCTCTTCGTGGCACGCAACCTTGACTGCTTGGTCCGTATCTATTTCCTCCAGCGGCGATGGAGTACGGAGGTCGTAGTACGGAGAAGGGGAACGAGAATAGAAAGGTGGCGATGATTCGCGTACAATAGGGATCGGAGACGGTATACGAATAAGAGACGGCGGCGACGGGGCGCGAGCAATAGGAGGCGGCGATGGCGATTGTAATATGTTGATCACTTCGACGTCTAGGTCGTTGTCTAGGATGATAGTAGATGCCTCAGACAGAGGAGAGTAGGATGGCTCGCCTGGATTATTGGAGGAACTAGGCAGTTGTTCGGCTAGTTCTGCTTGCAGTTCGCGCAGGCGCTGTCGAAAGGCCAGCCGTGCGCGGTGCTTGGTACCGCAACGTCGTGTCTTCCGGTTGAGACGCTTGACTCTGGTGCGTCCAGAGTGCGATGTTGACTATCAGACCAAGTGGAAAGTGATTGAACACTCTTGATATAAATAAAGGTAGTCTTAAAGAAAAGCCAGTTTACATACCTGTTTCCCGTTCATCCTATTACGAGAGCGTCTCTTTTGTGATCGCTTCCCTGATGGTACTGTCCAACTCGTAGAGTTACAGTCGAGAACTGTCTCGAGAGCGTCCCTTTTGTGGTCGCTTCCCTGGTTTACGCAGCTAAAAGAACGAGAACGAGGTCTTGCAATACTGGCGAATATGAATGTTGAATAATAATAATAAAGTAAACACTTGGTCGTCGTCAAGAAACACCGTGGATATTCCAGTTGTCACAGGATTTGATATGCCGTTGAAGTTAATAGAGGATAAAGGAGGAGCACAAGGAAAGACACAATATAATAATAGTAACAATAAATATATTTGAATAAAGATTGATTAGCTTACGTGAATAGCACAAAGGTAACTATATCGAAGAACACTTGAATGAAGAACTTGTATAACTATAACTTTGAAGCGCGATGTAGACTCGATGAATACTGTAGACGGACTGTGACTTGCGTAGCGCGATGTGCACAGGTAGGTTGCTGAAGTCAGACTGAGTCGAGAGGGTCCGCGGGCCCTCTATTTGTATTGACAGAATATCGTTATCGTCACGTACGCGGTGCTGGGTTTCGGTCAGCGTTCCGCTTATCGCTTATCTCCAGACGCTAGGTCAGCATCCGGTCGGTATTAATGTTGCTAATACCGCTGACCATGCGTGAGAACGATTAACGGTTTCTTTTAGATGTTCTCCATTCGCAGTGGTGCTCAAATTAATTACTTAAGGTAATCCGATTTATGTCGGAAGCGAATATACGTATATATATGTATATATGAAGCAGTAATAAATGATTGGTAGCTATTAACTTGGATAATAGAACATAAGTATATGAAATATATATGTATGTATACGTATATGGTAATCAACGGTCGGTAAGTGACCCTCGGTGGTCAGTTATCGACGGTTGGCAATATATCGATGAATTTCAGGTTATAACTAATGACAATCGACGTAGGTTAAAGGTAAGTATAGTAATAATAATATTAAGTATTGTTTTTATGCGGTGTCGGTAACTTATCGACTATAGGTAATCGGTCGCACATGAGAGGTCGGTAATTTGGTCGGTAATATACCGACTGATGGTAACTCATCGACTGATGGTAACTTATCGATTGATGGCAACTTACCGGCCGATGGTATTTTACCATCGGTTGGTAAGGTTAGGATTCTATTGTAGGTAAATTTTAAGTGGGTAACTTATCGACTGGTGGTAAGTTGATAACTTATCATCGGTCGGTAAAGGTAGAAATTGAGTTTATCGATAGGAGGTAATTTACTGGGTCGGTAATTTATCGACTGGTGATAAGAGGTATCAGGTTACCGACTATCGGTAACTTATCGTTGGTAAGTGCAAAACTATCGGGAAGTTAGCGCGAAAAAATATGTGTGCGCAGGGTAAGAGGCCGAAATGTTACACCTCCCCCCTTGGTGAAATAAATTTTGGGCTAAACGTCCAAAATTTATTTTGTGTTACGTGAACAATGTCTTGGTTTCACTAGTGTCTTTTGAATCGCACGTTTCACTTCACTCCTTGCAGTAGTCTCTAAGAGTTTGAAGTCGGGTTGATTTGGATGATGGTCCGGCGAGTCCAGGATCAGCTTCTGGGTCGTCGGAGGGTGAGTCTGCCGTGGATTTAGACTCACGTTTTAGATGGATCAGCAGGTGAGTAATCGATGAACAGAAAGCTCCAATCACATGTAGTCCACAGCCGTAGACGGAATGAAGCGTGTAGCCATTTATAAGAATACTGATTATGCCCTTGATGATTCTTACGATAAGGAAGATTGCTAATAGAGCGGCGCTGATAGAGCCGAACTCTATGAATCCGTTCCACCACTTGTTGATGGTGGATTTTGCGATTGTTTCCAATGCGTGTTCGTCCAGAAATCCGGCGAACGATACAGAGTTGGTTGCTCCGGAGGTTGCTGCGTTTCTGGCTATCTCGTTAACAACGGCTGGTTTCTCTGCAGGGAACATAATGTGGTCCCTTAGCCTGTCGAGTTCTGCCTGGGAGTAGAGTCCGCTGGTCGCCAATGAGGTAGGAGTGAGGTATTGCCAATTCAGTTGTGATATTGGCTTCGTCTTCTGTGGTGTGTCGGCTATCGTCACTGCAGGCGTAAGCTTTATCCATTGATTGTCTACCTTATAGATTGTAGGTAGGAGTGGATTGCACTGTTTCTTAGTGCCGAATCTCGTCAAGATTCGCGTCTTAGGTGTAAGAAAGTAGCTCTGGTTGTTGTGGGTCACTGGGAGTTCGTTGAAGCAATCTTCGGTCTTTCTGACCTTTACGACTAAAGGTATGCATTGCAGTATGTGTATAACTTCTCCAGAATTAACAGCGATGTAACCTGGCTGTTTGGTGACTATGTAAGCGAATTCTTCGGGAACTAGCGTTACTAGCGAGAGAGCGTTGCGGAGAATTTGTTTTTCCGCTTCACACTTTTGTAAGATGATGTTGTGGTAGAGTGACGTCAGTTGACTACGGATGTGTTTTTCCACGTAGATGAATTTAGAGTTGATGTACGTAAATATGTCCAGATTGTCAATCGGGATCGGTTTCCTTTGAATGACGGGGCTGCCGGCACGCGTCTCAATGATGAAAAGCCTTGGGTGTTCGGTGGTGACAATGGAGTAACCGCATTTGTGGTGGTCTCCTGTCTTTGTCAAGGCGAAAGTGACCTCGCTCGTCGTGAGGCTGTAGATGGTAGGATATTGGACGGTTGCAGATTCTTCTTGGGTCTTGTCGGCAGGTCCCTCGTACAACACATCGTAGGACCGTAGTTCGCAACTGTCGGTCGGTATCAGATTCCAAAAGGTGTATCCTGCGTCGGAGTCAATGCAGGACATCCGAGAGACTTCGCAAGTCGTTCCGGAGGGTAGAATGATTTTTCCAGAGTTGATTTTGACTCGAGCCATCTGGCTTTTGAGTTTGATGTCGAGTGTTGCTTGTACGAATACGTTCGACCACGTACCGTACGGGTCGGAGTATGTTGTTCCGGAGCAGGTTCCGTCTGGTCCTACGGAACCGGCTAATGTTATCGAGCGATATGTAGTGGTATTAGGCGAAACTCCAGTGATGACGGCTGTGCCCAGTGACAATATTCCTTCCTCGTGTAGGCGGCGGCAGGCTTCGTGACTTGTTTCGTGTAAGTATTCAGCGAGTCCGTTTTGGACGGCTGACAGATGCGAATGCATTCCGCAATAGTTTACTATCCTTCGGATGTTGATTTGGCATTGGATGGTGGGCGTATAGTCGTACTCGGCTATCTGTAGGAGCTGTATGTAGGTAGTGGTGGTGCTGATCTTTGGTCCTGGGGGACGGCATTCATCCAGGTCGAGGAGTGAAACGGTTGTATGGTTCATCGTGGGTCCTCCACAGTCGTAACCGATGAGGCCCTCTGCGATGCGTAGTAGAAGAGGCAGGATGACTGCGAAGCGAGGGTGCATCCTGTTGGAAAGGAACTTATTTGGCTAGTTTACATTTGTTCGCATGAATTATTTTATCCTTATCTTTAATTCTTATTCTAAGGTTAGATAACGGCAGGACTTCCAGGACCTGATACGGGCCATGATACTGGTTATCTAATTTGGTTGTGGGTTCCTTTAATATATAGACCCAATCACCTACTTGAAATTCTTGAACATTCAATCTGGCATCGTAATATCTCTTTGATCTCTGTTTGGCTAGTATCAAGTTCTGGCGTGCTCTGTCTTGGATCTCGTTTAAAGTATCAAACAGATTATTTAAATATTCGAAGTACGTTATCTCTATCTGATTATCTAGCTCCGGTTCTGAGCTAGGAATGCGCGCTGTTTTACCGAATACTAATTCGTGCGGCGTGTAATGAGTACCTTCGTGGATACTAGTATTATAAGACAACATCGCGAGATCTAACCAGGTATCCCATTCTTTGCCTTTGTCGGTTTGAATCTTTAGGTATTCTGATAGGACGTGATGCGACCTTTCGAGAGAGCCGTTCGACTGGGGCCGATAGGCCGTAGTTTTGTAATGTTTGATATTGAATCTCTTTGCCAAATGTTTCATAATGGAAGATATCAAATTGGACCCTTGGTCCGTAAGTATGGCTCTTGGCGCTCCAAAGGTGCATATTAGTCGCTTCAGAACTTCTTCTGCAATAGTAATTGAATTAGTATTTTTAAGAGGCGTCGCAATAGAATACTTAGTTAATAGATCTTGCATAGTGAGTATGTACATGTTACCCTCAGACGTTCTCGGAAGTGGGCCCATTATATCGATAGCAACTTTGTCAAAGGCTCGGCCAGGTGTGTCGGTCACTACCATGGGTTGCCTTGTTTTTACTCGCGTTAGTTTTTTAAGCTGACATGTTTTACATGATCGTATGAAATCTTGGACCTGAGTCCTCATATTGGGCCATATGTATCTTTCTCGAATTCTATTCAGTGTTTTGGTAACACCTTTGTGTCCGTTTATCACTGAATTGTGAACGTCGGCAATTATTTTTGATCTTTCCTCTATTGGGGGAATTTGGACTACGCTCGTGCAATAAGTAATTGTGATACGATAATCTTTGAATAGCTCTCTTAGCTTTTTGTCGAAGAAATGCCATGAAACATCACCGAGAGGGTGTGTTTCTCTGACGGAGAAGCTCTTGAGTCCAAGTTCGTCCAATACGGACTTGATGATTCTTAATGCAGTGAGCATTTGTTCCGTGTTTACAGGTGCCGTGGGCCTTTCCTGTATCGGAATCGATATAAGGAAGTGTTTGTCACGGGTCTTGACATGAGGAGTTTCTGGATGGAGTTCGGCAGGGTTAGGAAGTAATCCTGACGCTTGTAGCTCTTTTGCGCCTTCGCACACTGGCGTGCCTTGGTAGGTTAGGAATACGACCAGGTTATCCTTCTGGATCGCTAGAGGCTCCTTAGTGCGATTGATTTTCAGAAATTCGAATCGCGGCGATGCATCAAACATTGGCTCATCCTCTGTGTCGGACGAGGTGTCGGTGTCTTCCGACTGGTCATCGTCATCGTCGTCGTGCTCTAAGTCGGCATCGAACGTTTGGTTGTAGGTTGATGGAGGTTCTGCCTCCCCTGACGTAGAAGGTCTCGGAGCTTCGTCTTGTCGAGGTTCTTTTTCCGGTGGTTCCAAGGCTGTTATCGATTCTGTACGCTTCCTCTTCTTTGGGTCAAGCGTGAGCTCCGGACGCGGATTTGGAGGTGTCGGTAGGACACTGGGTGTGTAGAGGACGTCTTCGTCGGATGAGGATGTGTTGATAGGTAGTATTTGAGCATTCGGAGGGTTGCGCGATAAGGCGTCCGCGTTAAGATTCGTCGTTCCTTGTCGATAGACGATCTCATATTCGTATTCTGCGAGCTTCAGTTTCCATTTCCAAAGGCGAGACGTTGGGTCTTTGATGTTATTCAGCCACACCAGAGGCTTGTGATCAGTGATTATCTTGAACTTCCGTCCGTACAAATATGGTCTGAAATGGTTAATGCTGTAAATGACGGCTAAACACTCCTTTTCTATGGTTGAATATTTCTGTTCGTGTGGGTTGAGAATCCTTGAGGTGTATGCGATGGGTAAATCCTTTCCCAACTCGCCTTGGCTTAATATGCCTCCTATGGCATAACCGGATGCGTCCGTGGTTAATATGAACTCTTTAGTGAAATCTGGAAACTGGAGGATTGGTTCCTTGCACAGGGCATCTCGTAATGTTTCGAAGGCCTTTTGTTGACTTTCCGTCCAAACAAAAGGTTTGTTTTTCTTCAGCAGATCGGTCATTGGTTTTGCCGTTTTCGAATAATTATGGATGAAGCGTCGATAATATCCGGAGAGTCCAAGGAATTGTTTAATTTGTTTAGGACTTTTGGGTATTGGAAATTTCTTAACTACGTCCAGCTTCTTAGGATCTGGTCTCACACCTTCTTCGCTTAGAATGTGGCCAAGATATGCGACCTCTTTTCGTAGAAATTCGCATTTATCAGGTTGGAGTTTGACGTTTCCGTCCTTTAGTCTGTTCATTAACTTCCTGAATTTAATTTGGTGTTCTTGTAGAGATGACGCGTAAATCACAAAGTCATCCATATAGATAAATAGTTCCCAACCTTGTAATCCTGATAAAAGATTATTCATGTGCCTTTGGAATGTCGCCGGGGCGTTCTTCAGACCAAAGGGCATCCTTGTGAATTCAAAATGACCGTAGGGGGTTGAGAATGCTGTCTTAGGTGCGTCCCTTTCTTCCATAGGGATCTGGTGGAAGCCTGATGCTAAGTCCAATACGCTGAAATATTTTGCTCCGCCAACTTGGTCTAGAATCTCCGTGATATTTGGGAGCGGATAGGCGTCGCCTATAGTTTTCTCGTTCAGGTTCCTGAAATCGATTACGACTCTCCAACGCTTTTTGCCTGATGAGTCTGGCTTCTTGGGTACAATCCAGATCGGGGAATTGTACGGAGACATTGATGGTCTTACTATTCCATCCTTTAATAATTCTTCAATTTGTCTGTTAATTTCTTCCTTGTGTACTTGGGGGAACCTGTATTGTTTGGAATTGATTGGCATATTATCCGTGGTTTCGATTCTATGTGTTACGCCCTTTGCGCATGTAAGTTGTTCTCCGGGGAGATGAAAACAGTCTTGATATTCTCTTACTAGGTTCACCACATGTTTCCTTTCTTCTGAATTTAAGTGATCGAGACGTAGGAGTTCTATTACTTTGTCTGGCCTGCTAGGCTCTGTATCCGAGTTTATACGGCTTGCGTTGATTTTTGCTGATTGGACGTCGTCCAAGGTTTGATACGGAATTGATTCGACGACTGGTACCTCTATGGTTTCGTCCTTCGCGGTTAGATTGTAGCACTTAATGTACGCTCGTCCATTGTTATTGGTAACGGCGCATTTTCCAAAAAAGACACCTTTCTTAACGGTGTGTAATTCTATGTACCCCGTTTCCTGATTCGGGTGTACTACGAAGAGATTCACTGGAGTAACGGACCTGTTCTTTAGAATAATTGTTTTACGAGTGTAGAATGGTATGTTCCATTCGTTCCATTTGACAAGTTTTCTGGCGTAATCTACCTTGGCAGAATGATTGTGGAGAAATTCAGCTCCTAGGATTCCATCGTGCGGAATATTGAAGTCGTTGTCGACTATGTAGAATGGGACTGGATACCCGAGGATGCGGATCAACGCTCGTCCTTGCGTCGGGGCTAACCCATGGCCTATTCCCCTAAGGGATGGGCACTCGCTGGTGTCGAGGTTGAGTGTAGGTTGGAGAGCTGAACGTTTAATTAAATTGATCTCTGCGCCAGAGTCTATCATAAAATGTGCGGTCCGTGTAGTATCAGGCGTGCTTATCTTGATGGAAGGTACCGTGTCGATGTTGGTTTTGTTAATGTTTACAGTTCGAATAAGGGATTTAGCATTCCCTCTTCCTGAAGGAGAGCATCGTCTTCCTCTTCCTCGGCTTCCGTTTCTTTGGTCGACGGTTTCTCTGGTTTCGGGGACTTCTTGTCTGGTCCCTTCGATACTGTGTATGTTCCGCGATTTGGGTTGGATTGGCCCTGTCCCGCGCGGTTCGGCGACGGGCCGGCCTGGTTTCCCAACTGTTGCGCGTTTCTTTCGTATTCCTTCCTGGCTTGTAGCTTGCGACATTCTTCGATCGTGTGGCCAGGGGTCTTGCAGTATCTGCACTGCTTAGGAGGTGGACCTCGCGTGGTATCTGCGTAGCTAGGTTGCTTGAAATTAGTATTAGGTTCGCCGTAGTATCTGTCGTTACGGCCTGAATTATTTTCATTCGATCTCCTGTAGGAGTTGTTGTTGCGAGGTTGTTCGTTGAATCTTCTGTAATCGTTGCGAGGCTGTTCGCTGTATCGGGGCCTGTCTTGGCGAAATCCTCCTGTCCGCGGAGGGTACGGGCGTTGTCTGGAGTCTTGTTCGTAACTCCGGAATTTCGAATTCCTATCGTTGTTGGAATTGTGTGATCGGTGGTAACGCGCTTGTTCGTCTTGGATGTCTGTGTGTAGACGGATTGCCCTTTCTATGGCGTCGTCCAGCGTGTCGTAGCCTTCTATCCGCAAGCGAGTTGCGATTTCGGGCAAGAGTCCTTGCACGAAGGCCTCTGAAGCTTCCTTCTGGATCTCGTATTCTGCGCGCGCGTCTAATGTTCCGTAGCGTTGTTTGTCGCCGTCGGCGATCAGATCGCGAAGCTCCTGGATTCTGATGGCGAATTCCAGAACTGATTGGTTGTGAGTTTGAAATGTGCGGCTGAGTTCGCCACGATAATAATTAGCACTACGGAATGGTGAGAATAATTTCCGGATTTTGTCACACAATTGGTTCACCGTGGTGAACGTTGATCGCCCTATTATTCTGTATGCAGGTCCCCTAAGCTTATTTAGAATCGTGCGCACTAATAACGGTTCATCACTGGCAGGTAGGTAATCACGCGCACGGAAACACGATTCACAAAACGGCACAACACTGTTTCTGTTGCCGTCAAAATTCTGAATGCCGTCAGCGGCTTCTTTCACTCTTTTGTGGATTCCTGCTGTGTGGCTGTCGTTTGACGTATGCGAATTGGCAGGTAAAGGGTCCGCCATCTCTTCCCGACGTGTATTTGTTTCTGAGTCTACGTGTTGAGAGGTTATGTGATGACAGTCTGACGGTCGGGTGCGGAGTTCTCGGACTTCTGATACTAAATTTGCAACCATGGCTTCAAGGCGGTCGTGTTCTTTTATTAATTGGGCTCGTTCTCTTTCAAAGTCTTCGTGTTCTTGGTCGATTAGCGCTTGCCTGTCGTTCAGGCGTTTCTCTAATGCTTGGCGTTCTTGCTCTGTTCGCTGCTCTTGTTCTCGCAGCCTGCGTTCCTTTTGGGCCAACTGTTCGGCCATTGCATGTAATTCTTCCATCGTGGGGTCTGGTGTGCTTCCAGACCTGGTGCTAACTCCTTGATGCTTAGACATTGCTCATAAAAGAATAAATATATTAGTAAGAAATGGTAGAGTATGGGGTTTAACCCTTTGGAAATTTTGCGGATCCCACCGCTGTCACCAATTTTAATCTGTTACGAACCGGTCACCGGAGCGGCTCGGTGGAACGGTCCGGGAAAAGGAGGGAGAATCTCGAGAATTTGGCCGAATTCTGCTTTATCGGCGAAGAGGTTATCGACAGTTGGTATTACCGACGGCCGGTAACTTATGTTTTACCGACGGTAGGTAAGTGACCGATGAATGGTAAACCGAGATTACTGTTTTACCGACGGTGGGTAAGTGACCGACGGGTGGTAAGTTGAGATGGTAATATTACTAATGTATGATTCTTTATTTTAGGTGGGTCCGCCGGGTCAGCGAGGGGTCTGGCGCACGCTTACACGCACCTACAGACTTCGAGACCCAGTTAGGGCTAGGATATGAGCGGTAAGTAGAAAATGAGGAGTGACGTAAACGAAAATCAAAGGTTTATTCTGATTGGTTGCAGATGTCATACAATTCGGAACACCAATTATAGAGAGGGGCAGGAATGAAATTATTCTGTATATTTTCAGTGTTATTAACAAAGATGTTCAATAGGTCGGTTGGTATCTCTTCGTGGCACGCAACCTTGACTGCTTGGTCCGTATCTATTTCCTCCAGCGGCGATGGAGTACGGAGGTCGTAGTACGGAGAAGGGGAACGAGAATAGAAAGGTGGCGATGATTCGCGTACAATAGGGATCGGAGACGGTATACGAATAAGAGACGGCGGCGACGGGGCGCGAGCAATAGGAGGCGGCGATGGCGATTGTAATATGTTGATCACTTCGACGTCTAGGTCGTTGTCTAGGATGATAGTAGATGCCTCAGACAGAGGAGAGTAGGATGGCTCGCCTGGATTATTGGAGGAACTAGGCAGTTGTTCGGCTAGTTCTGCTTGCAGTTCGCGCAGGCGCTGTCGAAAGGCCAGCCGTGCGCGGTGCTTGGTACCGCAACGTCGTGTCTTCCGGTTGAGACGCTTGACTCTGGTGCGTCCAGAGTGCGATGTTGACTATCAGACCAAGTGGAAAGTGATTGAACACTCTTGATATAAATAAAGGTAGTCTTAAAGAAAAGCCAGTTTACATACCTGTTTCCCGTTCATCCTATTACGAGAGCGTCTCTTTTGTGATCGCTTCCCTGATGGTACTGTCCAACTCGTAGAGTTACAGTCGAGAACTGTCTCGAGAGCGTCCCTTTTGTGGTCGCTTCCCTGGTTTACGCAGCTAAAAGAACGAGAACGAGGTCTTGCAATACTGGCGAATATGAATGTTGAATAATAATAATAAAGTAAACACTTGGTCGTCGTCAAGAAACACCGTGGATATTCCAGTTGTCACAGGATTTGATATGCCGTTGAAGTTAATAGAGGATAAAGGAGGAGCACAAGGAAAGACACAATATAATAATAGTAACAATAAATATATTTGAATAAAGATTGATTAGCTTACGTGAATAGCACAAAGGTAACTATATCGAAGAACACTTGAATGAAGAACTTGTATAACTATAACTTTGAAGCGCGATGTAGACTCGATGAATACTGTAGACGGACTGTGACTTGCGTAGCGCGATGTGCACAGGTAGGTTGCTGAAGTCAGACTGAGTCGAGAGGGTCCGCGGGCCCTCTATTTGTATTGACAGAATATCGTTATCGTCACGTACGCGGTGCTGGGTTTCGGTCAGCGTTCCGCTTATCGCTTATCTCCAGACGCTAGGTCAGCATCCGGTCGGTATTAATGTTGCTAATACCGCTGACCATGCGTGAGAACGATTAACGGTTTCTTTTAGATGTTCTCCATTCGCAGTGGTGCTCAAATTAATTACTTAAGGTAATCCGATTTATGTCGGAAGCGAATATACGTATATATATGTATATATGAAGCAGTAATAAATGATTGGTAGCTATTAACTTGGATAATAGAACATAAGTATATGAAATATATATGTATGTATACGTATATGGTAATCAACGGTCGGTAAGTGACCCTCGGTGGTCAGTTATCGACGGTTGGCAATATATCGATGAATTTCAGGTTATAACTAATGACAATCGACGTAGGTTAAAGGTAAGTATAGTAATAATAATATTAAGTATTGTTTTTATGCGGTGTCGGTAACTTATCGACTATAGGTAATCGGTCGCACATGAGAGGTCGGTAATTTGGTCGGTAATATACCGACTGATGGTAACTCATCGACTGATGGTAACTTATCGATTGATGGCAACTTACCGGCCGATGGTATTTTACCATCGGTTGGTAAGGTTAGGATTCTATTGTAGGTAAATTTTAAGTGGGTAACTTATCGACTGGTGGTAAGTTGATAACTTATCATCGGTCGGTAAAGGTAGAAATTGAGTTTATCGATAGGAGGTAATTTACTGGGTCGGTAATTTATCGACTGGTGATAAGAGGTATCAGGTTACCGACTATCGGTAACTTATCGTTGGTAAGTGCAAAACTATCGGGAAGTTAGCGCGAAAAAATATGTGTGCGCAGGGTAAGAGGCCGAAATGTTACAGTTTCGCTGCAAAAGCGGCGTTTTGGTGCACGAAACGCACGTTTTGCGTCAAAACTGTGCAAAAGCAGCGATTTGGTGCACGAAACGCACGTTTCGCTGCAAAAGCGGCGTTTTGGCGCACGAAACGCACGTTTTGCGTCAAAACTGTGCAAAAGCAGCGATTTGGTGCACGAAACGCACGTTTTGCGTCAAAACTGTGCAAAAGCAGCGATTTGGTGCACGAAACGCACGTTTCTCGCCAAAACGGAGCAAAAGCGGCGATTCGGAGCGTGAAACGCACGTTTCGCTGCAAAAGCGGCGTTTTGGCGCACGAAACGCACGTTTTGCGTCAAAACTGTGAAAAAGCAGCGATTTGGTGCACGAAACGCACGTTTCGCTGCAAAAGCGGCGTTTTGATGCACGAAACGCACGTTTTGCGTCAAAACTGTGCAAAAGCAGCGATTTGGTGCACGAAACGCACGTTTCGCTGCAAAAGCGGCGTTTTGGTGCACGAAACGCACGTTTTGCGTCAAAACTGTGCAAAAGCAGCGATTTGGTGCACGAAACGCACGTTTCGCTGCAAAAGCGGCGTTTTGGTGCACGAAACGCACGTTTCGCTGCAAAAGCGGCGTTTTGGTGCACGAAACGCACGTTTTGCGTCAAAACTGTGCAAAAGCAGCGATTTGGTGCACGAGACGCACGTTTCGCTGCAAAAGCGGCGTTTTGGTGCACGAAACGCACGTTTTGCGTCAAAACTGTGCAAAAGCAGCGATTTGGTGCACGAAACGCACGTTTTGCGTCAAAACTGTGCAAAAGCAGCGATTTGGTGCACGAAACGCACGTTTTGCGTCAAAACTGTGCAAAAGCAGCGATTTGGTGCACGAAACGCACGTTTCGCCGCAAAAGCGGCGTTTTGATGCACGAAACGCACGTTTTGCGTCAAAACTGTGCAAAAGCAGCGATTTGGTGCACGAAACGCACGTTTCGCTGCAAAAGCGGCGTTTTGGCGCACGAAACGCACGTTTTGCGTCAAAACTGTGCAAAAGCAGCGATTTGTAAAACTGTGCAAAAGCAGCGTTTTGGGGCACGAAACGCACGTTTTGCGTTAAAACTGTGCAAAAGCAGCGTTTTGGTGCACGAAACGCACGTTTCGTTGCAAATGCAGCGTTTCGGTGCACGAAACGCACGTTTTGCGTCAAAACTGTGCAAAACAGCGTTTTGGGGCACGAAACGCACGTTTTGCGTCAAAACTGTGCAAAAGCAGCGTTTTGGTGCACGAAACGCACGTTTTGCGTCAAAACTGTGCAAAAGCAGCGTTTTGGTGCACGAAACGCACGTTTTTCGTTAAAACTGTGCAAAAGCAGCGTTTTGGTGCACGAAACGCACGTTTCGTTGCAAAAGCAGCGTTTTGGTGCACGAAACGCACGCTTTGCGTCAAAACTGTGCAAAACAGCGTTTTGGGGCACGAAACGCACGTTTTGCGTCAAAGCTGTGCAAAAGCAGCGTTTTGGGGCACGAAACGCACGTTTTGCGTCAAAACTGTGCAAGAGCAGCGTTTTGGTGCACGAAACGCACGTTTCGTTGCAAATGCAGCGTTTTGGTGCACGAAACGCACGTTTTGCGTCAAAACTGTGCAAAACAGCGTTTTGGGGCACGAAACGCACGTTTTGCGTCAAAACTGTGCAAAAGCAGCGTTTTGGTGCACGAAACGCACGTTTAGCGTCAAAACTGTGCAAAAGCAGCGTTTTGGTGCACGAAACGCACGTTTTGCGTCAAAACTGTGCAAAAGCAGCGTTTTGGTGCACGAAGCGCACGTTTTGCGTCAAAACTGTGCAAAAGCAGCGTTTTGGTGCACGAAACGCACGTTTTGCGTCAAAACTGAGCAAAAGCAGCGTTTTGGGGCACGAAACGCACGTTTTGCGTTAAAACTGTGCAAAAGCAGCGTTTTGGTGCACGAAACGCACGTTTCGTTGCAAATGCAGCGTTTCCTTGCACGAAACGCACGTTTTGCGTCAAAACTGTGCAAAACAGCGTTTTGGGGCACGAAACGCACGTTTTGCGTCAAAACTGTGCAAAAGCAGCGTTTTGGTGCACGAAACGCACGTTTCGTTGCAAAAGCAGCATTTTGCTGCACGAAACGCACGTTTAGCGTCAAAACTGTGCAAAACAGCGTTTTGGTGCACGAAACGCACGTTTAGCGTCAAAACTGTGCAAAAGCAGCGTTTTGGTGCACGAAACGCACGTTTTGCGTCAAAACTGTGCAAAAGCAGCGTTTTGGTGCACGAAACGCACGTTTTGCGTCAAAACTGTGCAAAAGCAGCGTTTTGGTGCACGAAACGCACGTTTCGCTGCAAAAGCAGCGTTTTGGTGCACGAAACGCACGTTTTGCGTCAAAGCTGTGCAAAAGCAGCGTTTTGGGGCACGAAACGCACGTTTTGCGTCAAAACTGTGCAAGAGCAGCGTTTTGGTGCACGAAACGCACGTTTTGCGTCAAAACTGTGCAAAAGCAGCGTTTTGGTGCACGAAACGCACGTTTCGTTGCAAAAGCAGCGTTTTGGTGCACGAAACGCACGTTTTGCGTCAAAACTGTGCAAAACAGCGTTTTGGGGCACGAAACGCACGTTTTGCGTCAAAACTGTGCAAAAGCAGCGTTTTGGTGCACGAAACGCACGTTTTGCGTCAAAACTGTGCAAAAGCAGCGTTTTGGGGCACGAAACGCACGTTTTGCGTTAAAACTGTGCAAAAGCAGCGTTTTGGTGCACGAAACGCACGTTTCGTTGCAAATGCAGCGTTTCCTTGCACGAAACGCACGTTTTGCGTCAAAACTGTGCAAAACAGCGTTTTGGGGCACGAAACGCACGTTTTGCGTCAAAGCTGTGCAAAAGCACCGTTTTGGGGCACGAAACGCACGTTTTGCGTCAAA
The DNA here is from genome assembly GCA_943735885.1 of Stelis phaeoptera. Classification (NCBI taxonomy): domain Eukaryota; kingdom Metazoa; phylum Arthropoda; class Insecta; order Hymenoptera; family Megachilidae; genus Stelis; species Stelis phaeoptera. The sequence continues at coordinate 23,835 of CALSEM010000013.1, forward strand.
ACTGTGCAAGAGCAGCGTTTTGGTGCACGAAACGCACGTTTCGTTGCAAATGCAGCGTTTTGGTGCACGAAACGCACGTTTTGCGTCAAAACTGTGCAAAACAGCGTTTTGGGGCACGAAACGCACGTTTTGCGTCAAAACTGTGCAAAAGCAGCGTTTTGGTGCACGAAACGCACGTTTAGCGTCAAAACTGTGCAAAAGCAGCGTTTTGGTGCACGAAACGCACGTTTTGCGTCAAAACTGTGCAAAAGCAGCGTTTTGGTGCACGAAACGCACGTTTTGCGTCAAAACTGTGCAAAAGCAGCGTTTTGGTGCACGAAACGCACGTTTTGCGTCAAAACTGAGCAAAAGCAGCGTTTTGGGGCACGAAACGCAAGTTTTGCGTTAAAACTGTGCAAAAGCAGCGTTTTGGTGCACGAAACGCACGTTTCGTTGCAAATGCAGCGTTTTGGTGCACGAAACGCACGTTTTGCGTCAAAACTGTGCAAAACAGCGTTTTGGGGCACGAAACGCACGTTTTGCGTCAAAACTGTGCAAAAGCAGCGTTTTGGTGCACGAAACGCACGTTTTGCGTCAAAACTGTGCAAAACAGCGTTTTGGGGCACGAAACGCACGTTTTGCGTCAAAACTGTGCAAAAGCAGCGTTTTGGTGCACGAAACGCACGTTTTGTAACATTTCGGCCTCTTACCCTGCGCACACATATTTTTTCGCGCTAACTTCCCGATAGTTTTGCACTTACCAACGATAAGTTACCGATAGTCGGTAACCTGATACCTCTTATCACCAGTCGATAAATTACCGACCCAGTAAATTACCTCCTCTCGATAAACTCAATTTCTACCTTTACCGACCGATGATAAGTTATCAACTTACCACCAGTCGATAAGTTACCCACTTAAAATTTACCTACAATAGAATCCTAACCTTACCAACCGATGGTAAAATACCATCGGCCGATAAGTTGCCATCAATCGATAAGTTACCATCAGTCGATGAGTTACCATCAGTCGGTATATTACCAACCAAATTACCGACCTCTCATGTGCGACCGATTACCTATAGTCGATAAGTTACCGACACCGCATAAAAACAATACTTAATATTATTATTACTATACTTACCTTTAACCTACGTCGATTGTCATTAGTTATAACCTGAAATTCATCGATATATTGCCAACCGTCGATAACTGACCACCGAGGGTCACTTACCGACCGTTGATTACCATATACGTATACATACATATATATTTCATATACTTATGTTCTATTATCCAAGTTAATAGCTACCAATCATTTATTACTGCTTCATATATACATATATATACGTATATTCGCTTCCGACATAAATCGGATTACCTTAAGTAATTAATTTGAGCACCACTGCGAATGGAGAACCTCTAAAAGAAACCGTTAATCGTTCTCACGCATGGTCAGCGGTATTAGCAACATTAATACCGACCGGATGCTGACCTAGCGTCTGGAGATAAGCGATAAGCGGAACGCTGACCGAAACCCAGCACCGCGTACGTGACGATAACGATATTCTGTCAATACAAATAGAGGGCCCGCGGACCCTCTCGACACAGTCTGACTTCAGCAACCTACCTGTGCACATCGCGCTACGCAAGTCACAGTCCGTCTACAGTATTCATCGAGTCTACATCGCGCTTCAAAGTTATAGTTATACAAGTTCTTCATTCAAGTGTTCTTCGATATAGTTACCTTTGTGCTATTCACGTAAGCTAATCAACCTTTATTCAAATATATTTATTGTTACTATTATTATATTGTGTCTTTCCTTGTGCTCCTCCTTTATCCTCTATTAACTTCAACGGTATATTAAATTCTGTGACAACTGGAATATCCACGGTGTTTCTTGACGACGACCAAGTGTTTACTTTATTATTATTATTCAACATTCATATTCGCCAGTATTGCAAGACCTCGTTCTCGTTCCTTTAGCTGCGTAAACCAGGGAAGCGACCACAAAAGGGACGCTCTCGAGACAGTTCTCGACTGTAACTCTACGAGTTGGACAGTACCATCAGGGAAGCGATCACAAAAGAGACGCTCTCGTAATAGGATGAACGGGAAACAGGTATGTAAACTGGCTTTTCTTTAAGACTACCTTTATTTATATCAAGAGTGTACAATCACTTTCCACTTGGTCTGATAGTCAACATCGCACTCTGGACGCACCAGAGTCAAGCGTCTCAACCGGAAGACACGACGTTGCGGTACCAAGCACCGCGCACGGCTGGCCTTTCGACAGCGCCTGCGCGAACTGCAAGCGGAACTAGCCGAACAACTGCCTAGTTCCTCCAATAATCCAGGCGAGCCATCCTACTTTCCTCTGTCTGAGGCATCTACTATCATCCTAGACAACGACCTAGACGTCGAAGTGATCAACATACTACAATCGCCATCGCCGCCTCCTATTGCTCGCGCCCCGTCGCCGCCGTCTCTTGTTCGTATACCGTCTCCGATCCCTATTGTACGCGAATCATCGCCACCTTTCTATTCTCGTTCCCCTTCTCCGTATTACGACACCCGTACTCCATCACCGCTGGAGGAGATAGATACGGACCGGGCAGTCAAGGTTGCGTGCCACGAAGAGATACCGACCGACCTCTTAAACATCTTTGTTAATAACACTGAAAATATACAGAATAATTTCATTCCTGCCCCTCTCTATAATTGGTGTTCCGAATTGTATGACATCTGCAACCAATCAGAATAAACCTTTGATTTTCGTCTACACCACTCTTTATTTTCTATTTACCGCTCATATCCTAGCCCTAACTGGGTCTCGAAGTCTGTAGGTGCGTGTAAGCGTGCGCCAGACCCCTCGCTGACCCGGCGGACCCACCTAAAATAAAGAATCATACTTTAGTAATATTACCATCTCAACTTACCACCCGTCGGTCACTTACCCACCGTCGGTAAAACAGTAATCTCGGTTTACCATTCATCGGTCACTTACCTACCGTCGGTAAAACATAAGTTACCGGCCGTCGGTAATACCAACTGTCGATAACCTCTTCGCCGATAAAGCAGAATTCGGCCAAATTCTCGAGATTCCCCCTTCTTTTCCCGGACCGTTCCACCGAGCCGCTCCGGTGACCGGTTCGTAACAGATTAAATTGGTGACAGCGGTGGGATCCGCAAAATTTCCAAAGGGTTAAACCCCATACTCTACCATTTCTTACTAATATATTTATTCTTTTATGAGCAATGTCTAAGCACCAAGGAGTTAGCACCAGGTCTGGAAGCACACCAGACCCCACGATGGAAGAATTACATGCAATGGCCGAACAGTTGGCCCAAAAGGAACGCAGGCTGCGAGAACAAGAGCAGCGAACAGAGCAAGAACGCCAAGCATTAGAGAAACGCCTGAACGACAGGCAAGCGCTAATCGACCAAGAACACGAAGACTTTGAAAGAGAACGAGCCCAATTAATAAAAGAACACGACCGTCTTGAAGCCATGGTTGCAAACTTAGTATCAGAGGTCCGAGAACTCCGCACCCGACCGTCAGACTGTCATCACATAACCTCTCAACACGTAGACTCAGAAACAAATACACGTCGGGAAGAGATGGCGGACCCTTTACCTGCTAATTCGCATACGTCGAACGACAGCCACACAGCAGGAATTCACAAAAGAGTGAAGGAAGCCGCTGACGGCATTCAAAATTTTGACGGCAACAGAAACAGTGTTGTGCCGTTTTGTGAATCGTGTTTTCGTGCGCGTGATTACCTACCTGCCAGTGACGAACCGTTATTAGTGCGCACGATTCTAAATAAGCTTAGGGGACCTGCATACAGAATAATAGGGCGATCAACGTTCACCACGGTGAACCAATTGTGTGACAAAATCCGAAAATTATTCTCACCATTCCGTAGTGCTAATTATTATCGTGGCGAACTTAGCCGCACATTTCAATCTCATAACCAGTCCGTTCTGGAATTCGCAATCAGAATCCAGGAACTTCGCGACCTGATCGCCGACGGCGACAAACAACGCTACGGAACATTGGACGCGCGCGCAGAATACGAGATCCAGAAGGAAGCTTCAGAGGCCTTCGTGCAAGGACTCTTGCCCGAAATCGCAACTCGCTTGCGGATAGAAGGCTACGACACGCTGGACGACGCCGTAGAAAGGGCAATCCGTCTACACACAGACATCCAAGACGAACAAGCGCGTTACCACCGATCACACAATTCCAACAACGATAGGAATTCGAAATTCCGGAGTTACGAACAAGACTCCAGACAACGCCCGTACCCTCCGCGGACAGGAGGATTTCGCCAAGACAGGCCCCGATATAGCGAACAGCCTCGCAACGATTACAGAAGATTTAACGAACAACCTCGCAACAACAACTCTTACAAGAGATCGAACGAAAATAATTCAGGCCGTAACGACAGATACTACGGCGAACCTAATACTAATTTCAAGCAACCTAGCTACGCAGATACCACGCGAGGTCCACCTCCTAAGCAGTGCAGATACTGCAAGACCCCTGGCCACACGATCGAAGAATGTCGCAAACTACAAGCCAGGAAGGAATACGAAAGAAACGCGCAACAGTTGGGAAACCAGGCCGGCCCGTCGCCGAACCGCGCGGGACAGGGCCAATCCAACCCAAATCGCGGAACATACACAGTATCGAAGGGACCAGACAAGAAGTCCCCGAAACCAGAGAAACCGTCGACCAAAGAAACGGAAGCCGAGGAAGAGGAAGACGATGCTCTCCTTCAGGAAGAGGGAATGCTAAATCCCTTATTCGAACTGTAAACATTAACAAAACCAACATCGACACGGTACCTTCCATCAAGATAAGCACGCCTGATACTACACGGACCGCACATCTTATGATAGACTCTGGCGCAGAGATCAATTTAATTAAACGTTCAGCTCTCCAACCTACACTCAACCTCGACACCAGCGAGTGCCCATCCCTTAGGGGAATAGGCCATGGGTTAGCCCCGACGCAAGGACGAGCGTTGATCCGCATCCTCGGGTATCCAGTCCCATTCTACATAGTCGATAACGACTTCAATATTCCACACGATGGAATCCTCGGAGCTGAATTTCTTCACAATCACTCTGCCAAGGTAGATTACGCCAGAAAACTTGTCAAATGGAACGAATGGAACATACCATTCTACACTCGTAAAACAATTACTCTAAAGAACAGGTCCGTTACTCCAGTGAATCTCTTCGTAGTACACCCGAATCAGGAAACGGGGTACATAGAATTACACACCGTTAAGAAAGGTGTCTTTTTTGGAAAATGCGCCGTTACCAATAACAATGGACGAGCGTACATTAAGTGCTACAATCTAACCGCGAAGGACGAAACCATAGAGGTACCAGTCGTCGAATCAATTCCGTATCAAACCTTGGACGACGTCCAATCAGCAAAAATCAACGCAAGCCGTATAAACTCGGATACAGAGCCTAGCAGGCCAGACAAAGTAATAGAACTCCTACGTCTCGATCACTTAAATTCAGAAGAAAGGAAACATGTGGTGAACCTAGTAAGAGAATATCAAGACTGTTTTCATCTCCCCGGAGAACAACTTACATGCGCAAAGGGCGTAACACATAGAATCGAAACCACGGATAATATGCCAATCAATTCCAAACAATACAGGTTCCCCCAAGTACACAAGGAAGAAATTAACAGACAAATTGAAGAATTATTAAAGGATGGAATAGTAAGACCATCAATGTCTCCGTACAATTCCCCGATCTGGATTGTACCCAAGAAGCCAGACTCATCAGGCAAAAAGCGTTGGAGAGTCGTAATCGATTTCAGGAACCTGAACGAGAAAACTATAGGCGACGCCTATCCGCTCCCAAATATCACGGAGATTCTAGACCAAGTTGGCGGAGCAAAATATTTCAGCGTATTGGACTTAGCATCAGGCTTCCACCAGATCCCTATGGAAGAAAGGGACGCACCTAAGACAGCATTCTCAACCCCCTACGGTCATTTTGAATTCACAAGGATGCCCTTTGGTCTGAAGAACGCCCCGGCGACATTCCAAAGGCACATGAATAATCTTTTATCAGGATTACAAGGTTGGGAACTATTTATCTATATGGATGACTTTGTGATTTACGCGTCATCTCTACAAGAACACCAAATTAAATTCAGGAAGTTAATGAACAGACTAAAGGACGGAAACGTCAAACTCCAACCTGATAAATGCGAATTTCTACGAAAAGAGGTCGCATATCTTGGCCACATTCTAAGCGAAGAAGGTGTGAGACCAGATCCTAAGAAGCTGGACGTAGTTAAGAAATTTCCAATACCCAAAAGTCCTAAACAAATTAAACAATTCCTTGGACTCTCCGGATATTATCGACGCTTCATCCATAATTATTCGAAAACGGCAAAACCAATGACCGATCTGCTGAAGAAAAACAAACCTTTTGTATGGACGGAAAGTCAACAAAAGGCCTTCGAAACATTACGAGATGCCCTGTGCAAGGAACCAATCCTCCAGTTTCCAGATTTCACTAAAGAGTTCATATTAACCACGGACGCATCCGGTTATGCCATAGGAGGCATATTAAGCCAAGGCGAGTTGGGAAAGGATTTACCCATCGCATACACCTCAAGGATTCTCAACCCACACGAACAGAAATATTCAACCATAGAAAAGGAGTGTTTAGCCGTCATTTACAGCATTAACCATTTCAGACCATATTTGTACGGACGGAAGTTCAAGATAATCACTGATCACAAGCCTCTGGTGTGGCTGAATAACATCAAAGACCCAACGTCTCGCCTTTGGAAATGGAAACTGAAACTCGCAGAATACGAATATGAGATCGTCTATCGACAAGGAACGACGAATCTTAACGCGGACGCCTTATCGCGCAACCCTCCGAATGCTCAAATACTACCTATCAACACATCCTCATCCGACGAAGATGTCCTCTACACACCCAGTGTCCTACCGACACCTCCAAATCCGCGTCCGGAGCTCACGCTTGACCCAAAGAAGAGGAAGCGTACAGAATCGATAACAGCCTTGGAACCACCGGAAAAAGAACCGCGACAAGACGAAGCTCCGAGACCTTCCACGTCAGGGGAGGCAGAACCTACATCAACCTACAACCAAACGTTCGATGCCGACTTAGAGCACGACGACGACGACGATGACCAGTCGGAAGATACCGACACCTCGTCCGACACAGAGGATGAGCCAATGTTTGATGCATCGCCGCGATTCGAATTTCTGAAAATCAATCGCACTAAGGAGCCTCTAGCGATCCAGAAGGATAACCTGGTCGTATTCCTAACCTACCAAGGCACGCCAGTGTGCGAAGGCGCAAAAGAGCTACAAGCGTCAGGATTACTTCCTAACCCTGCCGAACTCCATCCAGAAACTCCTCATGTCAAGACCCTTGACAAACACTTCCTTATATCGATTCCGATACAGGAAAGGCCCACGGCACCTGTAAACACGGAACAAATGCTCACTGCATTAAGAATCATCAAGTCCGTATTGGACGAACTTGGACTCAAGAGCTTCTCCGTCAGAGAAACACACCCTCTCGGTGATGTTTCATGGCATTTCTTCGACAAAAAGCTAAGAGAGCTATTCAAAGATTATCGTATCACAATTACTTATTGCACGAGCGTAGTCCAAATTCCCCCAATAGAGGAAAGATCAAAAATAATTGCCGACGTTCACAATTCAGTGATAAACGGACACAAAGGTGTTACCAAAACACTGAATAGAATTCGAGAAAGATACATATGGCCCAATATGAGGACTCAGGTCCAAGATTTCATACGATCATGTAAAACATGTCAGCTTAAAAAACTAACGCGAGTAAAAACAAGGCAACCCATGGTAGTGACCGACACACCTGGTCGAGCCTTTGACAAAGTTGCTATCGATATAATGGGCCCACTTCCGAGAACGTCTGAGGGTAACATGTACATACTCACTATGCAAGATCTATTAACTAAGTATTCTATTGCAACGCCTCTTAAAAATACTAATTCAATTACTATTGCAGAAGAAGTTCTGAAGCGACTAATATGCACCTTTGGAGCGCCAAGAGCCATACTTACGGACCAAGGGTCCAATTTGATATCTTCCATTATGAAACATTTGGCAAAGAGATTCAATATCAAACATTACAAAACTACGGCCTATCGGCCCCAATCGAACGGCTCTCTCGAAAGGTCGCATCACGTCCTATCAGAATACCTAAAGATTCAAACCGACAAAGGCAAAGAATGGGATACCTGGTTAGATCTCGCGATGTTGTCTTATAATACTAGTATCCACGAAGGTACTCATTACACGCCGCACGAATTAGTATTCGGTAAAACAGCGCGCATTCCTAGCTCAGAACCGGAGCTAGATAATCAGATAGAGATAACGTACTTCGAATATTTAAATAATCTGTTTGATACTTTAAACGAGATCCAGGACAGAGCACGCCAGAACTTGATACTAGCCAAACAGAGATCAAAGAGATATTACGATGCCAGATTGAATGTTCAAGAATTTCAAGTAGGTGATTGGGTCTATATATTAAAGGAACCCACCACCAAATTAGATAACCAGTATCATGGCCCGTATCAGGTCCTGGAAGTCCTGCCATTATCTAACCTTAGAATAAGAATTAAAGATAAGGATAAAATAATTCATGCGAACAAATGTAAACTAGCCAAATAAGTTCCTTTCCAACAGGATGCACCCTCGCTTCGCAGTCATCCTGCCTCTTCTACTACGCATCGCAGAGGGTCTCATCGGTTACGACTGTGGAGGACCCACGATGAACCATACAACCGTTTCACTCCTCGACCTGGAGGAATGCCGTCCCCCAGGACCAAAGATCAGCACCACCACTACCTACATACAGCTCCTACAGATAGCCGAGTACGATTATACGCCCACCATCCAATGCCAAATCAACATCAGAAGGATAGTGAACTATTGCGGAATGCATTCGCATCTGTCAGCCGTCCAAAACGGACTGGCTGAATACTTACACGAAACGAGTCACGAAGCCTGCCGCCGCCTACACGAGGAAGGAATATTGTCACTAGGCACAGCCGTCATCACTGGAGTTTCGCCTAATACCACTACATATCGCTCGATAACATTAGCCGGTTCCGTAGGACCAGACGGAACCTGCTCCGGAACAACATACTCCGACCCGTACGGTACGTGGTCAAACGTATTCGTACAAGCAACGCTCGACATCAAGCTCAAAAGCCAGATGGCTCGAGTAAAAATCAACTCTGGAAAAATCATTCTACCCTCCGGAACGACTTGCGAAGTCTCTCGGATGTCCTGCATCGACTCCGACGCAGGATACACCTTTTGGAATCTGATACCGACCGACAGTTGCGAACTACGGTCCTACGATGTGTTGTACGAGGGACCTGCCGACAAGACCCAAGAAGAATCTGCAACCGTCCAATATCCTACCATCTACAGCCTCACGACGAGCGAGGTCACTTTCGCCTTGACAAAGACAGGAGACCACCACAAATGCGGTTACTCCATTGTCACCACCGAACACCCAAGGCTTTTCATCATTGAGACGCGTGCCGGCAGCCCCGTCATTCAAAGGAAACCGATCCCGATTGACAATCTGGACATATTTACGTACATCAACTCTAAATTCATCTACGTGGAAAAACACATCCGTAGTCAACTGACGTCACTCTACCACAGCATCATCTTACAAAAGTGTGAAGCGGAAAAACAAATTCTCCGCAACGCTCTCTCGCTAGTAACGCTAGTTCCCGAAGAATTCGCTTACATAGTCACCAAACAGCCCGGTTACATCGCTGTTAATTCTGGAGAAGTTATACACATACTGCAATGCATACCTTTAGTCGTAAAGGTCAGAAAGACCGAAGATTGCTTCAACGAACTCCCAGTGACCCACAACAACCAGAGCTACTTTCTTACACCTAAGACGCGAATCTTGACGAGATTCGGCACTAAGAAACAGTGCAATCCACTCCTACCTACAATCTATAAGGTAGACAATCAATGGATAAAGCTTACGCCTGCAGTGACGATAGCCGACACACCACAGAAGACGAAGCCAATATCACAACTGAATTGGCAATACCTCACTCCCACCTCATTGGCGACCAGCGGACTCTACTCCCAGGCAGAACTCGACGGGTTAAGGGACCACATTATGTTCCCTGCAGAGAAACCAGCCGTTGTTAATGAGATAGCCAGAAACGCAGCAACCTCCGGACAAACGAACTCTGTATCGTTCGCCGGATTTCTGGACGAACACGCATTGGAAACAATCGCAAAATCCACCATCAACAAGTGGTGGAACGGATTCATAGAGTTCGGCTCTATCAGCGCCGCTCTATTAGCAATCTTCCTTATCATAAGAATCATCAAGGGCATAATCAGTATTCTTATAAATGGCTACACGCTTCATTCCGTCTACGGCTGTGGACTACATGTGATTGGAGCATTCTGTTCATCGATTACTCACCTGCTGATCCATCTAAAACGTGAGTCTAAATCCACGGCAGACTCACCCTCCGACGACCCAGAAGCTGATCCTGGACTCGCCGGACCATCATCCAAATCAACCCGACTTCAAACTCTTAGAGACTACTGCAAGGAGTGAAGTGAAACGTGCGATTCAAAAGACACTAGTGAAACCAAGACATTGTTCACGTAACACAAAATAAATTTTGGACGTTTAGCCCAAAATTTATTTCACCAAGGGGGGAGGTGTAACATTTCGGCCTCTTACCCTGCGCACACATATTTTTTCGCGCTAACTTCCCGATAGTTTTGCACTTACCAACGATAAGTTACCGATAGTCGGTAACCTGATACCTCTTATCACCAGTCGATAAATTACCGACCCAGTAAATTACCTCCTCTCGATAAACTCAATTTCTACCTTTACCGACCGATGATAAGTTATCAACTTACCACCAGTCGATAAGTTACCCACTTAAAATTTACCTACAATAGAATCCTAACCTTACCAACCGATGGTAAAATACCATCGGCCGATAAGTTGCCATCAATCGATAAGTTACCATCAGTCGATGAGTTACCATCAGTCGGTATATTACCAACCAAATTACCGACCTCTCATGTGCGACCGATTACCTATAGTCGATAAGTTACCGACACCGCATAAAAACAATACTTAATATTATTATTACTATACTTACCTTTAACCTACGTCGATTGTCATTAGTTATAACCTGAAATTCATCGATATATTGCCAACCGTCGATAACTGACCACCGAGGGTCACTTACCGACCGTTGATTACCATATACGTATACATACATATATATTTCATATACTTATGTTCTATTATCCAAGTTAATAGCTACCAATCATTTATTACTGCTTCATATATACATATATATACGTATATTCGCTTCCGACATAAATCGGATTACCTTAAGTAATTAATTTGAGCACCACTGCGAATGGAGAACCTCTAAAAGAAACCGTTAATCGTTCTCACGCATGGTCAGCGGTATTAGCAACATTAATACCGACCGGATGCTGACCTAGCGTCTGGAGATAAGCGATAAGCGGAACGCTGACCGAAACCCAGCACCGCGTACGTGACGATAACGATATTCTGTCAATACAAATAGAGGGCCCGCGGACCCTCTCGACACAGTCTGACTTCAGCAACCTACCTGTGCACATCGCGCTACGCAAGTCACAGTCCGTCTACAGTATTCATCGAGTCTACATCGCGCTTCAAAGTTATAGTTATACAAGTTCTTCATTCAAGTGTTCTTCGATATAGTTACCTTTGTGCTATTCACGTAAGCTAATCAACCTTTATTCAAATATATTTATTGTTACTATTATTATATTGTGTCTTTCCTTGTGCTCCTCCTTTATCCTCTATTAACTTCAACGGTATATTAAATTCTGTGACAACTGGAATATCCACGGTGTTTCTTGACGACGACCAAGTGTTTACTTTATTATTATTATTCAACATTCATATTCGCCAGTATTGCAAGACCTCGTTCTCGTTCCTTTAGCTGCGTAAACCAGGGAAGCGACCACAAAAGGGACGCTCTCGAGACAGTTCTCGACTGTAACTCTACGAGTTGGACAGTACCATCAGGGAAGCGATCACAAAAGAGACGCTCTCGTAATAGGATGAACGGGAAACAGGTATGTAAACTGGCTTTTCTTTAAGACTACCTTTATTTATATCAAGAGTGTACAATCACTTTCCACTTGGTCTGATAGTCAACATCGCACTCTGGACGCACCAGAGTCAAGCGTCTCAACCGGAAGACACGACGTTGCGGTACCAAGCACCGCGCACGGCTGGCCTTTCGACAGCGCCTGCGCGAACTGCAAGCGGAACTAGCCGAACAACTGCCTAGTTCCTCCAATAATCCAGGCGAGCCATCCTACTTTCCTCTGTCTGAGGCATCTACTATCATCCTAGACAACGACCTAGACGTCGAAGTGATCAACATACTACAATCGCCATCGCCGCCTCCTATTGCTCGCGCCCCGTCGCCGCCGTCTCTTGTTCGTATACCGTCTCCGATCCCTATTGTACGCGAATCATCGCCACCTTTCTATTCTCGTTCCCCTTCTCCGTATTACGACACCCGTACTCCATCACCGCTGGAGGAGATAGATACGGACCGGGCAGTCAAGGTTGCGTGCCACGAAGAGATACCGACCGACCTCTTAAACATCTTTGTTAATAACACTGAAAATATACAGAATAATTTCATTCCTGCCCCTCTCTATAATTGGTGTTCCGAATTGTATGACATCTGCAACCAATCAGAATAAACCTTTGATTTTCGTCTACACCACTCTTTATTTTCTATTTACCGCTCATATCCTAGCCCTAACTGGGTCTCGAAGTCTGTAGGTGCGTGTAAGCGTGCGCCAGACCCCTCGCTGACCCGGCGGACCCACCTAAAATAAAGAATCATACTTTAGTAATATTACCATCTCAACTTACCACCCGTCGGTCACTTACCCACCGTCGGTAAAACAGTAATCTCGGTTTACCATTCATCGGTCACTTACCTACCGTCGGTAAAACATAAGTTACCGGCCGTCGGTAATACCAACTGTCGATAACCTCTTCGCCGATAAAGCAGAATTCGGCCAAATTCTCGAGATTCCCCCTTCTTTTCCCGGACCGTTCCACCGAGCCGCTCCGGTGACCGGTTCGTAACAGTTTTGCGTCAAAACTGTGCAAAAGCAGCGTTTTGGGGCACGAAACGCACGTTTTGCGTCAAAACTGTGCAAAAGCAGCGTTTTGGTGCACGAAACGCACGTTTCGTTGCAAAAGCAGCGTTTTGGTGCACGAAACGCACGTTTTGCGTCAAAACTGTGCAAAACAGCGTTTTGGGGCACGAAACGCACGTTTTGCGTCAAAACTGTGCAAAAGCAGCGTTTTGGGGCACGAAACGCACGTTTTGCGTTAAAACTGTGCAAAAGCAGCGTTTTGGTGCACGAAACGCACGTTTTTCGTTAAAACTGTGCACAAGCAGCGTTTTGGTGCACGAAACGCACGTTTCGTTGCAAAAGCAGCGTTTTGGTGCACGAAACGCACGCTTTGCGTCAAAACTGTGCAAAACAGCGTTTTGGGGCACGAAACGCACGTTTTGCGTCAAAGCTGTGCAAAAGCAGCGTTTTGGGGCACGAAACGCACGTTTTGCGTCAAAACTGTGCAAAAGCAGCGTTTTGGGGCACGAAACGCACGTTTTGCGTTAAAACTGTGCAAAAGCAGCGTTTTGGTGCACGAAACGCACGTTTCGTTGCAAATGCAGCGTTTCGGTGCACGAAACGCACGTTTTGCGTCAAAACTGTGCAAAACAGCGTTTTGGGGCACGAAACGCACGTTTTGCGTCAAAACTGTGCAAAAGCAGCGTTTTGGTGCACGAAACGCACGTTTTGCGTCAAAACTGTGCAAAAGCAGCGTTTTGGTGCACGAAACGCACGTTTTGCGTCAAAACTGTGCAAAACAGCGTTTTGGGGCACGAAACGCACGTTTTTCGTTAAAACTGTGCAAAAGCAGCGTTTTGGTGCACGAAACGCACGTTTCGTTGCAAAAGCAGCGTTTTGGTGCACGAAACGCACGCTTTGCGTCAAAACTGTGCAAAACAGCGTTTTGGGGCACGAAACGCACGTTTTGCGTCAAAGCTGTGCAAAAGCAGCGTTTTGGGGCACGAAACGCACGTTTTGCGTCAAAACTGTGCAAGAGCAGCGTTTTGGTGCACGAAACGCACGTTTCGTTGCAAATGCAGCGTTTTGGTGCACGAAACGCACGTTTTGCGTCAAAACTGTGCAAAACAGCGTTTTGGGGCACGAAACGCACGTTTTGCGTCAAAACTGTGCAAAAGCAGCGTTTTGGTGCACGAAACGCACGTTTAGCGTCAAAACTGTGCAAAAGCAGCGTTTTGGTGCACGAAACGCACGTTTCGTTGCAAAAGCAGCGTTTTGGTGCACGAAACGCACGTTTAGCGTCAAAACTGTGCAAAAGCAGCGTTTTGGTGCACGAAACGCACGTTTTGCGTCAAAACTGTGCAAAACATCGTTTTGGGGCACGAAACGCACGTTTTGCGTTAAAACTGTGCAAAACAGCGTTTTGGAGCACGAAACGCACGTTTTGCGTTAAAACTGTGCAGAAGCAGCGTTTTGGTGCACGAAACGCACGTTTAGCATCAAAACTGTGCAAAAGCAGCGTTTTGGTGCACGAAACGCACGTTTTGCGTCAAAACTGTGCAAAAGCAGCGTTTTGGTGCACGAAACGCACGTTTTGCGTCAAAACTGTGCAAAAGCAGCGTTTTGGTGCACGAAACGCACGTTTTGCGTCAAAACTGTGCAAAAGCAGCGTTTTGGGGCACGAAACGCACGTTTTGCGTTAAAACTGTGCAAAAGCAGCGTTTTGGTGCACGAAACGCACGTTTCGTTGCAAAAGCAGCGTTTTGGTGCACGAAACGCACGTTTTGCGTCAAAACTGTGCAAAAGCAGCGTTTTGGTGCACGAAACGCACGTTTCGCTGCAAAAGCAGCGTTTTGGTGCACGAAACGCACGTTTTGCGTCAAAGCTGTGCAAAAGCAGCGTTTTGGGGCACGAAACGCACGTTTTGCGTCAAAACTGTGCAAGAGCAGCGTTTTGGTGCACGAAACGCACGTTTTGCGTCAAAACTGTGCAAAAGCAGCGTTTTGGTGCACGAAACGCACGTTTTGCGTCAAAACTGTGCAAAACAGCGTTTTGGGGCACGAAACGCACGTTTTTCGTTAAAACTGTGCAAAAGCAGCGTTTTGGTGCACGAAACGCACGTTTCGTTGCAAAAGCAGCGTTTTGGTGCACGAAACGCACGCTTTGCGTCAAAACTGTGCAAAACAGCGTTTTGGGGCACGAAACGCACGTTTTGCGTCAAAGCTGTGCAAAAGCAGCGTTTTGGGGCACGAAACGCACGTTTTGCGTCAAAACTGTGCAAGAGCAGCGTTTTGGTGCACGAAACGCACGTTTCGTTGCAAATGCAGCGTTTTGGTGCACGAAACGTACGTTTTGCGTCAAAACTGTGCAAAACAGCGTTTTGGGGCACGAAACGCACGTTTTGCGTCAAAACTGTGCAAAAGCAGCGTTTTGGTGCACGAAACGCACGTTTAGCGTCAAAACTGTGCAAAAGCAGCGTTTTGGTGCACGAAACGCACGTTTTGCGTCAAAACTGTGCAAAAGCAGCGTTTTGGTGCACGAAACGCACGTTTTGCGTCAAAACTGTGCAAAAGCAGCGTTTTGGTGCACGAAACGCACGTTTCGTTGCAAAAGCAGCGTTTTGGTGCACGAAACGCACGTTTAGCGTCAAAACTGTGCAAAAGCAGCGTTTTGGTGCACGAAACGCACGTTTTGCGTCAAAACTGTGCAAAACATCGTTTTGGGGCACGAAACGCAGGTTTTGCGTTAAAACTGTGCAAAAGCAGCGTTTTGGTGCACGAAACGCACGTTTTGCGTCAAAACTGTGCAAAACAGCGTTTTGGGGCACGAAACGCACGTTTTGCGTCAAAACTGTGCAAAAGCAGCGTTTTGGTGCACGAAACGCACGTTTAGCGTCAAAACTGTGCAAAAGCAGCGTTTTGGTGCACGAAACGCACGTTTTGCGTCAAAACTGTGCAAAAGCAGCGTTTTGGTGCACGAAACGCACGTTTTGCCTCAAAACTGTGCAAAAGCAGCGTTTTGGTGCACGAAACGCACGTTTTGCGTCAAAACTGAGCAAAAGCAGCGTTTTGGGGCATGAAACGCACGTTTTGCGTTAAAACTGTGCAAAAGCAGCGTTTTGGTGCACGAAACGCACGTTTCGTTGCAAATGCAGCGTTTTGGTGCACGAAACGCACGTTTTGCGTCAAAACTGTGCAAAACAGCGTTTTGGGGCACGAAACGCACGTTTTGCGTCAAAACTGTGCAAAAGCAGCGTTTTGGGGCACGAAACGCACGTTTTGCGTCAAAACTGTGCAAAACAGCGTTTTGGGGCACGAAACGCACGTTTTGCGTCAAAACTGTGCAAAAGCAGCGTTTTGGTGCACGAAACGCACGTTTTGCGTCAAAACTGTGCAAAAGCAGCGTTTTGGTGCACGAAACGCACGTTTCGTTGCAAAAGCAGCGTTTTGGTGCACGAAACGCACGTTTAGCGTCAAAACTGTGCAAAAGCAGCGTTTTGGTGCACGAAACGCACGTTTTGCGTCAAAACTGTGCAAAACAGCGTTTTGGGGCACGAAACGCACGTTTTGCGTCAGAGCTGTGCAAAAGCAGCGTTTTGGGGCACGAAACGCACGTTTTGCGTCAAAACTGTGCAAGAGCAGCGTTTTGGTGCACGAAACGCACGTTTTGCGTCAAAACTGTGCAAAACAGCGTTTTGGGGCACGAAACGCACGTTTTGCGTTAAAACTGTGCAAAAGCAGCGTTTTGGTGCACGAAACGCACGTTTCGTTGCAAAAGCAGCGTTTTGGTGCACGAAACGCACGTTTTGCGTCAAAACTGTGCAAAAGCAGCGTTTTGGTGCACGAAACGCACGTTTCGCTGCAAAAGCAGCGTTTTGGTGCACGAAACGCACGTTTTGCGTCAAAGCTGTGCAAAAGCAGCGTTTTGGGGCACGAAACGCACGTTTTGCGTCAAAACTGTGCAAGAGCAGCGTTTTGGTGCACGAAACGCACGTTTTGCGTCAAAACTGTGCAAAAGCAGCGTTTTGGTGCACGAAACGCACGTTTTGCGTCAAAACTGTGCAAAACAGCGTTTTGGGGCACGAAACGCACGTTTCGTTGCAAAAGCAGCGTTTTGGTGCACGAAACGCACGTTTTGCGTCAAAACTGTGCAAAACAGCGTTTTGGGGCACGAAACGCACGTTTTGCGTCAAAGCTGTGCAAAAGCAGCGTTTTGGGGCACGAAACGCACGTTTTGCGTCAAAACTGTGCAAGAGCAGCGTTTTGGTGCACGAAACGCACGTTTCGTTGCAAATGCAGCGTTTTGGTGCACGAAACGCACGTTTTGCGTCAAAACTGTGCAAAACAGCGTTTTGGGGCACGAAACGCACGTTTTGCGTCAAAACTGTGCAAAAGCAGCGTTTTGGTGCACGAAACGCACGTTTAGCGTCAAAACTGTGCAAAAGCAGCGTTTTGGTGCACGAAACGCACGTTTTGCGTCAAAACTGTGCAAAAGCAGCGTTTTGGTGCACGAAACGCACGTTTTGCCTCAAAACTGTGCAAAAGCAGCGTTTTGGTGCACGAAACGCACGTTTTGCGTCAAAACTGAGCAAAAGCAGCGTTTTGGGGCACGAAACGCACGTTTTGCGTTAAAACTGTGCAAAAGCAGCGTTTTGGTGCACGAAACGCACGTTTCGTTGCAAATGCAGCGTTTTGGTGCACGAAACGCACGTTTTGCGTCAAAACTGTGCAAAACAGCGTTTTGGGGCACGAAACGCACGTTTTGCGTCAAAACTGTGCAAAAGCAGCGTTTTGGTGCACGAAACGCACGTTTAGCGTCAAAACTGTGCAAAAGCAGCGTTTTGGTGCACGAAACGCACGTTTTGCGTCAAAACTGTGCAAAACAGCGTTTTGGGGCACGAAACGCACGTTTTGCGTCAAAGCTGTGCAAAAGCAGCGTTTTGGGGCACGAAACGCACGTTTTGCGTCAAAACTGTGCAAGAGCAGCGTTTTGGTGCACGAAACGCACGTTTCGTTGCAAATGCAGCGTTTTGGTGCACGAAACGCACGTTTTGCGTCAAAACTGTGCAAAACAGCGTTTTGGGGCACGAAACGCACGTTTTGCGTCAAAACTGTGCAAAAGCAGCGTTTTGGTGCACGAAACGCACGTTTAGCGTCAAAACTGTGCAAAAGCAGCGTTTTGGTGCACGAAACGCACGTTTTGCGTCAAAACTGTGCAAAAGCAGCGTTTTGGTGCACGAAACGCACGTTTTGCCTCAAAACTGTGCAAAAGCAGCGTTTTGGTGCACGAAACGCACGTTTTGCGTCAAAACTGTGCAAAAGCAGCGTTTTGGTGCACGAAACGCACGTTTTGCGTCAAAACTGTGCAAAACAGCGTTTTGGGGCACGAAACGCACGTTTTGCGTTAAAACTGTGCAAAAGCAGCGTTTTGGTGCACGAAACGCACGTTTTGCGTCAAAACTGTGCAAAACAGCGTTTTGGAGCACGAAACGCACGTTTTGCGTTAAAACTGTGCAGAAGCAGCGTTTTGATGCACGAAACGCACGTTTTGCGTCAAAACTGTGCAAAAGCAGCGTTTTGGGGCACGAAACGCACGTTTTGCGTCAAAACTGTGCAAAACAGCGTTTTGGGGCACGAAACGCACGTTTTGCGTCAAAACTGTGCAAAAGCAGCGTTTTGTGGCACGAAACGCACGTTTTGCGTCAAAACTGTGCAAAAGCAGCGTTTTGGGGCACGAAACGCACGTTTTGCGTCAAAACTGTGCAAAAGCAGCGTTTTGGTGCACGAAACGCACGTTTCGTTGCAAAAGCAGCATTTTGCTGCACGAAACGCACGTTTTGCGTCAAAACTGTGCAAAACAGCGTTTTGGGGCACGAAACGCACGTTTTGCGTCAAAACTGTGCAAAAGCAGCGTTTTGGTGCACGAAACGCACGTTTTGCGTCAAAACTGTGCAAAAGCAGCGTTTTGGGGCACGAAACGCACGTTTTGCGTCAAAACTGTGCAAGAGCAGCGTTTTGGTGCACGAAACGCACGTTTTGCGTCAAAACTGTGCAAAACAGCGTTTTGGGGCACGAAACGCACGTTTTGCGTTAAAACTGTGCAAAAGCAGCGTTTTGGTGCACGAAACGCACGTTTCGTTGCAAAAGCAGCGTTTTGGTGCACGAAACGCACGTTTTGCGTCAAAACTGTGCAAAAGCAGCGTTTTGGTGCACGAAACGCACGTTTCGCTGCAAAAGCAGCGTTTTGGTGCACGAAACGCACGTTTTGCGTCAAAGCTGTGCAAAAGCAGCGTTTTGGGGCACGAAACGCACGTTTTGCGTCAAAACTGTGCAAGAGCAGCGTTTTGGTGCACGAAACGCACGTTTTGCGTCAAAACTGTGCAAAAGCAGCGTTTTGGTGCACGAAACGCACGTTTTGCGTCAAAACTGTGCAAAACAGCGTTTTGGGGCACGAAACGCACGTTTTTCGTTAAAACTGTGCAAAAGCAGCGTTTTGGTGCACGAAACGCACGTTTCGTTGCAAAAGCAGCGTTTTGGTGCACGAAACGCACGTTTTGCGTCAAAACTGTGCAAAACAGCGTTTTGGGGCACGAAACGCACGTTTTGCGTCAAAGCTGTGCAAAAGCAGCGTTTTGGGGCACGAAACGCACGTTTTGCGTCAAAACTGTGCAAGAGCAGCGTTTTGGTGCACGAAACGCACGTTTCGTTGCAAATGCAGCGTTTTGGTGCACGAAACGCACGTTTTGCGTCAAAACTGTGCAAAACAGCGTTTTGGGGCACGAAACGCACGTTTTGCGTCAAAACTGTGCAAAAGCAGCGTTTTGGTGCACGAAACGCACGTTTAGCGTCAAAACTGTGCAAAAGCAGCGTTTTGGTGCACGAAACGCACGTTTTGCGTCAAAACTGTGCAAAAGCAGTGTTTTGGTGCACGAAACGCACGTTTTGCCTCAAAACTGTGCAAAAGCAGCGTTTTGGTGCACGAAACGCACGTTTTGCGTCAAAACTGAGCAAAAGCAGCGTTTTGGGGCACGAAACGCACGTTTTGCGTTAAAACTGTGCAAAAGCAGCGTTTTGGTGCACGAAACGCACGTTTCGTTGCAAATGCAGCGTTTTGGTGCACGAAACGCACGTTTTGCGTCAAAACTGTGCAAAACAGCGTTTTGGGGCACGAAACGCACGTTTTGCGTCAAAACTGTGCAAAAGCAGCGTTTTGGTGCACGAAACGCACGTTTAGCGTCAAAACTGTGCAAAAGCAGCGTTTTGGTGCACGAAACGCACGTTTTGCGTCAAAACTGTGCAAAAGCAGCGTTTTGGGGCACGAAACGCACGTTTTGCGTCAAAACTGTGCAAAACAGCGTTTTGGGGCACGAAACGCACGTTTTGCGTCAAAACTGTGCAAAAGCAGCGTTTTGGTGCACGAAACGCACGTTTTGCGTCAAAACTGTGCAAAAGCAGCGTTTTGGTGCACGAAACGCACGTTTCGTTGCAAAAGCAGCGTTTTGGTGCACGAAACGCACGTTTAGCGTCAAAACTGTGCAAAAGCAGC
Source organism: Stelis phaeoptera (assembly GCA_943735885.1). Classification (NCBI taxonomy): domain Eukaryota; kingdom Metazoa; phylum Arthropoda; class Insecta; order Hymenoptera; family Megachilidae; genus Stelis; species Stelis phaeoptera. The sequence goes on from CALSEM010000013.1 coordinate 44,609, forward strand.
GTTTTGGTGCACGAAACGCACGTTTTGCGTCAAAACTGTGCAAAACAGCGTTTTGGGGCACGAAACGCACGTTTTGCGTCAAAGCTGTGCAAAAGCAGCGTTTTGGGGCACGAAACGCACGTTTTGCGTCAAAACTGTGCAAGAGCAGCGTTTTGGTGCACGAAACGCACGTTTCGTTGCAAATGCAGCGTTTTGGTGCACGAAACGCACGTTTTGCGTCAAAACTGTGCAAAACAGCGTTTTGGGGCACGAAACGCACGTTTTGCGTCAAAACTGTGCAAAAGCAGCGTTTTGGTGCACGAAACGCACGTTTAGCGTCAAAACTGTGCAAAAGCAGCGTTTTGGTGCACGAAACGCACGTTTTGCGTCAAAACTGTGCAAAAGCAGCGTTTTGGTGCACGAAACGCACGTTTTGCCTCAAAACTGTGCAAAAGCAGCGTTTTGGTGCACGAAACGCACGTTTTGCGTCAAAACTGTGCAAAAGCAGCGTTTTGGTGCACGAAACGCACGTTTTGCGTCAAAACTGTGCAAAACAGCGTTTTGGGGCACGAAACGCACGTTTTGCGTTAAAACTGTGCAAAAGCAGCGTTTTGGTGCACGAAACGCACGTTTTGCGTCAAAACTGTGCAAAACAGCGTTTTGGAGCACGAAACGCACGTTTTGCGTTAAAACTGTGCAGAAGCAGCGTTTTGATGCACGAAACGCACGTTTTGCGTCAAAACTGTGCAAAAGCAGCGTTTTGGGGCACGAAACGCACGTTTTGCGTCAAAACTGTGCAAAACAGCGTTTTGGGGCACGAAACGCACGTTTTGCGTCAAAACTGTGCAAAAGCAGCGTTTTGTGGCACGAAACGCACGTTTTGCGTCAAAACTGTGCAAAAGCAGCGTTTTGGGGCACGAAACGCACGTTTTGCGTCAAAACTGTGCAAAAGCAGCGTTTTGGTGCACGAAACGCACGTTTCGTTGCAAAAGCAGCATTTTGCTGCACGAAACGCACGTTTTGCGTCAAAACTGTGCAAAACAGCGTTTTGGGGCACGAAACGCACGTTTTGCGTCAAAACTGTGCAAAAGCAGCGTTTTGGTGCACGAAACGCACGTTTTGCGTCAAAACTGTGCAAAAGCAGCGTTTTGGGGCACGAAACGCACGTTTTGCGTCAAAACTGTGCAAAAGCAGCGTTTTGGTGCACGAAACGCACGTTTTGCGTCAAAACTGTGCAAAAGCAGCGTTTTGGTGCACGAAACGCACGTTTAGCGTCAAAACTGTGCAAAACAGCGTTTTGGTGCACGAAACGCACGTTTAGCGTCAAAACTGTGCAAAAGCAGCGTTTTGGTGCACGAAACGCACGTTTTGCGTCAAAACTGTGCAAAAGCAGCGTTTTGGTGCACGAAACGCACGTTTTGCGTCAAAACTGTGCAAAGGCAGCGTTTTGGTGCACGAAACGCACGTTTTGCGTCAAAGCTGTGCAAAAGCAGCGTTTTGGGGCACGAAACGCACGTTTAGCGTCAAAACTGTGCAAAAGCAGCGTTTTGGTGCACGAAACGCACGTTTTGCGTCAAAACTGTGCAAAAGCAGCGTTTTGGTGCACGAAACGCACGTTTTGCGTCAAAACTGTGCAAAAGCAGCGTTTTGGTGCACGAAACGCACGTTTCGTTGCAAAAGCAGCGTTTTGGTGCACGAAACGCACGTTTTGCGTCAAAACTGTGCAAAACAGCGTTTTGGGGCACGAAACGCACGTTTTGCGTCAAAACTGTGCAAAAGCAGCGTTTTGGTGCACGAAACGCACGTTTTGCGTCAAAACTGTGCAAAAGCAGCGTTTTGGGGCACGAAACGCACGTTTTGCGTTAAAACTGTGCAAAAGCAGCGTTTTGGTGCACGAAACGCACGTTTCGTTGCAAATGCAGCGTTTCGGTGCACGAAACGCACGTTTTGCGTCAAAACTGTGCAAAACAGCGTTTTGGGGCACGAAACGCACGTTTTGCGTCAAAACTGTGCAAAAGCAGCGTTTTGGTGCACGAAACGCACGTTTTGCGTTAAAACTGTGCAAAAGCAGCGTTTTGGTGCACGAAACGCGCGTTTCGTTGCAAATGCAGCGTTTTGGTGCACGAAACGCACGTTTCGTTGCAAATGCAGCGTTTTGGTGCACGAAACGCACGTTTTGCGTCAAAACTGTGCAAAACAGCGTTTTGGGGCACGAAACGCACGTTTTGCGTCAAAACTGTGCAAAACAGCGTTTTGGGGCACGAAACGCACGTTTTGCGTTAAAACTGTGCAAAAGCAGCGTTTTGATGCACGAAACGCACGTTTTGCGTCAAAACTGTGCAAAAGCAGCGTTTTGGGGCACGAAACGCACGTTTTGCGTCAAAACTGTGCAAAACAGCGTTTTGGGGCACGAAACGCACGTTTTGCGTCAAAACTGTGCAAAAGCAGCGTTTTGGGGCACGAAACGCACGTTTTGCGTCAAAACTGTGCAAAAGCAGCGTTTTGGTGCACGAAACGCACGTTTTGCGTCAAAACTGTGCAAAAGCAGCGTTTTGGTGCACGAAACGCACGTTTAGCGTCAAAACTGTGCAAAACAGCGTTTTGGTGCACGAAACGCACGTTTAGCGTCAAAACTGTGCAAAAGCAGCGTTTTGGTGCACGAAACGCACGTTTTGCGTCAAAACTGTGCAAAAGCAGCGTTTTGGTGCACGAAACGCACGTTTTGCGTCAAAACTGTGCAAAAGCAGCGTTTTGGTGCACGAAACGCACGTTTCGTTGCAAAAGCAGCGTTTTGGTGCACGAAACGCACGTTTTGCGTCAAAACTGTGCAAGACAGCGTTTTGGGGCACGAAACGCACGTTTTGCGTCAAAATTGTGCAAAAGCAGCGTTTTGGGGCACGAAACGCACGTTTTGCGTCAAAACTGTGCAAAACAGCGTTTTGGGGCACGAAACGCACGTTTTGCGTCAAAACTGTGCAAAAGCAGCGTTTTGGGGCACGAAACGCACGTTTTGCGTCAAAACTGTGCAAAAGCAGCGTTTTGGTGCACGAAACGCACGTTTTGCGTCAAAACTGTGCAAAAGCAGCGTTTTGGTGCACGAAACGCACGTTTCGTTGCAAATGCAGCGTTTCGGTGCACGAAACGCACGTTTTGCGTCAAAACTGTGCAAAACAGCGTTTTGGGGCACGAAACGCACGTTTTGCGTCAAAACTGTGCAAAAGCAGCGTTTTGGTGCACGAAACGCACGTTTAGCGTCAAAACTGTGCAAAAGCAGCGTTTTGGGGCACGAAACGCACGTTTTGCGTCAAAACTGTGCAAAAGCAGCGTTTTGGTGCACGAAACGCACGTTTTGCGTCAAAACTGTGCAAAACAGCGTTTTGGGGCACGAAACGCACGTTTTGCGTTAAAACTGTGCAAAAGCAGCGTTTTGATGCACGAAACGCACGTTTTGCGTCAAAACTGTGCAAAAGCAGCGTTTTGGGGCACGAAACGCACGTTTTGCGTCAAAACTGTGCAAAAGCAGCGTTTTGGTGCACGAAACGCACGTTTTGCGTCAAAACTGTGCAAAAGCAGCGTTTTGGTGCACGAAACGCACGTTTAGCGTCAAAACTGTGCAAAACAGCGTTTTGGTGCACGAAACGCACGTTTAGCGTCAAAACTGTGCAAAAGCAGCGTTTTGGTGCACGAAACGCACGTTTTGCGTCAAAACTGTGCAAAAGCAGCGTTTTGGGGCACGAAACGCACGTTTTGCGTTAAAACTGTGCAAAAGCAGCGTTTTGGTGCACGAAACGCACGTTTCGTTGCAAATGCAGCGTTTCGGTGCACGAAACGCACGTTTTGCGTCAAAACTGTGCAAAACAGCGTTTTGGGGCACGAAACGCACGTTTTGCGTCAAAACTGTGCAAAAGCAGCGTTTTGGTGCACGAAACGCACGTTTTGCGTCAAAACTGTGCAAAAGCAGCGTTTTGGTGCACGAAACGCACGTTTTTCGTTAAAACTGTGCAAAAGCAGCGTTTTGGAGCACGAAACGCACGTTTCGTTGCAAAAGCAGCGTTTTGGTGCACGAAACGCACGTTTTGCGTCAAAACTGTGCAAAAGCAGCGTTTTGGGGCACGAAACGCACGTTTTGCGTTAAAACTGTGCAAAAGCAGCGTTTTGGTGCACGAAACGCACGTTTCGTTGCAAATGCAGCGTTTTGGTGCACGAAACGCACGTTTCGTTGCAAATGCAGCGTTTTGGTGCACGAAACGCACGTTTTGCGTCAAAACTGTGCAAAACAGCGTTTTGGGGCACGAAACGCACGTTTTGCGTCAAAACTGTGCAAAACAGCGTTTTGGGGCACGAAACGCACGTTTTGCGTTAAAACTGTGCAAAAGCAGCGTTTTGATGCACGAAACGCACGTTTTGCGTCAAAACTGTGCAAAAGCAGCGTTTTGGGGCACGAAACGCACGTTTTGCGTTAAAACTGTGCAAAAGCAGCGTTTTGGTGCACGAAACGCACGTTTTGCGTCAAAACTGTGCAAAAGCAGCGTTTTGGTGCACGAAACGCACGTTTTGCGTCAAAACTGTGCAAAAGCAGCGTTTTGGTGCACGAAACGCACGTTTCGTTGCAAAAGCAGCGTTTTGGTGCACGAAACGCACGTTTTGCGTCAAAACTGTGCAAAACAGCGTTTTGGGGCACGAAACGCACGTTTTGCGTCAAAACTGTGCAAAAGCAGCGTTTTGGTGCACGAAACGCACGTTTTGCGTCAAAACTGTGCAAAAGCAGCGTTTTGGGGCACGAAACGCACGTTTTGCGTTAAAACTGTGCAAAAGCAGCGTTTTGGTGCACGAAACGCACGTTTCGTTGCAAATGCAGCGTTTCGGTGCACGAAACGCACGTTTTGCGTCAAAACTGTGCAAAACAGCGTTTTGGGGCACGAAACGCACGTTTAGCGTCAAAACTGTGCAAAAGCAGCGTTTTGGGGCACGAAACGCACGTTTTGCGTCAAAACTGTGCAAAAGCAGCGTTTTGGTGCACGAAACGCACGTTTTGCGTCAAAACTGTGCAAAAGCAGCGTTTTGGTGCACGAAACGCACGTTTTGCGTCAAAACTGTGCAAAACAGCGTTTTGGGGCACGAAACGCACGTTTTGCGTTAAAACTGTGCAAAAGCAGCGTTTTGATGCACGAAACGCACGTTTTGCGTCAAAACTGTGCAAAAGCAGCGTTTTGGGGCACGAAACGCACGTTTTGCGTCAAAACTGTGCAAAAGCAGCGTTTTGGTGCACGAAACGCACGTTTTGCGTCAAAACTGTGCAAAAGCAGCGTTTTGGTGCACGAAACGCACGTTTAGCGTCAAAACTGTGCAAAACAGCGTTTTGGTGCACGAAACGCACGTTTAGCGTCAAAACTGTGCAAAAGCAGCGTTTTGGTGCACGAAACGCACGTTTTGCGTCAAAACTGTGCAAAAGCAGCGTTTTGGTGCACGAAACGCACGTTTTGCGTCAAAACTGTGCAAAAGCAGCGTTTTGGTGCACGAAACGCACGTTTCGTTGCAAATGCAGCGTTTCGGTGCACGAAACGCACGTTTTGCGTCAAAACTGTGCAAAACAGCGTTTTGGGGCACGAAACGCACGTTTTGCGTCAAAACTGTGCAAAAGCAGCGTTTTGGTGCACGAAACGCACGTTTTGCGTCAAAACTGTGCAAAAGCAGCGTTTTGGTGCACGAAACGCACGTTTTTCGTTAAAACTGTGCAAAAGCAGCGTTTTGGAGCACGAAACGCACGTTTCGTTGCAAAAGCAGCGTTTTGGTGCACGAAACGCACGTTTTGCGTCAAAACTGTGCAAAAGCAGCGTTTTGGGGCACGAAACGCACGTTTTGCGTTAAAACTGTGCAAAAGCAGCGTTTTGGTGCACGAAACGCACGTTTCGTTGCAAATGCAGCGTTTTGGTGCACGAAACGCACGTTTCGTTGCAAATGCAGCGTTTTGGTGCACGAAACGCACGTTTTGCGTCAAAACTGTGCAAAACAGCGTTTTGGGGCACGAAACGCACGTTTTGCGTCAAAACTGTGCAAAACAGCGTTTTGGGGCACGAAACGCACGTTTTGCGTTAAAACTGTGCAAAAGCAGCGTTTTGATGCACGAAACGCACGTTTTGCGTCAAAACTGTGCAAAAGCAGCGTTTTGGGGCACGAAACGCACGTTTTGCGTCAAAACTGTGCAAAACAGCGTTTTGGGGCACGAAACGCACGTTTTGCGTCAAAACTGTGCAAAAGCAGCGTTTTGGGGCACGAAACGCACGTTTTGCGTCAAAACTGTGCAAAAGCAGCGTTTTGGTGCACGAAACGCACGTTTCGTTGCAAAAGCAGCGTTTTGGTGCACGAAACGCACGTTTTGCGTCAAAACTGTGCAAAACAGCGTTTTGGGGCACGAAACGCACGTTTTGCGTCAAAACTGTGCAAAAGCAGCGTTTTGGTGCACGAAACGCACGTTTTGCGTCAAAACTGTGCAAAAGCAGCGTTTTGGGGCACGAAACGCACGTTTTGCGTTAAAACTGTGCAAAAGCAGCGTTTTGGTGCACGAAACGCACGTTTCGTTGCAAATGCAGCGTTTCGGTGCACGAAACGCACGTTTTGCGTCAAAACTGTGCAAAACAGCGTTTTGGGGCACGAAACGCACGTTTTGCGTCAAAACTGTGCAAAAGCAGCGTTTTGGTGCACGAAACGCACGTTTTGCGTTAAAACTGTGCAAAAGCAGCGTTTTGGTGCACGAAACGCGCGTTTCGTTGCAAATGCAGCGTTTTGGTGCACGAAACGCACGTTTCGTTGCAAATGCAGCGTTTTGGTGCACGAAACGCACGTTTTGCGTCAAAACTGTGCAAAACAGCGTTTTGGGGCACGAAACGCACGTTTTGCGTCAAAACTGTGCAAAACAGCGTTTTGGGGCACGAAACGCACGTTTTGCGTTAAAACTGTGCAAAAGCAGCGTTTTGATGCACGAAACGCACGTTTTGCGTCAAAACTGTGCAAAAGCAGCGTTTTGGGGCACGAAACGCACGTTTTGCGTCAAAACTGTGCAAAACAGCGTTTTGGGGCACGAAACGCACGTTTTGCGTCAAAACTGTGCAAAAGCAGCGTTTTGGGGCACGAAACGCACGTTTTGCGTCAAAACTGTGCAAAAGCAGCGTTTTGGTGCACGAAACGCACGTTTTGCGTCAAAACTGTGCAAAAGCAGCGTTTTGGTGCACGAAACGCACGTTTAGCGTCAAAACTGTGCAAAACAGCGTTTTGGTGCACGAAACGCACGTTTAGCGTCAAAACTGTGCAAAAGCAGCGTTTTGGTGCACGAAACGCACGTTTTGCGTCAAAACTGTGCAAAAGCAGCGTTTTGGTGCACGAAACGCACGTTTTGCGTCAAAACTGTGCAAAAGCAGCGTTTTGGTGCACGAAACGCACGTTTCGTTGCAAAAGCAGCGTTTTGGTGCACGAAACGCACGTTTTGCGTCAAAACTGTGCAAGACAGCGTTTTGGGGCACGAAACGCACGTTTTGCGTCAAAATTGTGCAAAAGCAGCGTTTTGGGGCACGAAACGCACGTTTTGCGTCAAAACTGTGCAAAACAGCGTTTTGGGGCACGAAACGCACGTTTTGCGTCAAAACTGTGCAAAAGCAGCGTTTTGGGGCACGAAACGCACGTTTTGCGTCAAAACTGTGCAAAAGCAGCGTTTTGGTGCACGAAACGCACGTTTTGCGTCAAAACTGTGCAAAAGCAGCGTTTTGGTGCACGAAACGCACGTTTCGTTGCAAATGCAGCGTTTCGGTGCACGAAACGCACGTTTTGCGTCAAAACTGTGCAAAACAGCGTTTTGGGGCACGAAACGCACGTTTTGCGTCAAAACTGTGCAAAAGCAGCGTTTTGGTGCACGAAACGCACGTTTAGCGTCAAAACTGTGCAAAAGCAGCGTTTTGGGGCACGAAACGCACGTTTTGCGTCAAAACTGTGCAAAAGCAGCGTTTTGGTGCACGAAACGCACGTTTTGCGTCAAAACTGTGCAAAACAGCGTTTTGGGGCACGAAACGCACGTTTTGCGTTAAAACTGTGCAAAAGCAGCGTTTTGATGCACGAAACGCACGTTTTGCGTCAAAACTGTGCAAAAGCAGCGTTTTGGGGCACGAAACGCACGTTTTGCGTCAAAACTGTGCAAAAGCAGCGTTTTGGTGCACGAAACGCACGTTTTGCGTCAAAACTGTGCAAAAGCAGCGTTTTGGTGCACGAAACGCACGTTTAGCGTCAAAACTGTGCAAAACAGCGTTTTGGTGCACGAAACGCACGTTTAGCGTCAAAACTGTGCAAAAGCAGCGTTTTGGTGCACGAAACGCACGTTTTGCGTCAAAACTGTGCAAAAGCAGCGTTTTGGGGCACGAAACGCACGTTTTGCGTTAAAACTGTGCAAAAGCAGCGTTTTGGTGCACGAAACGCACGTTTCGTTGCAAATGCAGCGTTTCGGTGCACGAAACGCACGTTTTGCGTCAAAACTGTGCAAAACAGCGTTTTGGGGCACGAAACGCACGTTTTGCGTCAAAACTGTGCAAAAGCAGCGTTTTGGTGCACGAAACGCACGTTTTGCGTCAAAACTGTGCAAAAGCAGCGTTTTGGTGCACGAAACGCACGTTTTTCGTTAAAACTGTGCAAAAGCAGCGTTTTGGAGCACGAAACGCACGTTTCGTTGCAAAAGCAGCGTTTTGGTGCACGAAACGCACGTTTTGCGTCAAAACTGTGCAAAAGCAGCGTTTTGGGGCACGAAACGCACGTTTTGCGTTAAAACTGTGCAAAAGCAGCGTTTTGGTGCACGAAACGCACGTTTCGTTGCAAATGCAGCGTTTTGGTGCACGAAACGCACGTTTCGTTGCAAATGCAGCGTTTTGGTGCACGAAACGCACGTTTTGCGTCAAAACTGTGCAAAACAGCGTTTTGGGGCACGAAACGCACGTTTTGCGTCAAAACTGTGCAAAACAGCGTTTTGGGGCACGAAACGCACGTTTTGCGTTAAAACTGTGCAAAAGCAGCGTTTTGATGCACGAAACGCACGTTTTGCGTCAAAACTGTGCAAAAGCAGCGTTTTGGGGCACGAAACGCACGTTTTGCGTTAAAACTGTGCAAAAGCAGCGTTTTGGTGCACGAAACGCACGTTTTGCGTCAAAACTGTGCAAAAGCAGCGTTTTGGTGCACGAAACGCACGTTTTGCGTCAAAACTGTGCAAAAGCAGCGTTTTGGTGCACGAAACGCACGTTTCGTTGCAAAAGCAGCGTTTTGGTGCACGAAACGCACGTTTTGCGTCAAAACTGTGCAAAACAGCGTTTTGGGGCACGAAACGCACGTTTTGCGTCAAAACTGTGCAAAAGCAGCGTTTTGGTGCACGAAACGCACGTTTTGCGTCAAAACTGTGCAAAAGCAGCGTTTTGGGGCACGAAACGCACGTTTTGCGTTAAAACTGTGCAAAAGCAGCGTTTTGGTGCACGAAACGCACGTTTCGTTGCAAATGCAGCGTTTCGGTGCACGAAACGCACGTTTTGCGTCAAAACTGTGCAAAACAGCGTTTTGGGGCACGAAACGCACGTTTAGCGTCAAAACTGTGCAAAAGCAGCGTTTTGGGGCACGAAACGCACGTTTTGCGTCAAAACTGTGCAAAAGCAGCGTTTTGGTGCACGAAACGCACGTTTTGCGTCAAAACTGTGCAAAAGCAGCGTTTTGGTGCACGAAACGCACGTTTTGCGTCAAAACTGTGCAAAACAGCGTTTTGGGGCACGAAACGCACGTTTTGCGTTAAAACTGTGCAAAAGCAGCGTTTTGATGCACGAAACGCACGTTTTGCGTCAAAACTGTGCAAAAGCAGCGTTTTGGGGCACGAAACGCACGTTTTGCGTCAAAACTGTGCAAAAGCAGCGTTTTGGTGCACGAAACGCACGTTTTGCGTCAAAACTGTGCAAAAGCAGCGTTTTGGTGCACGAAACGCACGTTTAGCGTCAAAACTGTGCAAAACAGCGTTTTGGTGCACGAAACGCACGTTTAGCGTCAAAACTGTGCAAAAGCAGCGTTTTGGTGCACGAAACGCACGTTTTGCGTCAAAACTGTGCAAAAGCAGCGTTTTGGTGCACGAAACGCACGTTTTGCGTCAAAACTGTGCAAAAGCAGCGTTTTGGTGCACGAAACGCACGTTTCGTTGCAAATGCAGCGTTTCGGTGCACGAAACGCACGTTTTGCGTCAAAACTGTGCAAAACAGCGTTTTGGGGCACGAAACGCACGTTTTGCGTCAAAACTGTGCAAAAGCAGCGTTTTGGTGCACGAAACGCACGTTTTGCGTCAAAACTGTGCAAAAGCAGCGTTTTGGTGCACGAAACGCACGTTTTTCGTTAAAACTGTGCAAAAGCAGCGTTTTGGAGCACGAAACGCACGTTTCGTTGCAAAAGCAGCGTTTTGGTGCACGAAACGCACGTTTTGCGTCAAAACTGTGCAAAAGCAGCGTTTTGGGGCACGAAACGCACGTTTTGCGTTAAAACTGTGCAAAAGCAGCGTTTTGGTGCACGAAACGCACGTTTCGTTGCAAATGCAGCGTTTTGGTGCACGAAACGCACGTTTCGTTGCAAATGCAGCGTTTTGGTGCACGAAACGCACGTTTTGCGTCAAAACTGTGCAAAACAGCGTTTTGGGGCACGAAACGCACGTTTTGCGTCAAAACTGTGCAAAACAGCGTTTTGGGGCACGAAACGCACGTTTTGCGTTAAAACTGTGCAAAAGCAGCGTTTTGATGCACGAAACGCACGTTTTGCGTCAAAACTGTGCAAAAGCAGCGTTTTGGGGCACGAAACGCACGTTTTGCGTCAAAACTGTGCAAAACAGCGTTTTGGGGCACGAAACGCACGTTTTGCGTCAAAACTGTGCAAAAGCAGCGTTTTGGGGCACGAAACGCACGTTTTGCGTCAAAACTGTGCAAAAGCAGCGTTTTGGTGCACGAAACGCACGTTTTGCGTCAAAACTGTGCAAAAGCAGCGTTTTGGTGCACGAAACGCACGTTTAGCGTCAAAACTGTGCAAAACAGCGTTTTGGTGCACGAAACGCACGTTTAGCGTCAAAACTGTGCAAAAGCAGCGTTTTGGTGCACGAAACGCACGTTTTGCGTCAAAACTGTGCAAAAGCAGCGTTTTGGTGCACGAAACGCACGTTTTGCGTCAAAACTGTGCAAAAGCAGCGTTTTGGTGCACGAAACGCACGTTTCGTTGCAAAAGCAGCGTTTTGGTGCACGAAACGCACGTTTTGCGTCAAAACTGTGCAAAACAGCGTTTTGGGGCACGAAACGCACGTTTTGCGTCAAAATTGTGCAAAAGCAGCGTTTTGGGGCACGAAACGCACGTTTTGCGTCAAAACTGTGCAAAACAGCGTTTTGGGGCACGAAACGCACGTTTTGCGTCAAAACTGTGCAAAAGCAGCGTTTTGGGGCACGAAACGCACGTTTTGCGTTAAAACTGTGCAAAAGCAGCGTTTTGATGCACGAAACGCACGTTTTGCGTCAAAACTGTGCAAAAGCAGCGTTTTGGGGCACGAAACGCACGTTTTGCGTCAAAACTGTGCAAAACAGCGTTTTGGGGCACGAAACGCACGTTTTGCGTCAAAACTGTGCAAAAGCAGCGTTTTGGGGCACGAAACGCACGTTTTGCGTCAAAACTGTGCAAAAGCAGCGTTTTGGTGCACGAAACGCACGTTTTGCGTCAAAACTGTGCAAAAGCAGCGTTTTGGTGCACGAAACGCACGTTTAGCGTCAAAACTGTGCAAAACAGCGTTTTGGTGCACGAAACGCACGTTTAGCGTCAAAACTGTGCAAAAGCAGCGTTTTGGTGCACGAAACGCACGTTTCGTTGCAAATGCAGCGTTTTGGTGCACGAAACGCACGTTTTGCGTCAAAACTGTGCAAAACAGCGTTTTGGGGCACGAAACGCACGTTTTGCGTCAAAACTGTGCAAAACAGCGTTTTGGGGCACGAAACGCACGTTTTGCGTTAAAACTGTGCAAAAGCAGCGTTTTGATGCACGAAACGCACGTTTTGCGTCAAAACTGTGCAAAAGCAGCGTTTTGGGGCACGAAACGCACGTTTTGCGTCAAAACTGTGCAAAACAGCGTTTTGGGGCACGAAACGCACGTTTTGCGTCAAAACTGTGCAAAACAGCGTTTTGGGGCACGAAACGCACGTTTTGCGTCAAAACTGTGCAAAAGCAGCGTTTTGGTGCACGAAACGCACGTTTCGTTGCAAAAGCAGCGTTTTGGTGCACGAAACGCACGTTTTGCGTCAAAACTGTGCAAAACAGCGTTTTGGGGCACGAAACGCACGTTTTGCGTCAAAATTGTGCAAAAGCAGCGTTTTGGGGCACGAAACGCACGTTTTGCGTCAAAACTGTGCAAAACAGCGTTTTGGGGCACGAAACGCACGTTTTGCGTCAAAACTGTGCAAAAGCAGCGTTTTGGGGCACGAAACGCACGTTTTGCGTCAAAACTGTGCAAAAGCAGCGTTTTGGTGCACGAAACGCACGTTTTGCGTCAAAACTGTGCAAAAGCAGCGTTTTGGTGCACGAAACGCACGTTTCGTTGCAAAAGCAGCGTTTTGGTGCTCGAAACGCACGTTTTGCGTCAAAACTGTGCAAAACAGCGTCTTGGGGCACGAAACGCACGTTTTGCGTCAAAACTGTGCAAAAGCAGCGTTTTGGTGCACGAAACGCACGTTTTGCGTCAAAACTGTGCAAAAGCAGCGTTTTGGTGCACGAAACGCACGTTTCGTTGCAAATGCAGCGTTTCGGTGCACGAAACGCACGTTTTGCGTCAAAACTGTGCAAAACAGCGTTTTGGGGCACGAAACGCACGTTTTGCGTCAAAATTGTGCAAAAGCAGCGTTTTGGTGCACGAAACGCACGTTTAGCGTCAAAACTGTGCAAAAGCAGCGTTTTGGGGCACGAAACGCACGTTTTGCGTCAAAACTGTGCAAAAGCAGCGTTTTGGTGCACGAAACGCACGTTTTGCGTCAAAACTGTGCAAAACAGCGTTTTGGGGCACGAAACGCACGTTTTGCGTTAAAACTGTGCAAAAGCAGCGTTTTGGTGCACGAAACGCACGTTTTGCGTCAAAACTGTGCAAAAGCAGCGTTTTGGTGCACGAAACGCACGTTTAGCGTCAAAACTGTGCAAAACAGCGTTTTGGTGCACGAAACGCACGTTTAGCGTCAAAACTGTGCAAAAGCAGCGTTTTGGTGCACGAAACGCACGTTTTGCGTCAAAACTGTGCAAAAGCAGCGTTTTGGTGCACGAAACGCACGTTTTGCGTCAAAACTGTGCAAAAGCAGCGTTTTGGTGCACGAAACGCACGTTTTGCGTCAAAACTGTGCAAAAGCAGCGTTTTGGTGCACGAAACGCACGTTTTGTAACATTTCGGCCTCTTACCCTGCGCACACATATTTTTTCGCGCTAACTTCCCGATAGTTTTGCACTTACCAACGATAAGTTACCGATAGTCGGTAACCTGATACCTCTTATCACCAGTCGATAAATTACCGACCCAGTAAATTACCTCCTCTCGATAAACTCAATTTCTACCTTTACCGACCGATGATAAGTTATCAACTTACCACCAGTCGATAAGTTACCCACTTAAAATTTACCTACAATAGAATCCTAACCTTACCAACCGATGGTAAAATACCATCGGCCGATAAGTTGCCATCAATCGATAAGTTACCATCAGTCGATGAGTTACCATCAGTCGGTATATTACCAACCAAATTACCGACCTCTCATGTGCGACCGATTACCTATAGTCGATAAGTTACCGACACCGCATAAAAACAATACTTAATATTATTATTACTATACTTACCTTTAACCTACGTCGATTGTCATTAGTTATAACCTGAAATTCATCGATATATTGCCAACCGTCGATAACTGACCACCGAGGGTCACTTACCGACCGTTGATTACCATATACGTATACATACATATATATTTCATATACTTATGTTCTATTATCCAAGTTAATAGCTACCAATCATTTATTACTGCTTCATATATACATATATATACGTATATTCGCTTCCGACATAAATCGGATTACCTTAAGTAATTAATTTGAGCACCACTGCGAATGGAGAACCTCTAAAAGAAACCGTTAATCGTTCTCACGCATGGTCAGCGGTATTAGCAACATTAATACCGACCGGATGCTGACCTAGCGTCTGGAGATAAGCGATAAGCGGAACGCTGACCGAAACCCAGCACCGCGTACGTGACGATAACGATATTCTGTCAATACAAATAGAGGGCCCGCGGACCCTCTCGACACAGTCTGACTTCAGCAACCTACCTGTGCACATCGCGCTACGCAAGTCACAGTCCGTCTACAGTATTCATCGAGTCTACATCGCGCTTCAAAGTTATAGTTATACAAGTTCTTCATTCAAGTGTTCTTCGATATAGTTACCTTTGTGCTATTCACGTAAGCTAATCAACCTTTATTCAAATATATTTATTGTTACTATTATTATATTGTGTCTTTCCTTGTGCTCCTCCTTTATCCTCTATTAACTTCAACGGTATATTAAATTCTGTGACAACTGGAATATCCACGGTGTTTCTTGACGACGACCAAGTGTTTACTTTATTATTATTATTCAACATTCATATTCGCCAGTATTGCAAGACCTCGTTCTCGTTCCTTTAGCTGCGTAAACCAGGGAAGCGACCACAAAAGGGACGCTCTCGAGACAGTTCTCGACTGTAACTCTACGAGTTGGACAGTACCATCAGGGAAGCGATCACAAAAGAGACGCTCTCGTAATAGGATGAACGGGAAACAGGTATGTAAACTGGCTTTTCTTTAAGACTACCTTTATTTATATCAAGAGTGTACAATCACTTTCCACTTGGTCTGATAGTCAACATCGCACTCTGGACGCACCAGAGTCAAGCGTCTCAACCGGAAGACACGACGTTGCGGTACCAAGCACCGCGCACGGCTGGCCTTTCGACAGCGCCTGCGCGAACTGCAAGCGGAACTAGCCGAACAACTGCCTAGTTCCTCCAATAATCCAGGCGAGCCATCCTACTTTCCTCTGTCTGAGGCATCTACTATCATCCTAGACAACGACCTAGACGTCGAAGTGATCAACATACTACAATCGCCATCGCCGCCTCCTATTGCTCGCGCCCCGTCGCCGCCGTCTCTTGTTCGTATACCGTCTCCGATCCCTATTGTACGCGAATCATCGCCACCTTTCTATTCTCGTTCCCCTTCTCCGTATTACGACACCCGTACTCCATCACCGCTGGAGGAGATAGATACGGACCGGGCAGTCAAGGTTGCGTGCCACGAAGAGATACCGACCGACCTCTTAAACATCTTTGTTAATAACACTGAAAATATACAGAATAATTTCATTCCTGCCCCTCTCTATAATTGGTGTTCCGAATTGTATGACATCTGCAACCAATCAGAATAAACCTTTGATTTTCGTCTACACCACTCTTTATTTTCTATTTACCGCTCATATCCTAGCCCTAACTGGGTCTCGAAGTCTGTAGGTGCGTGTAAGCGTGCGCCAGACCCCTCGCTGACCCGGCGGACCCACCTAAAATAAAGAATCATACTTTAGTAATATTACCATCTCAACTTACCACCCGTCGGTCACTTACCCACCGTCGGTAAAACAGTAATCTCGGTTTACCATTCATCGGTCACTTACCTACCGTCGGTAAAACATAAGTTACCGGCCGTCGGTAATACCAACTGTCGATAACCTCTTCGCCGATAAAGCAGAATTCGGCCAAATTCTCGAGATTCCCCCTTCTTTTCCCGGACCGTTCCACCGAGCCGCTCCGGTGACCGGTTCGTAACAGATTAAATTGGTGACAGCGGTGGGATCCGCAAAATTTCCAAAGGGTTAAACCCCATACTCTACCATTTCTTACTAATATATTTATTCTTTTATGAGCAATGTCTAAGCACCAAGGAGTTAGCACCAGGTCTGGAAGCACACCAGACCCCACGATGGAAGAATTACATGCAATGGCCGAACAGTTGGCCCAAAAGGAACGCAGGCTGCGAGAACAAGAGCAGCGAACAGAGCAAGAACGCCAAGCATTAGAGAAACGCCTGAACGACAGGCAAGCGCTAATCGACCAAGAACACGAAGACTTTGAAAGAGAACGAGCCCAATTAATAAAAGAACACGACCGTCTTGAAGCCATGGTTGCAAACTTAGTATCAGAGGTCCGAGAACTCCGCACCCGACCGTCAGACTGTCATCACATAACCTCTCAACACGTAGACTCAGAAACAAATACACGTCGGGAAGAGATGGCGGACCCTTTACCTGCTAATTCGCATACGTCGAACGACAGCCACACAGCAGGAATTCACAAAAGAGTGAAGGAAGCCGCTGACGGCATTCAAAATTTTGACGGCAACAGAAACAGTGTTGTGCCGTTTTGTGAATCGTGTTTTCGTGCGCGTGATTACCTACCTGCCAGTGACGAACCGTTATTAGTGCGCACGATTCTAAATAAGCTTAGGGGACCTGCATACAGAATAATAGGGCGATCAACGTTCACCACGGTGAACCAATTGTGTGACAAAATCCGAAAATTATTCTCACCATTCCGTAGTGCTAATTATTATCGTGGCGAACTTAGCCGCACATTTCAATCTCATAACCAGTCCGTTCTGGAATTCGCAATCAGAATCCAGGAACTTCGCGACCTGATCGCCGACGGCGACAAACAACGCTACGGAACATTGGACGCGCGCGCAGAATACGAGATCCAGAAGGAAGCTTCAGAGGCCTTCGTGCAAGGACTCTTGCCCGAAATCGCAACTCGCTTGCGGATAGAAGGCTACGACACGCTGGACGACGCCGTAGAAAGGGCAATCCGTCTACACACAGACATCCAAGACGAACAAGCGCGTTACCACCGATCACACAATTCCAACAACGATAGGAATTCGAAATTCCGGAGTTACGAACAAGACTCCAGACAACGCCCGTACCCTCCGCGGACAGGAGGATTTCGCCAAGACAGGCCCCGATATAGCGAACAGCCTCGCAACGATTACAGAAGATTTAACGAACAACCTCGCAACAACAACTCTTACAAGAGATCGAACGAAAATAATTCAGGCCGTAACGACAGATACTACGGCGAACCTAATACTAATTTCAAGCAACCTAGCTACGCAGATACCACGCGAGGTCCACCTCCTAAGCAGTGCAGATACTGCAAGACCCCTGGCCACACGATCGAAGAATGTCGCAAACTACAAGCCAGGAAGGAATACGAAAGAAACGCGCAACAGTTGGGAAACCAGGCCGGCCCGTCGCCGAACCGCGCGGGACAGGGCCAATCCAACCCAAATCGCGGAACATACACAGTATCGAAGGGACCAGACAAGAAGTCCCCGAAACCAGAGAAACCGTCGACCAAAGAAACGGAAGCCGAGGAAGAGGAAGACGATGCTCTCCTTCAGGAAGAGGGAATGCTAAATCCCTTATTCGAACTGTAAACATTAACAAAACCAACATCGACACGGTACCTTCCATCAAGATAAGCACGCCTGATACTACACGGACCGCACATCTTATGATAGACTCTGGCGCAGAGATCAATTTAATTAAACGTTCAGCTCTCCAACCTACACTCAACCTCGACACCAGCGAGTGCCCATCCCTTAGGGGAATAGGCCATGGGTTAGCCCCGACGCAAGGACGAGCGTTGATCCGCATCCTCGGGTATCCAGTCCCATTCTACATAGTCGATAACGACTTCAATATTCCACACGATGGAATCCTCGGAGCTGAATTTCTTCACAATCACTCTGCCAAGGTAGATTACGCCAGAAAACTTGTCAAATGGAACGAATGGAACATACCATTCTACACTCGTAAAACAATTACTCTAAAGAACAGGTCCGTTACTCCAGTGAATCTCTTCGTAGTACACCCGAATCAGGAAACGGGGTACATAGAATTACACACCGTTAAGAAAGGTGTCTTTTTTGGAAAATGCGCCGTTACCAATAACAATGGACGAGCGTACATTAAGTGCTACAATCTAACCGCGAAGGACGAAACCATAGAGGTACCAGTCGTCGAATCAATTCCGTATCAAACCTTGGACGACGTCCAATCAGCAAAAATCAACGCAAGCCGTATAAACTCGGATACAGAGCCTAGCAGGCCAGACAAAGTAATAGAACTCCTACGTCTCGATCACTTAAATTCAGAAGAAAGGAAACATGTGGTGAACCTAGTAAGAGAATATCAAGACTGTTTTCATCTCCCCGGAGAACAACTTACATGCGCAAAGGGCGTAACACATAGAATCGAAACCACGGATAATATGCCAATCAATTCCAAACAATACAGGTTCCCCCAAGTACACAAGGAAGAAATTAACAGACAAATTGAAGAATTATTAAAGGATGGAATAGTAAGACCATCAATGTCTCCGTACAATTCCCCGATCTGGATTGTACCCAAGAAGCCAGACTCATCAGGCAAAAAGCGTTGGAGAGTCGTAATCGATTTCAGGAACCTGAACGAGAAAACTATAGGCGACGCCTATCCGCTCCCAAATATCACGGAGATTCTAGACCAAGTTGGCGGAGCAAAATATTTCAGCGTATTGGACTTAGCATCAGGCTTCCACCAGATCCCTATGGAAGAAAGGGACGCACCTAAGACAGCATTCTCAACCCCCTACGGTCATTTTGAATTCACAAGGATGCCCTTTGGTCTGAAGAACGCCCCGGCGACATTCCAAAGGCACATGAATAATCTTTTATCAGGATTACAAGGTTGGGAACTATTTATCTATATGGATGACTTTGTGATTTACGCGTCATCTCTACAAGAACACCAAATTAAATTCAGGAAGTTAATGAACAGACTAAAGGACGGAAACGTCAAACTCCAACCTGATAAATGCGAATTTCTACGAAAAGAGGTCGCATATCTTGGCCACATTCTAAGCGAAGAAGGTGTGAGACCAGATCCTAAGAAGCTGGACGTAGTTAAGAAATTTCCAATACCCAAAAGTCCTAAACAAATTAAACAATTCCTTGGACTCTCCGGATATTATCGACGCTTCATCCATAATTATTCGAAAACGGCAAAACCAATGACCGATCTGCTGAAGAAAAACAAACCTTTTGTATGGACGGAAAGTCAACAAAAGGCCTTCGAAACATTACGAGATGCCCTGTGCAAGGAACCAATCCTCCAGTTTCCAGATTTCACTAAAGAGTTCATATTAACCACGGACGCATCCGGTTATGCCATAGGAGGCATATTAAGCCAAGGCGAGTTGGGAAAGGATTTACCCATCGCATACACCTCAAGGATTCTCAACCCACACGAACAGAAATATTCAACCATAGAAAAGGAGTGTTTAGCCGTCATTTACAGCATTAACCATTTCAGACCATATTTGTACGGACGGAAGTTCAAGATAATCACTGATCACAAGCCTCTGGTGTGGCTGAATAACATCAAAGACCCAACGTCTCGCCTTTGGAAATGGAAACTGAAACTCGCAGAATACGAATATGAGATCGTCTATCGACAAGGAACGACGAATCTTAACGCGGACGCCTTATCGCGCAACCCTCCGAATGCTCAAATACTACCTATCAACACATCCTCATCCGACGAAGATGTCCTCTACACACCCAGTGTCCTACCGACACCTCCAAATCCGCGTCCGGAGCTCACGCTTGACCCAAAGAAGAGGAAGCGTACAGAATCGATAACAGCCTTGGAACCACCGGAAAAAGAACCGCGACAAGACGAAGCTCCGAGACCTTCCACGTCAGGGGAGGCAGAACCTACATCAACCTACAACCAAACGTTCGATGCCGACTTAGAGCACGACGACGACGACGATGACCAGTCGGAAGATACCGACACCTCGTCCGACACAGAGGATGAGCCAATGTTTGATGCATCGCCGCGATTCGAATTTCTGAAAATCAATCGCACTAAGGAGCCTCTAGCGATCCAGAAGGATAACCTGGTCGTATTCCTAACCTACCAAGGCACGCCAGTGTGCGAAGGCGCAAAAGAGCTACAAGCGTCAGGATTACTTCCTAACCCTGCCGAACTCCATCCAGAAACTCCTCATGTCAAGACCCTTGACAAACACTTCCTTATATCGATTCCGATACAGGAAAGGCCCACGGCACCTGTAAACACGGAACAAATGCTCACTGCATTAAGAATCATCAAGTCCGTATTGGACGAACTTGGACTCAAGAGCTTCTCCGTCAGAGAAACACACCCTCTCGGTGATGTTTCATGGCATTTCTTCGACAAAAAGCTAAGAGAGCTATTCAAAGATTATCGTATCACAATTACTTATTGCACGAGCGTAGTCCAAATTCCCCCAATAGAGGAAAGATCAAAAATAATTGCCGACGTTCACAATTCAGTGATAAACGGACACAAAGGTGTTACCAAAACACTGAATAGAATTCGAGAAAGATACATATGGCCCAATATGAGGACTCAGGTCCAAGATTTCATACGATCATGTAAAACATGTCAGCTTAAAAAACTAACGCGAGTAAAAACAAGGCAACCCATGGTAGTGACCGACACACCTGGTCGAGCCTTTGACAAAGTTGCTATCGATATAATGGGCCCACTTCCGAGAACGTCTGAGGGTAACATGTACATACTCACTATGCAAGATCTATTAACTAAGTATTCTATTGCAACGCCTCTTAAAAATACTAATTCAATTACTATTGCAGAAGAAGTTCTGAAGCGACTAATATGCACCTTTGGAGCGCCAAGAGCCATACTTACGGACCAAGGGTCCAATTTGATATCTTCCATTATGAAACATTTGGCAAAGAGATTCAATATCAAACATTACAAAACTACGGCCTATCGGCCCCAATCGAACGGCTCTCTCGAAAGGTCGCATCACGTCCTATCAGAATACCTAAAGATTCAAACCGACAAAGGCAAAGAATGGGATACCTGGTTAGATCTCGCGATGTTGTCTTATAATACTAGTATCCACGAAGGTACTCATTACACGCCGCACGAATTAGTATTCGGTAAAACAGCGCGCATTCCTAGCTCAGAACCGGAGCTAGATAATCAGATAGAGATAACGTACTTCGAATATTTAAATAATCTGTTTGATACTTTAAACGAGATCCAGGACAGAGCACGCCAGAACTTGATACTAGCCAAACAGAGATCAAAGAGATATTACGATGCCAGATTGAATGTTCAAGAATTTCAAGTAGGTGATTGGGTCTATATATTAAAGGAACCCACCACCAAATTAGATAACCAGTATCATGGCCCGTATCAGGTCCTGGAAGTCCTGCCATTATCTAACCTTAGAATAAGAATTAAAGATAAGGATAAAATAATTCATGCGAACAAATGTAAACTAGCCAAATAAGTTCCTTTCCAACAGGATGCACCCTCGCTTCGCAGTCATCCTGCCTCTTCTACTACGCATCGCAGAGGGTCTCATCGGTTACGACTGTGGAGGACCCACGATGAACCATACAACCGTTTCACTCCTCGACCTGGAGGAATGCCGTCCCCCAGGACCAAAGATCAGCACCACCACTACCTACATACAGCTCCTACAGATAGCCGAGTACGATTATACGCCCACCATCCAATGCCAAATCAACATCAGAAGGATAGTGAACTATTGCGGAATGCATTCGCATCTGTCAGCCGTCCAAAACGGACTGGCTGAATACTTACACGAAACGAGTCACGAAGCCTGCCGCCGCCTACACGAGGAAGGAATATTGTCACTAGGCACAGCCGTCATCACTGGAGTTTCGCCTAATACCACTACATATCGCTCGATAACATTAGCCGGTTCCGTAGGACCAGACGGAACCTGCTCCGGAACAACATACTCCGACCCGTACGGTACGTGGTCAAACGTATTCGTACAAGCAACGCTCGACATCAAGCTCAAAAGCCAGATGGCTCGAGTAAAAATCAACTCTGGAAAAATCATTCTACCCTCCGGAACGACTTGCGAAGTCTCTCGGATGTCCTGCATCGACTCCGACGCAGGATACACCTTTTGGAATCTGATACCGACCGACAGTTGCGAACTACGGTCCTACGATGTGTTGTACGAGGGACCTGCCGACAAGACCCAAGAAGAATCTGCAACCGTCCAATATCCTACCATCTACAGCCTCACGACGAGCGAGGTCACTTTCGCCTTGACAAAGACAGGAGACCACCACAAATGCGGTTACTCCATTGTCACCACCGAACACCCAAGGCTTTTCATCATTGAGACGCGTGCCGGCAGCCCCGTCATTCAAAGGAAACCGATCCCGATTGACAATCTGGACATATTTACGTACATCAACTCTAAATTCATCTACGTGGAAAAACACATCCGTAGTCAACTGACGTCACTCTACCACAGCATCATCTTACAAAAGTGTGAAGCGGAAAAACAAATTCTCCGCAACGCTCTCTCGCTAGTAACGCTAGTTCCCGAAGAATTCGCTTATATAGTCACCAAGCAGCCAGGTTACATCGCTGTTAATTCTGGAGAAGTTATACACATACTGCAATGCATACCTTTAGTCGTAAAGGTCAGAAAGACCGAAGATTGCTTCAACGAACTCCCAGTGACCCACAACAACCAGAGCTACTTTCTTACACCTAAGACGCGAATCTTGACGAGATTCGGCACTAAGAAACAGTGCAATCCACTCCTACCTACAATCTATAAGGTAGACAATCAATGGATAAAGCTTACGCCTGCAGTGACGATAGCCGACACACCACAGAAGACGAAGCCAATATCACAACTGAATTGGCAATACCTCACTCCCACCTCATTGGCGACCAGCGGACTCTACTCCCAGGCAGAACTCGACGGGTTAAGGGACCACATTATGTTCCCTGCAGAGAAACCAGCCGTTGTTAATGAGATAGCCAGAAACGCAGCAACCTCCGGACAAACGAACTCTGTATCGTTCGCCGGATTTCTGGACGAACACGCATTGGAAACAATCGCAAAATCCACCATCAACAAGTGGTGGAACGGATTCATAGAGTTCGGCTCTATCAGCGCCGCTCTATTAGCAATCTTCCTTATCATAAGAATCATCAAGGGCATAATCAGTATTCTTATAAATGGCTACACGCTTCATTCCGTCTACGGCTGTGGACTACATGTGATTGGAGCATTCTGTTCATCGATTACTCACCTGCTGATCCATCTAAAACGTGAGTCTAAATCCACGGCAGACTCACCCTCCGACGACCCAGAAGCTGATCCTGGACTCGCCGGACCATCATCCAAATCAACCCGACTTCAAACTCTTAGAGACTACTGCAAGGAGTGAAGTGAAACGTGCGATTCAAAAGACACTAGTGAAACCAAGACATTGTTCACGTAACACAAAATAAATTTTGGACGTTTAGCCCAAAATTTATTTCACCAAGGGGGGAGGTGTAACATTTCGGCCTCTTACCCTGCGCACACATATTTTTTCGCGCTAACTTCCCGATAGTTTTGCACTTACCAACGATAAGTTACCGATAGTCGGTAACCTGATACCTCTTATCACCAGTCGATAAATTACCGACCCAGTAAATTACCTCCTCTCGATAAACTCAATTTCTACCTTTACCGACCGATGATAAGTTATCAACTTACCACCAGTCGATAAGTTACCCACTTAAAATTTACCTACAATAGAATCCTAACCTTACCAACCGATGGTAAAATACCATCGGCCGGTAAGTTGCCATCAATCGATAAGTTACCATCAGTCGATGAGTTACCATCAGTCGGTATATTACCAACCAAATTACCGACCTCTCATGTGCGACCGATTACCTATAGTCGATAAGCTACCGACACCGCATAAAAACAATACTTAATATTATTATTACTATACTTACCTTTAACCTACGTCGATTGTCATTAGTTATAACCTGAAATTCATCGATATATTGCCAACCGTCGATAACTGACCACCGAGGGTCACTTACCGACCGTTGATTACCATATACGTATACATACATATATATTTCATATACTTATGTTCTATTATCCAAGTTAATAGCTACCAATCATTTATTACTGCTTCATATATACATATATATACGTATATTCGCTTCCGACATAAATCGGATTACCTTAAGTAATTAATTTGAGCACCACTGCGAATGGAGAACCTCTAAAAGAAACCGTTAATCGTTCTCACGCATGGTCAGCGGTATTAGCAACATTAATACCGACCGGATGCTGACCTAGCGTCTGGAGATAAGCGATAAGCGGAACGCTGACCGAAACCCAGCACCGCGTACGTGACGATAACGATATTCTGTCAATACAAATAGAGGGCCCGCGGACCCTCTCGACACAGTCTGACTTCAGCACCCATCGAGTCTACGTCGCGCTACGAAAGTCACAGTCTGACTTCAGCAACCTACCTGTGCACATCGCGCTACGCAAGTCACAGTCCGTCTACAGTATTCATCGAGTCTACATCGCGCTTCAAAGTTATAGTTATACAAGTTCTTCATTCAAGTGTTCTTCGATATAGTTACCTTTGTGCTATTCACGTAAGCTAATCAACCTTTATTCAAATATATTTATTGTTACTATTATTATATTGTGTCTTTCCTTGTGCTCCTCCTTTATCCTCTATTAACTTCAACGGTATATTAAATTCTGTGACAACTGGAATATCCACGGTGTTTCTTGACGACGACCAAGTGTTTACTTTATTATTATTATTCAACATTCATATTCGCCAGTATTGCAAGACCTCGTTCTCGTTCTTTTAGCTGCGTAAACCAGGGAAGCGACCACAAAAGGGACGCTCTCGAGACAGTTCTCGACTGTAACTCTACGAGTTGGACAGTACCATCAGGGAAGCGATCACAAAAGAGACGCTCTCGTAATAGGATGAACGGGAAACAGGTATGTAAACTGGCTTTTCTTTAAGACTACCTTTATTTATATCAAGAGTGTACAATCACTTTCCACTTGGTCTGATAGTCAACATCGCACTCTGGACGCACCAGAGTCAAGCGTCTCAACCGGAAGACACGACGTTGCGGTACCAAGCACCGCGCACGGCTGGCCTTTCGACAGCGCCTGCGCGAACTGCAAGCGGAACTAGCCGAACAACTGCCTAGTTCCTCCAATAATCCAGGCGAGCCATCCTACTCTCCTCTGTCTGAGGCATCTACTATCATCCTAGACAACGACCTAGACGTCGAAGTGATCAACATACTACAATCGCCATCGCCGCCTCCTATTGCTCGCGCCCCGTCGCCGCCGTCTCTTGTTCGTATACCGTCTCCGATCCCTATTGTACGCGAATCATCGCCACCTTTCTATTCTCGTTCCCCTTCTCCGTATTACGACACCCGTACTCCATCACCGCTGGAGGAGATAGATACGGACCGGGCAGTCAAGGTTGCGTGCCACGAAGAGATACCGACCGACCTCTTAAACATCTTTGTTAATAACACTGAAAATATACAGAATAATTTCATTCCTGCCCCTCTCTATAATTGGTGTTCCGAATTGTATGACATCTGCAACCAATCAGAATAAACCTTTGATTTTCGTCTACACCACTCTTTATTTTCTATTTACCGCTCATATCCTAGCCCTAACTGGGTCTCGAAGTCTGTAGGTGCGTGTAAGCGTGCGCCAGACCCCTCGCTGACCCGGCGGACCCACCTAAAATAAAGAATCATACTTTAGTAATATTACCATCTCAACTTACCACCCGTCGGTCACTTACCCACCGTCGGTAAAACAGTAATCTCGGTTTACCATTCATCGGTCACTTACCTACCGTCGGTAAAACATAAGTTACCGGCCGTCGGTAATACCAACTGTCGATAACCTCTTCGCCGATAAAGCAGAATTCGGCCAAATTCTCGAGATTCCCCCTTCTTTTCCCGGACCGTTCCACCGAGCCGCTCCGGTGACCGGTTCGTAACACTTTTGCAACGAAACGTGCGTTTCGTGCCCCAAAACGCTGCTTTTGCACAGTTTTGACGCAAAACGAGCGTTTCGTGCACGAAAACGCTGCTTTTGCACAGTTTCGACGCAAAACGTGCGTTTCGTGCACCAAAACGCTGTTTTGCACAGTTTTGACGCAAAACGTGCGTTTCGTGCACCAAAACGCTGCTTTTGCACAGTTTTGACGCAAAGCGTGCGTTTCGTGCACCAAAACGCTGCTTTTGCAACGAAACGTGCGTTTCGTGCATCAAAACGCTGCTTTTGCACAGTTTTGACGCAAAACGTGCGTTTCGTGCACCAAAACGCTGCTTTTGCACAGTTTTGACGCAAAACGTGCGTTTCGTGCACCAAAACGCTGTTTTGTACAGTTTTGACGCAAAACGTGCGTTTCGTGCCCCAAAACGCTGTTTTGCACAGTTTTGACGCTAAACGTGCGTTTCGTGCCCCAAAACGCTGCTTTTGCACAGTTTTGACGCAAAACGAGCGTTTCGTGCACGAAAACGCTGCTTTTGCACAGTTTCGACGCAAAACGTGCGTTTCGTGCACCAAAACGCTGCTTTTGCAACGAAACGTGCGTTTCGTGCACCAAAACGCTGCTTTTGCACAGTTTTGACGCAAAACGTGCGTTTCGTGCACCAAAACGCTGTTTTGTACAGTTTTGACGCAAAACGTGCGTTTCGTGCCCCAAAACGCTGCTTTTGCACAGTTTTGACGCAAAACGTGCGTTTCGTGCCCCAAAACGCTGCTTTTGCACAGTTTTGACGCAAAACGTGCGTTTCGTGCACCAAAACGCTGCTTTTGCAACGAAACGTGCGTTTCGTGCCCCAAAACGCTGCTTTTGCACAGTTTTAACGCAAAACGTGCGTTTCGTGCCCCAAAACGCTGCTTTTGCACAGTTTTGACGCAAAGCGTGCGTTTCGTGCACCAAAACGCCGCTTTTGCAACGAAACGTGCGTTTCGTGCCCCAAAACGCTGCTTTTGCACAGTTTTGACGCAAAACGAGCGTTTCGTGCACGCAAACGCTGCTTTTGCACGGTTTCGACGCAAAACGTGCGTTTCGTGCACCAAAACGCTGCTTTTGCAACGAAACGTGCGTTTCGTGCATCAAAACGCTGCTTTTGCACAGTTTTGACGCAAAACGTGCGTTTCGTGCACCAAAACGCTGTTTTGCACAGTTTTGACGCAAAACGTGCGTTTCGTGCACGAAAACGCTGCTTTTGCACAGTTTTGACGCTAAACGTGCGTTTCGTGCACCAAAACGCTGCTTTTGCACAGTTTTGACGCTAAACGTGCGTTTCGTGCCCCAGAACGCTGCTTTTGCACAGTTTTGACGCAAAACGTGCGTTTCGTGCATCAAAACGCTGCTTTTGCACAGTTTTAACGCAAAACGTGCGTTTCGTGCCCCAAAACGCTGTTTTGCACAGTTTTGACGCAAAACGTGCGTTTCGTGCACCAAAACGCTGTTTTGTACAGTTTTGACGCAAAACGTGCGTTTCGTGCACCAAAACGCTGCTTTTGCACAGTTTTGACGCTAAACGTGCGTTTCGTGCACCAAAACGCTGCTTTTGCACAGTTTTGACGCAAAACGTGCGTTTCGTGCACCAAAACGCTGCTTTTGCAACGAAACGTGCGTTTCGTGCCCCAAAACGCTGCTTTTGCACAGTTTTGACGCAAAACGAGCGTTTCGTGCACGAAAACGCTGCTTTTGCACAGTTTCGACGCAAAACGTGCGTTTCGTGCACCAAAACGCTGTTTTGCACAGTTTTGACGCAAAACGTGCGTTTCGTGCACCAAAACGCTGCTTTTGCACAGTTTTGACGCTAAACGTGCGTTTCGTGCCCCAAAACGCTGTTTTGCACAGTTTTGACGCAAAACGTGCGTTTCGTGCACCAAAACGCTGCTTTTGCAACGAAACGTGCGTTTCGTGCCCCAAAACGCTGCTTTTGCACAGTTTTGACGCAAAACGAGCGTTTCGTGCACGAAAACGCTGCTTTTGCACAGTTTCGACGCAAAACGTGCGTTTCGTGCACCAAAACGCTGTTTTGCACAGTTTTGACGCAAAACGTGCGTTTCGTGCACCAAAACGCTGCTTTTGCACAGTTTTGACGCAAAGCGTGCGTTTCGTGCACCAAAACGCTGCTTTTGCAACGAAACGTGCGTTTCGTGCATCAAAACGCTGCTTTTGCACAGTTTTGACGCAAAACGAGCGTTTCGTGCACGAAAACGCTGCTTTTGCACAGTTTCGACGCAAAACGTGCGTTTCGTGCACCAAAACGCTGCTTTTGCAACGAAACGTGCGTTTCGTGCATCAAAACGCTGCTTTTGCACAGTTTTGACGCAAAACGAGCGTTTCGTGCACGAAAACGCTGCTTTTGCACAGTTTCGACGCAAAACGTGCGTTTCGTGCACCAAAACGCTGCTTTTGCAACGAAACGTGCGTTTCGTGCACCAAAACGCTGCTTTTGCACAGTTTTGACGCAAAACGTGCGTTTCGTGCACCAAAACGCTGTTTTGCACAGTTTTGACGCAAAACGTGCGTTTCGTGCACCAAAACGCTGCTTTTGCACAGTTTTGACGCTAAACGTGCGTTTCGTGCCCCAAAACGCTGTTTTGCACAGTTTTGACGCAAAACGTGCGTTTCGTGCCCCAAAACGCTGCTTTTGCACAGTTTTGACGCAAAACGTGCGTTTCGTGCACCAAAACGCTGTTTTGCACAGTTTTGACGCAAAACGTGCGTTTCGTGCACCAAAACGCTGCTTTTGCAACGAAACGTGCGTTTCGTGCCCCAAAACGCTGCTTTTGCACAGTTTTAACGCAAAACGTGCGTTTCGTGCCCCAAAACGCTGCTTTTGCACAGTTTTGAAGCAAAACGTGCGTTTCGTGCACCAAAACGCTGCTTTTGCAACGAAACGTGCGTTTCGTGCCCCAAAACGCTGCTTTTGCACAGTTTTGACGCAAAACGAGCGTTTCGTGCACGCAAACGCTGCTTTTGCACAGTTTCGACGCAAAACGTGCGTTTCGTGCACCAAAACGCTGCTTTTGCAACGAAACGTGCGTTTCGTGCACCAAAACGCTGCTTTTGCACAGTTTTGACGCTAAACGTGCGTTTCGTGCCCCAAAACGCTGTTTTGCACAGTTTTGACGCAAAACGTGCGTTTCGTGCCCCAAAACGCTGCTTTTGCACAGTTTTGACGCAAAACGTGCGTTTCGTGCACCAAAACGCTGTTTTGCACAGTTTTGACGCAAAACGTGCGTTTCGTGCACCAAAACGCTGCTTTTGCAACGAAACGTGCGTTTCGTGCCCCAAAACGCTGCTTTTGCACAGTTTTAACGCAAAACGTGCGTTTCGTGCCCCAAAACGCTGCTTTTGCACAGTTTTGAAGCAAAACGTGCGTTTCGTGCACCAAAACGCTGCTTTTGCAACGAAACGTGCGTTTCGTGCCCCAAAACGCTGCTTTTGCACAGTTTTGACGCAAAACGAGCGTTTCGTGCACGCAAACGCTGCTTTTGCACAGTTTCGACGCAAAACGTGCGTTTCGTGCACCAAAACGCTGCTTTTGCAACGAAACGTGCGTTTCGTGCATCAAAACGCTGCTTTTGCACAGTTTTGACGCAAAACGTGCGTTTCGTGCACCAAAACGCTGTTTTGCACAGTTTTGACGCAAAACGTGCGTTTCGTGCACGAAAACGCTGCTTTTGCACAGTTTTGACGCTAAACGTGCGTTTCGTGCACCAAAACGCTGCTTTTGCACAGTTTTGACGCTAAACGTGCGTTTCGTGCCCCAGAACGCTGCTTTTGCACAGTTTTGACGCAAAACGTGCGTTTCGTGCACCAAAACGCTGCTTTTGCACAGTTTTAACGCAAAACGTGCGTTTCGTGCCCCAAAAGGCTGTTTTGCACAGTTTTGACGCAAAACGAGCGTTTCGTGCACGAAAACGCTGCTTTTGCACAGTTTCGACGCAAAATGTGCGTTTCGTGCACCAAAACGCTGCTTTTGCAACGAAACGTGCGTTTCGTGCACCAAAACGCTGCTTTTGCACAGTTTTGACGCAAAACGTGCGTTTCGTGCACCAAAACGCTGTTTTGTACAGTTTTGACGCAAAACGTGCGTTTCGTGCACCAAAACGCTGCTTTTGCACAGTTTTGACGCTAAACGTGCGTTTCGTGCACCAAAACGCTGCTTTTGCACAGTTTTGACGCAAAACGTGCGTTTCGTGCACCAAAACGCTGCTTTTGCAACGAAACGTGCGTTTCGTGCCCCAAAACGCTGCTTTTGCACAGTTTTGACGCAAAACGAGCGTTTCGTGCACGAAAACGCTGCTTTTGCACAGTTTCGACGCAAAACGTGCGTTTCGTGCACCAAAACGCTGTTTTGCACAGTTTTGACGCAAAACGTGCGTTTCGTGCACCAAAACGCTGCTTTTGCACAGTTTTGACGCTAAACGTGCGTTTCGTGCCCCAAAACGCTGTTTTGCACAGTTTTGACGCAAAACGTGCGTTTCGTGCACCAAAACGCTGCTTTTGCAACGAAACGTGCGTTTCGTGCCCCAAAACGCTGCTTTTGCACAGTTTTGACGCAAAACGAGCGTTTCGTGCACGAAAACGCTGCTTTTGCACAGTTTCGACGCAAAACGTGCGTTTCGTGCACCAAAACGCTGTTTTGCACAGTTTTGACGCAAAACGTGCGTTTCGTGCACCAAAACGCTGCTTTTGCACAGTTTTGACGCAAAGCGTGCGTTTCGTGCACCAAAACGCTGCTTTTGCAACGAAACGTGCGTTTCGTGCATCAAAACGCTGCTTTTGCACAGTTTTGACGCAAAACGAGCGTTTCGTGCACGAAAACGCTGCTTTTGCACAGTTTCGACGCAAAACGTGCGTTTCGTGCACCAAAACGCTGCTTTTGCAACGAAACGTGCGTTTCGTGCACCAAAACGCTGCTTTTGCACAGTTTTGACGCAAAACGTGCGTTTCGTGCACCAAAACGCTGTTTTGCACAGTTTTGACGCAAAACGTGCGTTTCGTGCACCAAAACGCTGCTTTTGCACAGTTTTGACGCTAAACGTGCGTTTCGTGCCCCAAAACGCTGTTTTGCACAGTTTTGACGCAAAACGTGCGTTTCGTGCCCCAAAACGCTGCTTTTGCACAGTTTTGACGCAAAACGTGCGTTTCGTGCACCAAAACGCTGTTTTGCACAGTTTTGACGCAAAACGTGCGTTTCGTGCACCAAAACGCTGCTTTTGCAACGAAACGTGCGTTTCGTGCCCCAAAACGCTGCTTTTGCACAGTTTTGACGCAAAACGTGCGTTTCGTGCACCAAAACGCTGCTTTTGCAACGAAACGTGCGTTTCGTGCCCCAAAACGCTGCTTTTGCACAGTTTTGACGCAAAACGAGCGTTTCGTGCACGAAAACTCTGCTTTTGCACAGTTTCGACGCAAAACGTGCGTTTCGTGCACCAAAACGCTGTTTTGCACAGTTTTGACGCAAAACGTGCGTTTCGTGCACCAAAACGCTGCTTTTGCACAGTTTTGACGCAAAGCGTGCGTTTCGTGCACCAAAACGCTGCTTTTGCAACGAAACGTGCGTTTCGTGCATCAAAACGCTGCTTTTGCACAGTTTTGACGCAAAACGTGCGTTTCGTGCACCAAAACGCTGCTTTTGCACAGTTTTGACGCAAAACGTGCGTTTCGTGCACCAAAACGCTGTTTTGTACAGTTTTGACGCAAAACGTGCGTTTCGTGCCCCAAAACGCTGTTTTGCACAGTTTTGACGCTAAACGTGCGTTTCGTGCCCCAAAACGCTGCTTTTGCACAGTTTTGACGCAAAACGAGCGTTTCGTGCACGAAAACGCTGCTTTTGCACAGTATCGACGCAAAACGTGCGTTTCGTGCACCAAAACGCTGCTTTTGCAACGAAACGTGCGTTTCGTGCACCAAAACGCTGCTTTTGCACAGTTTTGACGCAAAACGTGCGTTTCGTGCACCAAAACGCTGTTTTGTACAGTTTTGACGCAAAACGTGCGTTTCGTGCCCCAAAACGCTGCTTTTGCACAGTTTTGACGCAAAACGTGCGTTTCGTGCCCCAAAACGCTGCTTTTGCACAGTTTTGACGCAAAACGTGCGTTTCGTGCACCAAAACGCTGCTTTTGCAACGAAACGTGCGTTTCGTGCCCCAAAACGCTGCTTTTGCACAGTTTTAACGCAAAACGTGCGTTTCGTGCCCCAAAACGCTGCTTTTGCACAGTTTTGACGCAAAGCGTGCGTTTCGTGCACCAAAACGCTGCTTTTGCAACGAAACGTGCGTTTCGTGCCCCAAAACGCTGCTTTTGCACAGTTTTGACGCAAAACGAGCGTTTCGTGCACGCAAACGCTGCTTTTGCACAGTTTCGACGCAAAACGTGCGTTTCGTGCACCAAAACGCTGCTTTTGCAACGAAACGTGCGTTTCGTGCATCAAAACGCTGCTTTTGCACAGTTTTGACGCAAAACGTGCGTTTCGTGCACCAAAACGCTGTTTTGCACAGTTTTGACGCAAAACGTGCGTTTCGTGCACGAAAACGCTGCTTTTGCACAGTTTTGACGCTAAACGTGCGTTTCGTGCACCAAAACGCTGCTTTTGCACAGTTTTGACGCTAAATGTAACATTTCGGCCTCTTACCCTGCGCACACATATTTTTTCGCGCTAACTTCCCGATAGTTTTGCACTTACCAACGATAAGTTACCGATAGTCGGTAACCTGATACCTCTTATCACCAGTCGATAAATTACCGACCCAGTAAATTACCTCCTCTCGATAAACTCAATTTCTACCTTTACCGACCGATGATAAGTTATCAACTTACCACCAGTCGATAAGTTACCCACTTAAAATTTACCTACAATAGAATCCTAACCTTACCAACCGATGGTAAAATACCATCGGCCGGTAAGTTGCCATCAATCGATAAGTTACCATCAGTCGATGAGTTACCATCAGTCGGTATATTACCAACCAAATTACCGACCTCTCATGTGCGACCGATTACCTATAGTCGATAAGTTACCGACACCGCATAAAAACAATACTTAATATTATTATTACTATACTTACCTTTAACCTACGTCGATTGTCATTAGTTATAACCTGAAATTCATCGATATATTGCCAACCGTCGATAACTGACCACCGAGGGTCACTTACCGACCGTTGATTACCATATACGTATACATACATATATATTTCATATACTTATGTTCTATTATCCAAGTTAATAGCTACCAATCATTTATTACTGCTTCATATATACATATATATACGTATATTCGCTTCCGACATAAATCGGATTACCTTAAGTAATTAATTTGAGCACCACTGCGAATGGAGAACCTCTAAAAGAAACCGTTAATCGTTCTCACGCATGGTCAGCGGTATTAGCAACATTAATACCGACCGGATGCTGACCTAGCGTCTGGAGATAAGCGATAAGCGGAACGCTGACCGAAACCCAGCACCGCGTACGTGACGATAACGATATTCTGTCAATACAAATAGAGGGCCCGCGGACCCTCTCGACACAGTCTGACTTCAGCATCCATCGAGTCTACGTCGCGTTACTCAAGTCACAGTCTGACTTCAGCAACCTACCTGTGCACATCGCGCTACGCAAGTCACAGTCCGTCTACAGTATTCATCAAGTCTACATCGCGCTTCAAAGTTATAGTTATACAAGTTCTTCATTCAAGTGTTCTTCGATATAGTTACCTTTGTGCTATTCACGTAAGCTAATCAACCTTTATTCAAATATATTTATTGTTACTATTATTATATTGTGTCTTTCCTTGTGCTCCTCCTTTATCCTCTATTAACTTCAACGGTATATTAAATTCTGTGACAACTGGAATATCCACGGTGTTTCTTGACGACGACCAAGTGTTTACTTTATTATTATTATTCAACATTCATATTCGCCAGTATTGCAAGACCTCGTTCTCGTTCTTTTAGCTGCGTAAACCAGGGAAGCGACCACAAAAGGGACGCTCTCGAGACAGTTCTCGACTGTAACTCTACGAGTTGGACAGTACCATCAGGGAAGCGATCACAAAAGAGACGCTCTCGTAATAGGATGAACGGGAAACAGGTATGTAAACTGGCTTTTCTTTAAGACTACCTTTATTTATATCAAGAGTGTACAATCACTTTCCACTTGGTCTGATAGTCAACATCGCACTCTGGACGCACCAGAGTCAAGCGTCTCAACCGGAAGACACGACGTTGCGGTACCAAGCACCGCGCACGGCTGGCCTTTCGACAGCGCCTGCGCGAACTGCAAGCGGAACTAGCCGAACAACTGCCTAGTTCCTCCAATAATCCAGGCGAGCCATCCTACTCTCCTCTGTCTGAGGCATCTACTATCATCCTAGACAACGACCTAGACGTCGAAGTGATCAACATATTACAATCGCCATCGCCGCCTCCTATTGCTCGCGCCCCGTCGCCGCCGTCTCTTGTTCGTATACCGTCTCCGATCCCTATTGTACGCGAATCATCGCCACCTTTCTATTCTCGTTCCCCTTCTCCGTATTACGACACCCGTACTCCATCACCGCTGGAGGAGATAGATACGGACCGGGCAGTCAAGGTTGCGTGCCACGAAGAGATACCGACCGACCTCTTAAACATCTTTGTTAATAACACTGAAAATATACAGAATAATTTCATTCCTGCCCCTCTCTATAATTGGTGTTCCGAATTGTATGACATCTGCAACCAATCAGAATAAACCTTTGATTTTCGTCTACACCACTCTTTATTTTCTATTTACCGCTCATATCCTAGCCCTAACTGGGTCTCGAAGTCTGTAGGTGCGTGTAAGCGTGCGCCAGACCCCTCGCTGACCCGGCGGACCCACCTAAAATAAAGAATCATACATTAGTAGTATTACCATCTCAGCTTACCACCCGTCGGTCATTTACCCACCGTCGGTAAAACAGTAATCTCGGTTTACCATTCATCGGTCACTTACCTACCGTCGGTAAAACACAAGTTACCGGCCGTCGGTAACACCAACTGTCGATAACCTCTTCGCCGATAAAGCAGAATTCGGCCAAATTCTCGAGATCCTCCCTCCTTTTCCCGGACCGTTCCACCGAGCCGCTCCGGTGACCGGTTCGTAACAGATTTAAATTGGTGACAGCGGTGGGATCCGCAAATTTCCACAGGTCTCAATCCAATACTTTACCATTTCTTACTAATATATATTTATTCTTTTATGAGCAATGTCTAAGCATCAAGGAGTTAGCACCAGGTCTGGAAGCACACCAGACCCCACGATGGAAGAATTACATGCAATGGCCGAACAGTTGGCCCAAAAGGAACGCAGGCTGCGAGAACAAGAGCAGCGAACAGAGCAAGAACGCCAAGCATTAGAGAAACGCCTGAACGACAGGCAAGCGCTGATCGACCAAGAACACGAAGACTTTGAAAGAGAACGAGCCCAATTAATAAAAGAACACGACCGCCTTGAAGCCATGGTTGCAAATTTAGTATCAGAAGTCCGAGAACTCCGCACCCGACCGTCAGACTGTCATCACATAACCTCTCAACACGTAGACTCAGAAACAAATACACGTCGGGAAGAGATGGCGGACCCTTTACCTGCCAATTCGCATACGTCAAACGACAGCCACACAGCAGGAATCCACAAAAGAGTGAAAGAAGCCGCTGACGGCATTCAGAATTTTGACGGCAACAGAAACAGTGTTGTGCCGTTTTGTGAATCGTGTTTCCGTGCGCGTGATTACCTACCTGCCAGTGATGAACCGTTATTAGTGCGCACGATTCTAAATAAGCTTAGGGGACCTGCATACAGAATAATAGGGCGATCAACGTTCACCACGGTGAACCAATTGTGTGACAAAATCCGGAAATTATTCTCACCATTCCGTAGTGCTAATTATTATCGTGGCGAACTCAGCCGCACATTTCAAACTCACAACCAATCAGTTCTGGAATTCGCCATCAGAATCCAGGAGCTTCGCGATCTGATCGCCGACGGCGACAAACAACGCTACGGAACATTAGACGCGCGCGCAGAATACGAGATCCAGAAGGAAGCTTCAGAGGCCTTCGTGCAAGGACTCTTGCCCGAAATCGCAACTCGCTTGCGGATAGAAGGCTACGACACGCTGGACGACGCCATAGAAAGGGCAATCCGTCTACACACAGACATCCAAGACGAACAAGCGCGTTACCACCGATCACACAATTCCAACAACGATAGGAATTCGAAATTCCGGAGTTATGAACAAGACTCCAGACAACGCCCGTACCCTCCAAGGACAGGAGGATTTCGCCAAGACAGGCCCCGATATAGCGAACAGCCTCGCAACGATTACAGAAGATTTAACGAACAACCTCGCAACAACAACTCTTACAAGAGATCGAACGAAAATAATTCAGGCCGTAACGACAGATACTACGGCGAACCTAATACTAATTTCAAGCAACCTAGCTACGCAGATACCACGCGAGGTCCACCTCCTAAGCAGTGCAGATACTGCAAGACCCCTGGCCACACGATCGAAGAATGTCGCAAGCTACAAGCCAGGAAGGAATACGAAAGAAACGCGCAACAGTTGGGAAACCAGGCCGGCCCGTCGCCGAACCGCGCGGGACAGGGCCAATCAAACCCAAATCGCGGAACATACACAGTATCGAAGGGACCAGACAAGAAGTCCCCGAAACCAGAGAAACCGTCGACCAAGGAAACGGAAGCCGAGGAAGAGGAAGACGACGCTCTCCTCCAGGAAGAGGGAATGCTAAATCCCTTATTCGAACTGTAAACATTAACAAAACCAACATCGACACAGTACCTTCCATCAAGATTAGCACGCCTGATACTACACGGACCGCACATTTTATGATAGACTCTGGCGCAGAGATCAATTTAATTAAACGTTCAGCTCTCCAACCTACACTCAACCTCGACACCAGCGAGTGCCCATCCCTTAGGGGAATAGGCCATGGGTTAGCCCCGACGCAAGGACGAGCGTTGATCCGCATCCTCGGGTATCCAGTCCCATTCTACATAGTCGATAACGACTTCAATATTCCACACGATGGAATCCTAGGAGCTGAATTTCTTCACAATCATTCTGCCAAGGTAGATTACGCCAGAAAACTTGTCAAATGGAACGAATGGAACATACCATTCTACACTCGTAAAACAATTACTCTAAAGAACAGGTCCGTTACTCCAGTGAATCTCTTCGTAGTACACCCGAATCAGGAAACGGGGTACATAGAATTACACACCGTTAAGAAAGGTGTCTTTTTTGGAAAATGCGCCGTTACCAATAACAATGGACGAGCGTACATTAAGTGCTACAATCTAACCGCGAAGGACGAAACCATAGAGGTACCAGTCGTCGAATCAATTCCGTATCAAACCTTGGACGACGTCCAATCAGCAAAAATCAACGCAAGCCGTATAAACTCGGATACAGAGCCTAGCAGGCCAGACAAAGTAATAGAACTTCTACGTCTCGATCACTTAAATTCAGAAGAAAGGAAACATGTGGTGAACCTAGTAAGAGAATATCAAGACTGTTTTCATCTCCCCGGAGAACAACTTACTTGCGCAAAGGGCGTAACACACAGAATCGAAACCACAGATAATATGCCAATCAATTCCAAACAATATAGGTTCCCCCAAGTACACAAGGAAGAAATTAACAGACAAATTGAAGAATTATTAAAGGATGGAATAGTAAGACCATCGATGTCTCCGTACAATTCCCCGATCTGGATTGTACCCAAGAAGCCAGACTCATCAGGCAAAAAGCGATGGAGAGTCGTAATCGACTTCCGGAACCTGAACGAGAAAACTATAGGCGACGCCTATCCGCTCCCAAATATCACGGAGATTTTAGACCAAGTTGGCGGAGCAAAATATTTCAGCGTATTGGACTTAGCATCAGGCTTCCACCAGATCCCTATGGAAGAAAGGGACGCACCTAAGACAGCATTCTCAACCCCCTACGGTCATTTTGAATTCACGAGGATGCCCTTTGGTCTGAAGAACGCCCCGGCGACATTCCAAAGGCACATGAATAATCTCTTATCAGGATTACAAGGTTGGGAACTATTTATCTATATGGATGACTTTGTGATTTACGCGTCATCACTACAAGAACACCAAATTAAATTCAGGAAGTTAATGAACAGACTAAAAGACGGAAACGTCAAACTCCAACCTGATAAATGCGAATTTCTACGAAAAGAGGTCGCATATCTTGGCCACATTCTAAGCGAAGAAGGTGTGAGACCAGATCCTAAGAAGCTGGACGTAGTTAAGAAATTTCCAATACCCAAAAGTCCTAAACAAATTAAACAATTCCTTGGACTCTCCGGATATTATCGACGCTTCATCCATAATTATTCGAAAACGGCAAAACCAATGACCGATCTGCTGAAGAAAAACAAACCTTTTGTATGGACAGAAAGTCAACAAAAAGCCTTCGAAACATTACGAGATGCCCTGTGCAAGGAACCAATCCTCCAGTTTCCAGATTTCACTAAAGAGTTCATATTAACCACGGACGCATCCGGTTATGCCATAGGAGGCATATTAAGCCAAGGCGAGTTGGGAAAAGATCTACCCATCGCATACACCTCAAGGATTCTCAACCCACACGAACAGAAATATTCAACCATAGAAAAGGAGTGTTTAGCCGTCATTTACAGCATTAACCATTTCAGACCATATTTATACGGACGGAAGTTCAAGATAATCACTGATCATAAACCTCTGGTGTGGCTGAATAACATCAAAGACCCAACGTCTCGCCTTTGGAAATGGAAACTGAAACTCGCAGAATACGAATATGAGATCGTCTATCGACAAGGAACGACGAATCTTAACGCGGATGCCTTATCGCGCAACCCTCCGAATCCTCAAATACTACCTATCAACACATCCTCATCCGACGAAGATGTCCTCTACACACCCAGTGTCCTACCGACACCTCCAAATCCGCGTCCGGAGCTCACGCTTGACCCAAAGAAGAGGAAGCGTACAGAATCGATAACAGCCTTGGAACCACCGGAAAAAGAACCGCGACAAGACGAAGCTCCGAGACCTTCTACGTCAGGTGAAGCAGAACCTCCCTCAACCTACAATCAAACGTTCGATGCCGACTTAGAGCACGACGACGAAGACGATGACCAGTCGGAAGATACCGACACCTCGTCCGACACAGAGGATGAGCCAATGTTTGATGCCTCGCCGCGATTCGAATTTTTGAAAATCAATCGTACTAAGGAGCCTCTAGCGATCCAGAAGGATAATCTGGTCGTATTTCTAACCTACCAAGGCACGCCAGTGTGCGAAGGCGCAAAAGAGCTACAGGCGTCAGGATTACTTCCTAACCCTGCCGAACTCCATCCAGAAACTCCTAACGTCAAGACCCTTGACAAGCATTTCCTTATATCAATTCCGATACAGGAAAGGCCCACGGCACCTGTAAACACGGAACAAATGCTCACTGCATTAAGAATCATCAAGTCCGTATTGGACGAACTTGGACTCAAGAGCTTCTCCGTCAGGGAAACACACCCTCTCGGTGATGTTTCATGGCATTTCTTCGACAAAAAGCTAAGAGAGGTATTGAAAGATTATCGTATCACAGTTACTTATTGCACGAGCGTAGTCCAAATTCCCCCAATAGAGGAAAGATCAAGAATAATTGCCGACGTTCACAATTCAGTGATAAACGGACACAAAGGTGTTACCAAAACACTGAATAGAATTCGAGAAAGATACATATGGCCCAATATGAGGACTCAGGTCCAAGATTTCATACGATCATGTAAAACATGTCAGCTTAAAAAACTAACGCGAGTAAAAACAAGGCAGCCCATGGTAGTGACCGACACACCTGGCCGAGCCTTTGACAAAGTTGCTATCGATATAATGGGCCCACTTCCAAGAACGTCTGAGGGTAACATGTACATACTCACTATGCAAGATCTATTAACTAAGTATTCTATTGCAACGCCTCTTAAAAATACTAATTCAATTACTATTGCAGAAGAAGTTCTGAAGCGACTAATATGCACCTTTGGAGCGCCAAGAGCCATACTTACGGACCAAGGGTCCAATTTGATATCTTCCATTATGAAACATTTGGCAAAAAGATTCAATATCAAACATTACAAAACTACAGCCTATCGGCCCCAATCGAACGGCTCTCTCGAAAGGTCGCATCACGTCCTATCAGAATACCTAAAGATTCAAACCGACAAAGGCAAAGAATGGGATACCTGGTTAGATCTCGCGATGTTGTCTTATAATACTAGTAT
The DNA here is from genome assembly GCA_943735885.1 of Stelis phaeoptera. NCBI lineage: Eukaryota > Metazoa > Arthropoda > Insecta > Hymenoptera > Megachilidae > Stelis > Stelis phaeoptera. The sequence continues at coordinate 85,006 of CALSEM010000013.1, forward strand.
CCACGAAGGTACTCATTACACGCCGCACGAATTAGTATTCGGTAAAACAGCGCGCATTCCTAGCTCAGAACCGGAGCTAGATAATCAGATAGAGATAACGTACTTCGAATATTTAAATAATCTGTTTGATACTTTAAACGAGATCCAAGACAGAGCACGCCAGAACTTGATACTAGCCAAACAGAGATCAAAGAGATATTACGATGCCAGATTGAATGTTCAAGAATTTCAAGTAGGTGATTGGGTCTATATATTAAAGGAACCCACAACCAAATTAGATAACCAGTATCATGGCCCGTATCAGGTCCTGGAAGTCCTGCCGTTATCTAACCTTAGAATAAGAATTAAAGATAAGGATAAAATAATTCATGCGAACAAATGTAAACTAGCCAAATAAGTTCCTTTCCAACAGGATGCACCCTCGCTTCGCAGTCATCCTGCCTCTTCTACTACGCATCGCAGAGGGTCTCATCGGTTACGACTGTGGAGGACCCACGATGAACCATACAACCGTTTCACTCCTCGACCTGGAGGAATGCCGTCCCCCAGGACCAAAGATCAGCACCACCACTACCTACATACAGCTCCTACAGATAGCCGAGTACGATTATACGCCCACCATCCAATGCCAAATCAACATCAGAAGGATAGTGAACTATTGCGGAATGCATTCGCATCTGTCAGCCGTCCAAAACGGACTGGCTGAATACTTACACGAAACAAGTCACGAAGCCTGCCGCCGCCTACACGAGGAAGGAATATTGTCACTAGGCACAGCCGTCATCACTGGAGTTTCGCCTAATACCACTACATATCGCTCGATAACATTAGCCGGTTCCGTAGGACCAGACGGAACCTGCTCCGGAACAACATACTCCGACCCGTACGGTACGTGGTCAAACGTATTCGTACAAGCAACACTCGACATCAAACTCAAAAGCCAGATGGCTCGAGTCAAAATCAACTCTGGAAAAATCATTCTACCCTCCGGAACGACTTGCGAAGTCTCTCGGATGTCCTGCATTGACTCCGACGCAGGATACACCTTTTGGAATCTGATACCGACCGACAGTTGCGAACTACGGTCCTACGATGTGTTGTACGAGGGACCTGCCGACAAGACCCAAGAAGAATCTGCAACCGTCCAATATCCTACCATCTACAGCCTCACGACGAGCGAGGTCACTTTCGCCTTGACAAAGACAGGAGACCACCACAAATGCGGTTACTCCATCGTCACCACCGAACATCCAAGGCTTTTCATCATTGAGACGCGTGCCGGCAGCCCCGTCATTCAAAGGAAACCGATCCCGATTGACAATCTGGACATATTTACGTATATCAACTCTAAATTCATCTACGTGGAAAAACACATCCGTAGTCAACTGACGTCACTCTACCACAACATCATCTTACAAAAGTGTGAAGCGGAAAAACAAATTCTCCGCAACGCTCTCTCGCTAGTAACGCTAGTTCCCGAAGAATTCGCTTATATAGTCACCAAGCAGCCAGGTTACATCGCTGTTAATTCTGGAGAAGTTATACACATACTGCAATGCATACCTTTAGTCGTAAAGGTCAGAAAGACCGAAGATTGCTTCAACGAACTCCCAGTGACCCACAACAACCAGAGCTACTTTCTTACACCTAAGACGCGAATCTTGACGAGATTCGGCACTAAGAAACAGTGCAATCCACTCCTACCTACAATCTATAAGGTAGACAATCAATGGATAAAGCTTACGCCTGCAGTGACGATAGCCGACACACCACAGAAGACGAAGCCAATATCACAACTGAATTGGCAATACCTCACTCCCACCTCATTGGCGACCAGCGGACTCTACTCCCAGGCAGAACTCGACGGGTTAAGGGACCACATTATGTTCCCTGCAGAGAAACCAGCCGTTGTTAATGAGATAGCCAGAAACGCAGCAACCTCCGGACAAACGAACTCTGTATCGTTCGCCGGATTTCTGGACGAACACGCATTGGAAACAATCGCAAAATCCACCATCAACAAGTGGTGGAACGGATTCATAGAGTTCGGCTCTATCAGCGCCGCTCTATTAGCAATCTTCCTTATCATAAGAATCATCAAGGGCATAATCAGTATTCTTATAAATGGCTACACGCTTCATTCCGTCTACGGCTGTGGACTACATGTGATTGGAGCATTCTGTTCATCGATTACTCACCTGCTGATCCATCTAAAACGTGAGTCTAAATCCACGGCAGACTCACCCTCCGACGACCCAGAAGCTGATCCTGGACTCGCCGGACCATCATCCAAATCAACCCGACTTCAAACTCTTAGAGACTACTGCAAGGAGTGAAGTGAAACGTGCGATTCAAAAGACACTAGTGAAACCAAGACATTGTTCACGTAACACAAAATAAATTTTGGACGTTTAGCCCAAAATTTATTTCACCAAGGGGGGAGGTGTAACATTTCGGCCTCTTACCCTGCGCACACATATTTTTTCGCGCTAACTTCCCGATAGTTTTGCACTTACCAACGATAAGTTACCGATAGTCGGTAACCTGATACCTCTTATCACCAGTCGATAAATTACCGACCCAGTAAATTACCTCCTCTCGATAAACTCAATTTCTACCTTTACCGACCGATGATAAGTTATCAACTTACCACCAGTCGATAAGTTACCCACTTAAAATTTACCTACAATAGAATCCTAACCTTACCAACCGATGGTAAAATACCATCGGCCGGTAAGTTGCCATCAATCGATAAGTTACCATCAGTCGATGAGTTACCATCAGTCGGTATATTACCAACCAAATTACCGACCTCTCATGTGCGACCGATTACCTATAGTCGATAAGTTACCGACACCGCATAAAAACAATACTTAATATTATTATTACTATACTTACCTTTAACCTACGTCGATTGTCATTAGTTATAACCTGAAATTCATCGATATATTGCCAACCGTCGATAACTGACCACCGAGGGTCACTTACCGACCGTTGATTACCATATACGTATACATACGTATATATTTCATATACTTATGTTCTATTATCCAAGTTAATAGCTACCAATCATTTATTACTGCTTCATATATACATATATATACGTATATTCGCTTCCGACATAAATCGGATTACCTTAAGTAATTAATTTGAGCACCACTGCGAATGGAGAACCTCTAAAAGAAACCGTTAATCGTTCTCACGCATGGTCAGCGGTATTAGCAACATTAATACCGACCGGATGCTGACCTAGCGTCTGGAGATAAGCGATAAGCGGAACGCTGACCGAAACCCAGCACCGCGTACGTGACGATAACGATATTCTGTCAATACAAATAGAGGGCCCGCGGACCCTCTCGACACAGTCTGACTTCAGCATCCATCGAGTCTACGTCGCGTTACTCAAGTCACAGTCTGACTTCAGCAACCTACCTGTGCACATCGCGCTACGCAAGTCACAGTCCGTCTACAGTATTCATCAAGTCTACATCGCGCTTCAAAGTTATAGTTATACAAGTTCTTCATTCAAGTGTTCTTCGATATAGTTACCTTTGTGCTATTCACGTAAGCTAATCAACCTTTATTCAAATATATTTATTGTTACTATTATTATATTGTGTCTTTCCTTGTGCTCCTCCTTTATCCTCTATTAACTTCAACGGTATATTAAATTCTGTGACAACTGGAATATCCACGGTGTTTCTTGACGACGACCAAGTGTTTACTTTATTATTATTATTCAACATTCATATTCGCCAGTATTGCAAGACCTCGTTCTCGTTCTTTTAGCTGCGTAAACCAGGGAAGCGACCACAAAAGGGACGCTCTCGAGACAGTTCTCGACTGTAACTCTACGAGTTGGACAGTACCATCAGGGAAGCGATCACAAAAGAGACGCTCTCGTAATAGGATGAACGGGAAACAGGTATGTAAACTGGCTTTTCTTTAAGACTACCTTTATTTATATCAAGAGTGTACAATCACTTTCCACTTGGTCTGATAGTCAACATCGCACTCTGGACGCACCAGAGTCAAGCGTCTCAACCGGAAGACACGACGTTGCGGTACCAAGCACCGCGCACGGCTGGCCTTTCGACAGCGCCTGCGCGAACTGCAAGCGGAACTAGCCGAACAACTGCCTAGTTCCTCCAATAATCCAGGCGAGCCATCCTACTCTCCTCTGTCTGAGGCATCTACTATCATCCTAGACAACGACCTAGACGTCGAAGTGATCAACATATTACAATCGCCATCGCCGCCTCCTATTGCTCGCGCCCCGTCGCCGCCGTCTCTTGTTCGTATACCGTCTCCGATCCCTATTGTACGCGAATCATCGCCACCTTTCTATTCTCGTTCCCCTTCTCCGTATTACGACACCCGTACTCCATCACCGCTGGAGGAGATAGATACGGACCGGGCAGTCAAGGTTGCGTGCCACGAAGAGATACCGACCGACCTCTTAAACATCTTTGTTAATAACACTGAAAATATACAGAATAATTTCATTCCTGCCCCTCTCTATAATTGGTGTTCCGAATTGTATGACATCTGCAACCAATCAGAATAAACCTTTGATTTTCGTCTACACCACTCTTTATTTTCTATTTACCGCTCATATCCTAGCCCTAACTGGGTCTCGAAGTCTGTAGGTGCGTGTAAGCGTGCGCCAGACCCCTCGCTGACCCGGCGGACCCACCTAAAATAAAGAATCATACATTAGTAGTATTACCATCTCAGCTTACCACCCGTCGGTCATTTACCCACCGTCGGTAAAACAGTAATCTCGGTTTACCATTCATCGGTCACTTACCTACCGTCGGTAAAACACAAGTTACCGGCCGTCGGTAACACCAACTGTCGATAACCTCTTCGCCGATAAAGCAGAATTCGGCCAAATTCTCGAGATCCTCCCTCCTTTTCCCGGACCGTTCCACCGAGCCGCTCCGGTGACCGGTTCGTAACATAAACGTGCGTTTCGTGCCCCAGAACGCTGCTTTTGCACAGTTTTGACGCAAAACGTGCGTTTCGTGCACCAAAACGCTGCTTTTGCACAGTTTTAACGCAAAACGTGCGTTTCGTGCCCCAAAACGCTGTTTTGCACAGTTTTGACGCAAAACGTGCGTTTCGTGCACCAAAACGTTGCTTTTGCACAGTTTTGACGCAAAACGAGCGTTTCGAGCATGAAAACGCTGCTTTTGCACAGTTTCGACGCAAAACGTGCGTTTCGTGCACCAAAACGCTGCTTTTGCACAGTTTTGACGCAAAACGAGCGTTTCGTGCACGAAAACGCTGCTTTTGCACAGTTTCGACGCAAAACGTGCGTTTCGTGCACCAAAACGCTGCTTTTGCAACGAAACGTGCGTTTCGTGCACCAAAACGCTGCTTTTGCACAGTTTTGACGCAAAACGTGCGTTTCGTGCACCAAAACGCTGTTTTGTACAGTTTTGACGCAAAACGTGCGTTTCGTGCACCAAAACGCTGCTTTTGCACAGTTTTGACGCTAAACGTGCGTTTCGTGCACCAAAACGCTGCTTTTGCACAGTTTTGACGCAAAACGTGCGTTTCGTGCACCAAAACGCTGCTTTTGCAACGAAACGTGCGTTTCGTGCCCCAAAACGCTGCTTTTGCACAGTTTTGACGCAAAACGAGCGTTTCGTGCACGAAAACGCTGCTTTTGCACAGTTTCGACGCAAAACGTGCGTTTCGTGCACCAAAACGCTGCTTTTGCAACGAAACGTGCGTTTCGTGCACCAAAACGCTGCTTTTGCACAGTTTTGACGCAAAACGTGCGTTTCGTGCACCAAAACGCTGTTTTGCACAGTTTTGACGCAAAACGTGCGTTTCGTGCACCAAAACGCTGCTTTTGCACAGTTTTGACGCTAAACGTGCGTTTCGTGCCCCAAAACGCTGTTTTGCACAGTTTTGACGCAAAACGTGCGTTTCGTGCCCCAAAACGCTGCTTTTGCACAGTTTTGACGCAAAACGTGCGTTTCGTGCCCCAAAACGCTGCTTTTGCACAGTTTTGACGCAAAACGTGCGTTTCGTGCACCAAAACGCTGCTTTTGCAACGAAACGTGCGTTTCGTGCCCCAAAACGCTGCTTTTGCACAGTTTTAACGCAAAACGTGCGTTTCGTGCCCCAAAACGCTGCTTTTGCACAGTTTTGAAGCAAAACGTGCGTTTCGTGCACCAAAACGCTGCTTTTGCACAGTTTTAACGCAAAACGTGCGTTTCGTGCCCCAAAAGGCTGTTTTGCACAGTTTTGACGCAAAACGAGCGTTTCGTGCACGAAAACGCTGCTTTTGCACAGTTTCGACGCAAAATGTGCGTTTCGTGCACCAAAACGCTGCTTTTGCAACGAAACGTGCGTTTCGTGCACCAAAACGCTGCTTTTGCACAGTTTTGACGCAAAACGTGCGTTTCGTGCACCAAAACGCTGTTTTGTACAGTTTTGACGCAAAACGTGCGTTTCGTGCACCAAAACGCTGCTTTTGCACAGTTTTGACGCTAAACGTGCGTTTCGTGCACCAAAACGCTGCTTTTGCACAGTTTTGACGCAAAACGTGCGTTTCGTGCACCAAAACGCTGCTTTTGCAACGAAACGTGCGTTTCGTGCCCCAAAACGCTGCTTTTGCACAGTTTTGACGCAAAACGAGCGTTTCGTGCACGAAAACGCTGCTTTTGCACAGTTTCGACGCAAAACGTGCGTTTCGTGCACCAAAACGCTGTTTTGCACAGTTTTGACGCAAAACGTGCGTTTCGTGCACCAAAACGCTGCTTTTGCACAGTTTTGACGCTAAACGTGCGTTTCGTGCCCCAAAACGCTGTTTTGCACAGTTTTGACGCAAAACGTGCGTTCGTGCACCAAAACGCTGCTTTTGCAACGAAACGTGCGTTTCGTGCCCCAAAACGCTGCTTTTGCACAGTTTTGACGCAAAACGAGCGTTTCGTGCACGAAAACGCTGCTTTTGCACAGTTTCGACGCAAAACGTGCGTTTCGTGCACCAAAACGCTGTTTTGCACAGTTTTGACGCAAAACGTGCGTTTCGTGCACCAAAACGCTGCTTTTGCACAGTTTTGACGCAAAGCGTGCGTTTCGTGCACCAAAACGCTGCTTTTGCAACGAAACGTGCGTTTCGTGCATCAAAACGCTGCTTTTGCACAGTTTTGACGCAAAACGAGCGTTTCGTGCACGAAAACGCTGCTTTTGCACAGTTTCGACGCAAAACGTGCGTTTCGTGCACCAAAACGCTGCTTTTGCAACGAAACGTGCGTTTCGTGCACCAAAACGCTGCTTTTGCACAGTTTTGACGCAAAACGTGCGTTTCGTGCACCAAAACGCTGTTTTGCACAGTTTTGACGCAAAACGTGCGTTTCGTGCACGAAAACGCTGCTTTTGCACAGTTTTGACGCTAAACGTGCGTTTCGTGCACCAAAACGCTGCTTTTGCACAGTTTTGACGCTAAACGTGCGTTTCGTGCCCCAGAACGCTGCTTTTGCACAGTTTTGACGCAAAACGTGCGTTTCGTGCACCAAAACGCTGCTTTTGCACAGTTTTAACGCAAAACGTGCGTTTCGTGCCCCAAAAGGCTGTTTTGCACAGTTTTGACGCAAAACGAGCGTTTCGTGCACGAAAACGCTGCTTTTGCACAGTTTCGACGCAAAATGTGCGTTTCGTGCACCAAAACGCTGCTTTTGCAACGAAACGTGCGTTTCGTGCACCAAAACGCTGCTTTTGCACAGTTTTGACGCAAAACGTGCGTTTCGTGCACCAAAACGCTGTTTTGTACAGTTTTGACGCAAAACGTGCGTTTCGTGCACCAAAACGCTGCTTTTGCACAGTTTTGACGCTAAACGTGCGTTTCGTGCACCAAAACGCTGCTTTTGCACAGTTTTGACGCAAAACGTGCGTTTCGTGCACCAAAACGCTGCTTTTGCAACGAAACGTGCGTTTCGTGCCCCAAAACGCTGCTTTTGCACAGTTTTGACGCAAAACGAGCGTTTCGTGCACGAAAACGCTGCTTTTGCACAGTTTCGACGCAAAACGTGCGTTTCGTGCACCAAAACGCTGTTTTGCACAGTTTTGACGCAAAACGTGCGTTTCGTGCACCAAAACGCTGCTTTTGCACAGTTTTGACGCTAAACGTGCGTTTCGTGCCCCAAAACGCTGTTTTGCACAGTTTTGACGCAAAACGTGCGTTTCGTGCACCAAAACGCTGCTTTTGCAACGAAACGTGCGTTTCGTGCCCCAAAACGCTGCTTTTGCACAGTTTTGACGCAAAACGAGCGTTTCGTGCACGAAAACGCTGCTTTTGCACAGTTTCGACGCAAAACGTGCGTTTCGTGCACCAAAACGCTGTTTTGCACAGTTTTGACGCAAAACGTGCGTTTCGTGCACCAAAACGCTGCTTTTGCACAGTTTTGACGCAAAGCGTGCGTTTCGTGCACCAAAACGCTGCTTTTGCAACGAAACGTGCGTTTCGTGCATCAAAACGCTGCTTTTGCACAGTTTTGACGCAAAACGAGCGTTTCGTGCACGAAAACGCTGCTTTTGCACAGTTTCGACGCAAAACGTGCGTTTCGTGCACCAAAACGCTGCTTTTGCAACGAAACGTGCGTTTCGTGCACCAAAACGCTGCTTTTGCACAGTTTTGACGCAAAACGTGCGTTTCGTGCACCAAAACGCTGTTTTGCACAGTTTTGACGCAAAACGTGCGTTTCGTGCACCAAAACGCTGCTTTTGCACAGTTTTGACGCTAAACGTGCGTTTCGTGCCCCAAAACGCTGTTTTGCACAGTTTTGACGCAAAACGTGCGTTTCGTGCCCCAAAACGCTGCTTTTGCACAGTTTTGACGCAAAACGTGCGTTTCGTGCACCAAAACGCTGTTTTGCACAGTTTTGACGCAAAACGTGCGTTTCGTGCACCAAAACGCTGCTTTTGCAACGAAACGTGCGTTTCGTGCCCCAAAACGCTGCTTTTGCACAGTTTTAACGCAAAACGTGCGTTTCGTGCCCCAAAACGCTGCTTTTGCACAGTTTTGAAGCAAAACGTGCGTTTCGTGCACCAAAACGCTGCTTTTGCAACGAAACGTGCGTTTCGTGCCCCAAAACGCTGCTTTTGCACAGTTTTGACGCAAAACGAGCGTTTCGTGCACGCAAACGCTGCTTTTGCACAGTTTCGACGCAAAACGTGCGTTTCGTGCACCAAAACGCTGCTTTTGCAACGAAACGTGCGTTTCGTGCATCAAAACGCTGCTTTTGCACAGTTTTGACGCAAAACGTGCGTTTCGTGCACCAAAACGCTGTTTTGCACAGTTTTGACGCAAAACGTGCGTTTCGTGCACGAAAACGCTGCTTTTGCACAGTTTTGACGCTAAACGTGCGTTTCGTGCACCAAAACGCTGCTTTTGCACAGTTTTGACGCAAAACGTGCGTTTCGTGCACCAAAACGCTGTTTTGCACAGTTTTGACGCAAAACGTGCGTTTCGTGCACCAAAACGCTGCTTTTGCACAGTTTTGACGCTAAACGTGCGTTTCGTGCCCCAAAACGCTGTTTTGCACAGTTTTGACGCAAAACGTGCGTTTCGTGCCCCAAAACGCTGCTTTTGCACAGTTTTGACGCAAAACGTGCGTTTCGTGCACCAAAACGCTGTTTTGCACAGTTTTGACGCAAAACGTGCGTTTCGTGCACCAAAACGCTGCTTTTGCAACGAAACGTGCGTTTCGTGCCCCAAAACGCTGCTTTTGCACAGTTTTAACGCAAAACGTGCGTTTCGTGCCCCAAAACGCTGCTTTTGCACAGTTTTGAAGCAAAACGTGCGTTTCGTGCACCAAAACGCTGCTTTTGCAACGAAACGTGCGTTTCGTGCCCCAAAACGCTGCTTTTGCACAGTTTTGACGCAAAACGAGCGTTTCGTGCACGCAAACGCTGCTTTTGCACAGTTTCGACGCAAAACGTGCGTTTCGTGCACCAAAACGCTGCTTTTGCAACGAAACGTGCGTTTCGTGCATCAAAACGCTGCTTTTGCACAGTTTTGACGCAAAACGTGCGTTTCGTGCACCAAAACGCTGTTTTGCACAGTTTTGACGCAAAACGTGCGTTTCGTGCACCAAAACGCTGCTTTTGCACAGTTTTGACGCTAAACGTGCGTTTCGTGCCCCAAAACGCTGTTTTGCACAGTTTTGACGCAAAACGTGCGTTTCGTGCACCAAAACGCTGCTTTTGCAACGAAACGTGCGTTTCGTGCCCCAAAACGCTGCTTTTGCACAGTTTTGACGCAAAACGAGCGTTTCGTGCACGAAAACGCTGCTTTTGCACAGTTTCGACGCAAAACGTGCGTTTCGTGCACCAAAACGCTGTTTTGCACAGTTTTGACGCAAAACGTGCGTTTCGTGCACCAAAACGCTGCTTTTGCACAGTTTTGACGCAAAGCGTGCGTTTCGTGCACCAAAACGCTGCTTTTGCAACGAAACGTGCGTTTCGTGCATCAAAACGCTGCTTTTGCACAGTTTTGACGCAAAACGAGCGTTTCGTGCACGAAAACGCTGCTTTTGCACAGTTTCGACGCAAAACGTGCGTTTCGTGCACCAAAACGCTGCTTTTGCAACGAAACGTGCGTTTCGTGCACCAAAACGCTGCTTTTGCACAGTTTTGACGCAAAACGTGCGTTTCGTGCACCAAAACGCTGTTTTGCACAGTTTTGACGCAAAACGTGCGTTTCCTGCACCAAAACGCTGCTTTTGCACAGTTTTGACGCTAAACGTGCGTTTCGTGCCCCAAAACGCTGTTTTGCACAGTTTTGACGCAAAACGTGCGTTTCGTGCCCCAAAACGCTGCTTTTGCACAGTTTTGACGCAAAACGTGCGTTTCGTGCACCAAAACGCTGTTTTGCACAGTTTTGACGCAAAACGTGCGTTTCGTGCACCAAAACGCTGCTTTTGCAACGAAACGTGCGTTTCGTGCCCCAAAACGCTGCTTTTGCACAGTTTTAACGCAAAACGTGCGTTTCGTGCCCCAAAACGCTGCTTTTGCACAGTTTTGAAGCAAAACGTGCGTTTCGTGCACCAAAACGCTGCTTTTGCAACGAAACGTGCGTTTCGTGCCCCAAAACGCTGCTTTTGCACAGTTTTGACGCAAAACGAGCGTTTCGTGCACGCAAACGCTGCTTTTGCACAGTTTCGACGCAAAACGTGCGTTTCGTGCACCAAAACGCTGCTTTTG